>CAKAOJ020000028.1:2805000-2872500 GCA_916701645.2 Sebastolobus alascanus | reverse complement strand
CAGGGCTGCCTCCGTCTTTCTTTATCTTTCTTTATCTTTCTTTGTCTCCATCTCTCTCTCTCTATGTGTGTGTGTGTGTGTGTGTGTGTTAGTGTGTAAAAGCATGCACCACAGCCCTGCTACCTGTATTTCAACAGGCCCTGTTGTCTCATTATCAGAGTGACATTTGTGCAGTCCTGCGGAGCCATCTGGATGCGTCCCACACACATGTGAGAGAAACCAGCCTGGGTTTGGATCTGACTCACATCAAACAGCCTCTCTGCCCACACACACACACACACACACACACACACACACACACACACACACACACACACACACACACACACACACACACACACACACACACACAAACTTAACACACAAACACCAAGTACAGACGGCACAAATAGAGCAGTTTCCAGAAGCCAATATCTGACATTTAACGAATACTGAGGTGACAGAGACATTGATACAAATTTTCCAACTGACACTTTACATCTTCATACTTAATCTTTCCAGTCAAAACAACGGGGGCTCATTGGTACACACACATATATATATATATTTATTACAAGGCTGTGTTGAATACTCGATTCTGATTGGTCAATCACGGCGTTCTGCGGTCTGTAATTTCTCTATAACAAACCGTTGCTATTTATAACAGACCGTTGCTATGGGCGCTGCTCTGATGTCGGACTCTGGAGGACCGTTTTTGTGTCAAAATATTGATTTCTTAAATAAGTAGCCGTGTAATAAGCGGGATAATGTACAGCGAGCCGGTCATTGCTGTGAAAGAATCCCCCTCCGCTTTGCGTCGGCGTGCAGCATCGGCCTGTCTGGGATTATTTCACAACAATGACCGGCTCGCTGTACATTATCCCTTACATTTATTTTAGGGCTGTCAAAGTTAATGTGATAATAATGCGTTAACGCAAATTCCTTTTAACCACACTAATTTCTTTAACACATTAACGCAACTTGCGATTTCTAGGTTGTAGCGGGCTCAGTCTTAAAGCTAGAGTGAAGATCATGTCTTATGAAACTAGAAAACCTGATGAATCCATTGGTACCAACCATGTCATACTAGCTTGTCGTGAAGGAGGCTAAATAACGCTGCAAACGTACGCTAAATTTTGGAGTTTCAAAGGGGTCCCTTGACCTCTGACCTCAAGATATGTGAATTAAAATGGGTTCTATGGGTACCCACGAGTCTCCTCTTTACAGACATGCCCACTTTATGATAATCACATGCAGTTTGGGGCAAGTCATAGTCAAGTCAGCACACTGACACACTGACAGCTGTTGTTGCCTGTTGGGCTTGAGTTTGCCATGTTAAGATTTGAGCATATTTTTTTATGCTAAATACAGTACCTGTGAGGGTTTCTGGACAATATTTGTAATGTCATGTCATGTCAATAATTGTCATGGTTTTGTGTTGTTAATTGATTTCCAATAATATTATTAATTATTAATCACAATTAACTATGGAATCATGCAATATTAATATTAATCGTGATTAAATATATTAAAAACGATTGACAGGTATACAGTATATTTATATATATTAATTAGGGCTGCACGATTTAACAAAATATCTAATTATTTTGATTATTATTTTGATATCGCAATTGCAATATGATTTGCGATGTTAGAGGGAATGATAATTTTTTTATTCGTTATTATTCTTATTTTCATTGAAAAACGTATTTAAATGATTATGGCGTGATTTTTGCAGGAATTTGTACCGAACAAAGATGTTTTCTGTAGAATATGATGTGTATGCCAGGACATCTCTACAGCACGACAATATTTAATTTAAAATCATATTTTGACACACATTTAGCCTTTAACAAATATAGCAATTGTAACAAATACTGTGATTTGAAAATTGCAGTAGGCCATATTGCGATTTTGATAAAATTGATTAATTGTGCAGCCCTAATATATATATATATA
This sequence comes from Sebastolobus alascanus, assembly GCA_916701645.2. NCBI lineage: Eukaryota > Metazoa > Chordata > Actinopteri > Perciformes > Sebastidae > Sebastolobus > Sebastolobus alascanus. Next base: position 2,870,562 of record CAKAOJ020000028.1, on the reverse strand, counting down.
TATATATATATATATATATATATATATATATATAGCTAAGGAAAGCTGCAGAGAAAGCACAGACAATAGTGTACTTTCTACTATTTATGTTAATCCCAGTGGTGTACGTTATCTCAAATGTGTTTGCATGGATGGGACAGCCCCACAACGAATGCAAATGGGTATATAAGTACCACAGGTTGGAGTTGTGAAACTGCCTCTATGGCTCAGTGGCACAGAAGAAGCTTAACATCAACTTGAGGTTATGGGGCCGCTTGATTGTCCAGGAAAGTCCCAAAAATTAAATATGTGATCAAAGCGATTGCTTTACTCTTAGTTTCGACCAGATTTATACACTGTATGATAAATAACATTATATCGAAAGGAACAAGGGATCAATCAGAGAGTACTGAAGATGGCACAATGAGCAACTTCTACAAATAACTGCTGAAGAAGGCGCAATCAATAACAAAGGATGGCAATGAAAAAGCCATTTTTGCATTAAAGGTAGGGCCGGTCATTTTGAGAAACAAGCAAGCGTATACTAGATTTAAAAAATGAGCCAACATAAAAACCCAGCCCAGTGTTGCCAACTTTCCTATGAATATAGCTAGCAGCACTAGCTGCTGACTAGCTCCAAAAGACGATATATCTAGCGATTAAGTCGTCAAGTCTGCGACACAGTCCGTCTATTCAGGCCTCCCTCCAAAGCCACTCCCACAAAATTATCATCATGAACGTAAACAACAAACATGACTATTGTTAGTACTCACAGCTGTCATGCTAGCAGCTTGTGGAAGTGCAGGTAGGCAGATTTCATTTCATTCTTTTCAAATGAAATGATTGGACGGGTTTATTCCAGTCCTGCGACAGCCACAGATACCGGATTTCTTTTCTTTTTTTTTTGTCAGAGCATTTGATTTATTGATTGCTGTTGGGATGTAAAGAGAATTTCATCTAATATAACAAAAAAAAAATTTGAACAACACTACCAACCCTACCTTTTAATGCATGCTCTTAATTCCTAGAATCACCACTAAATAATCTCGGAAAATCTGTATATAGTATAACGTGTAAAATAATTACTAGGTGTGATAAAGGACAGACAACGGGCCCATGAGACTCAGAAGAGATGTGAAGACTGTTAATTCTACAATGCTGCATCTGGACCAATTTTATATCCTGGTTTCGGAGCGAGCTGTAACCTACCAAGGGGACGCTATGACTGTTGCTCGACATTTGTGAAAAGACCAAATGCAGTTTCGCTATGACTGTGTCAGCGCAGCGAACCATAGGAAAGCACACAGAAGTGAGCCAAGGGACTTCAAAGTTAGCACACTGAGTCATTATCAAATAAATGCTATCGGTGTGATGTGAAAGGGGCATGCACACTTAAGAGTTTTCTCTCTCTACGCAGGATTCTGGGCCTCGAGAGTCCGTTTCCTGAGTGGCTCTGTGCATGCAGGTTGCCGAATGCCACTGTGATGTTCATTGACATGCTAACGCTCAGCTGTATGCAAGGTAGGCCTCGCTCTATCCCCTTCATCTCGCTCTCTTTCCCCTCCCTCATCTATAATTGATTGCTCCCACTGTACCAACTTCATTTGCTGGCTGTGAATAATGAATGAGACACAGAGTGGAGGCGCTTTTTCTTCTCCGCTGGTTTGATACCCGATTAGCCGTTTACAGTGTATCTGTGCTATCCGTGACCAGGCTCGGGGTTCCCAACGTGTGCCACTGAGTGAAGAAGCGCTGCCAAGAAAGGCTCCTCTGCCTCGGGGGAGAAAAGGCACGACAGCGTAGTAAAAAAAAAAAGCTGGAATCAATCCCGTTTATTAGCATTATTTAAGACCAAGAAACAACCAGGCAACAGGCTTGTGCTAAAGCATGTTGTTTTAATACATGATTCAAGCATGTGAGGCGGTTGGGTTGTTGCATGGAAATGAAACCTGCGGCTTATGGTGAGTGCATAATTCCCATTACGGCGATCTCACACTCTGTGAGCATCTTCGCAACACTTTCCAATACACATGCGAACCCACACGCACACAGAGACAAACTGTTCTCTGCCGCAGCGAGATGTGCTCTTTTGAGGTGCATGCCATGTGATGCACATTCCGCTTACCTCCTCTACACAGCTCAATGGACTCTCAAGCTGTGTCCAACACGCACACACACTCACTCACTCACTCACTCACACTCAACTCACACATAACCAGGATTATTAATAGCGTGTTTCAGTTCCACAATGCGCCGGAGAAGTGCAAGCGAAGCAGTTCTGAATCTGGGGCCAAAGATGACGTACTGTTTTTTCGTTTAGGGGGGGGGTAAAGTTACATCAACTAAAGACTCAAAACGGCGCTTCACACTTCCTGGAAGAGCTGATATGAGTGGCATGTCCTCCTCTCCCACCCACCCACCCCCAGCTGCTCCTGTACCTTCCTCCCTTACTATCCCAGGCACATGCCCACACACACACACACACACACACACACACACACACACACACACACACACACACACACACACACACACACACACACACATATCCTCATTCATGAAAAAAGACAGGAGATTTGCTGACACAGACATGCACGCAAACAGATAAAAGAGCCACATTGTTCGCAGTCTGCTGTTGGTAGAAAGTTGTAACTGACAGAAGGGGCTCGGTGTGGGCAGCAGAGGGCTGACGACACAGCAGCTGTTGGACTTTCTTGCAACCTGGTGGGATGAGTGTGTGTTTGTGTCTGGATGGACATTGATGGCGAGGAGATGATGAGGATGAGGAGAATGAGGAGGAGGAGGAGGGGGATAGCAGTGAGGAGAAGGTGGAGGTTGGATATGAGGAGGATGATCTCTACGGTGATTCCATCTTCAGCTTCAACGCAAGTGAAATGCTTAAAGCTAGGGTTGGTAATCTTTAATGCCCCGACACACCCGACCGTCGACCATTTTGGTGTGTCCCGCACCGTCGGCTCTAGTCTGCCCGTGTTGGAGGCTTTTTGGCCGATTCAGCGTGTTGTATCGGCGGTGGAGACCGGCGGTGAGAGAAATCACTCTAATCAGTGTCAGTGCACGAGAAGATATACGAAAGAGAGGAAAGCAAGCCAACAAGTTAAGTCAAGAGGAAAAAACACAGAAGGCTCTTTTCATTTTTCATCTTCATCTCATCTGATCGTTCCGATACACGGATATTTCGCAACGACATGGCCATCTGGAATGAAGCTAAGTGGTGAGTGAGAGTGGTGTGAAAATTGTCGGCAAATACCGCTTTGTTCACTTTGGCTTGTATACCGCCGTCCTCGGTCTTCCGGTTTCCCTTTTTGAATGACGAATACAGACTACCGCTATCCGCTGGTATGGAGAGTTATTTCCTCTCACACAGTCGGCCTTCATCGCCTCTAGTTCTTTGATGTTGGTTTGGTGTGTCTGGGCCTTAAGAAACTAGCAAGAGTACACTAGATTTAAATAATGATCCAAATTAAAAACCCAGCCCAGTATTGCCAAGTCTTTTCCAATAAAAGTAGCTAGCAGCAGTGGCTCCAAAAGTTGGTAAATCTAGTGAGAAAGTCGCCAAGTCGGCAACACTAACAGTCCGTCGCTTCAGGCCTCCTTCCAAAGCCACTCCCTCAAAATTATCATTATGAATGTAAACAACAAACAGCTTGTGGAAGACTGGTGACGTGCAATGAGTGCACGGGCAGAGTGCGCGCAGGTAGACAGGCCGTCCAATCATTTCATTCGGGCCGAATGGACGGACTTCAAACATTTCTGTGACGGCCACAGATACAGGATTTTTTTCTTCTCTTTTTTTCCCCAGAACATTTGATTTATTGATAGCTGTCGTGACGTAAAGAGAATTTCAACAAAAATATGTTTTCGAAGAAGATTACCAACCCAAGCTTTAAACGTCTGAAAAGCACCCACGTCCATCGCTTTCTGTTCGCATCCCTCCTTCCTCTCCTCCCTCCGTCACCTCGGTCTCTTCCGTCTGTCTCTTTCTCTGGCCACACATCTGCAAACGCCAAAAGAGACAACCCTAACACAGAGAGAGACCCTGAGTGTCTGTCTGAACCTTATAGAGTTGAGAGACTGTCTGAGTCTGAATAAGTCTTGATATGCAGAGGTAGATACACAGAGGCACAGTTATAAAGAGAGGCGGAGGAAGGGTTGCGAGAGAGAGAAAAGACGAAGAACACAAGAGAGCGTGAGTGCGTGAGAAAGAGAGATGTACTGTAGGGAGCTGCAGGGAGAAAGTAAGAGAGAGACGGAGGGAGAATAGATGAGCATGAGAGTGTGAGAGAGATAAATAGAGACAGAGCGAGCAGGAGGAGGGGGAGAGTGTAAACAGCAGAAGGTTCACTGGGTTCAGTGTGCAGTAGAGGAGCTGAAAGACGGGCATCAGAACTCGAAGCCCAGGGGGCTGGATAGTGGTGCGTGACTCACATCCTCATGCATATATTCACGCACACGCACACAAATGCTTATTTCCAAACATTTATAACACACACAAACCGGGGAGACATAAATAATAGAGCCATTTGAAAAAAGTGTGACATATTGACACCTTTTGTCATCTTTTTTATTACAGTACCACCCAAAAAATATATTCTTACAAGTTCGTTGACAAATAGATTCAAATATTTTCAGGAAATTGCTTCATGGTAGCATTCAGCATTCGCGGATGTAATCACTGTTGCAGTCAGTAAACACCTATCTATAATGGACCATGCTGTGGTTTTTGTTATGTTGACTCACAAAATACATTATATCACACAGGCACGATCTGACATTTGACAAGAAACAAACTATAGATGGCCTTTATATTTGCAGGTCACCGTAACCATTTTACAGTGCGGTTTGCTTCTTTTTTTTTTAATTTAATCTGACAATGACTAATATCCACAAGATTAGTTCACTGCTGTATATCAGTGGCACGGCTCAGCATGACGAGTCAAACCGATACTGTCAGTCACCCAGTCGGAGCAGCCTGTTTTCTCCACATGAGTCACTAGATCTCATTTAGACACTGAAAAACAGTGCACACACTACAACATCACAAGCCATCGTGTTAACCCAATACTGATCCAGATCCAGTTTGTCCGCAGAGACGCATAACACAATCAAAGACTGCGTGACTATTTCAAATTTCAGACCTCATCGAGCGAACATCCAGAGAGAACAGACGCACAAACCGAGACGTGACATGTTATTACCGATCCTGGTGCTGTCAGAAAGTTTTAATGACATAACAGGTAGCTAGATGTACAGTAACGGAGAGCATCGAACGCCGTGGTTATATTTATAAAGCATTGCCGCTTTCAAAGAGGCTGTCACTCACGATGTTGCATTCTTTACAAAGTCTGGCTAGACGGAGCTCTGTTTCACACAAAAGGTTGTGCATCTCGCAGCTGAAGGAAGCACAATCCTAACAACTTTCTCGTCTCACAAGGGCTGGCTAATTAACACCTTGACAGAGCTGCGTGCTCCGCTCTCTGAGAACAAAGGCACCGCTACTGTCGCCTCTCCGTCCTGCCACATTTAGCGAACAGCACCTAGATACTGTCTAACAGGGAGGCTCAGAGGCACAAGTTGGAACACTGGCAGGCAGGTGTGCACACTCGTGCGTTTGGCACTTGGATGTCTGTTGCCATGGTGACCCGCAGAATATCCCCACACAGCCTGTGATATTTTTAATAAAGTTTGAGGGCTTTGACTTCACTGTCTGGTGAGGCTGTGAAGATGCGAAGTGAAGATGTGAACCTTTTTTTTTTTTTTTCTTGTCTGTCACCGAGGCTTAGCTGTGTGTTGTTCACACAGCAGCTTATGTCAGCAGCAGGCTTGCTGTGTATTGCTCAACCAAAGTGTAACGTGATGGCAAAGGGAATACTAACTATAGTGCCCATGAATAGTGTGTGTGTGTGTACATGTGTCAGTGAGGCTGTCCTCATGTGTGTGTGCATGCGCAAATGTGTATATTTACCACAGTATGACTCACGAGCCACATCAGAGACTCTGCTGCAGAAAAACTGAGACAACACAGTTTCAAAGAGGAAGCCAGCACTGATAGAAGCTGAAAGAGCAACAGGCACAACACACACACACACACACACACACACGCTTGCATACATACACACTCATACACACGCACACAATAACACGGTGTAACAGTCACTGGAAATCCCCTTTTGTTCACCTGAATGAATTAAACCCGGGAGTATCTGAAACCTGAAAAAGAGATTTGAAATGCGATCATGATTGTGTTTCATTTCCCAAAGAAGAGAAAAGATCTCATCCAAAGCACACACTTGATGTGTTGTTGGTCAAGATAAATTCAAATCTGAAAAATACTTGAGCTTCCTGATATTGACACATGATTCTTATTTATGGCATTTCACTTACGGAAGTGGAAAAATCCATATTTGGGTTGCAAAAAACGTGTTGGTGAGGGAATCATTGTGCTTGTATAGTTACAGTAACGGCACAGAGCAGGTGCTCCTTTTAGTGTGAACTGTAATACACAATCTTCACCAGCAGATGTCACTATTGACTCACCAATGAGGTTCAGATAAGGAACCCTTTGAGATTTACTGTAATGTATGAGCATATGCGATGATAGGGAAAATCTTCTCCAACATGTCAGTCGTCACATCAGTTCATGGATGATCACAGAATAGAAGCAGAACAGATCCATCAATCATTTCACATTATATTTCTATATATTCCTTACGTATAGTCTGCGATGAGTTTTCCATGACATTAGTGGTTAGACTGGAGCAGCCTCCTGCAGCTGAAGTGTGATGTAACTGGCAGTTAGAAGCCTCTTATTAAGGGGAGGGGTTAGTCAGGGCCTGCAAGAATCCATGCTGCTAAGTGCCCATTAACCCCCCATGTGTGACAGTTATAGTGTGCGTTTGTAGCGCCGTGTGTATCGGTATGTGTGCATTGTGTGTTCGTATGTGTGTGCTTAATTACATGTTAGCGAATGCTTATGTATGCGGTTTGTTCACACTTGCATTACGAAACATCTTGAACAAAGGCAACAAGAAGATTCGGTTTGCATACAAGCAAAGAATTGATATCATTCTTTTTATTGATTTTTATAAATGATATGCAACCACAAATCTCCGCAAACGTACTCGACAGTATAAAAGATCCTGGGTGGAAATATCAGGGACCTTCTGCTGCTATTAATACATAATTAATGACGCACTTTCTAATAAGCCATCCAGCCTGAATGTTATCAAGTTATTAATTAAGGGCAATGGGTTCCTCACCTTTTAATTAGCTGTCAGGTCTGCAGATGTAAATGTTAACAAGTCGTGCGGATGCTCTGCTGCTTTTTTACAGAATGCAAGTGGTCTCACTGTCCATGAGACAGGTCCTTCTTATGAATTAAATGTTAGATGAAAAGATAAAGCAATGCTAGAGGAGAATTTACACCAGCAAAATGGATTTTCCACAACCTACGATCTCAAAATATATTGATGCCTTATTATTAATCTATTAAAGCTGCAGTCGGTAACTTTGAGAAAATATGATAAAAAGTTATTTTTCATAAAACTGTCACTATATCCTGACAATAGTGCATGACACATATAATATATGGGGAAAAAAATCATGTTCCTCTGCCTCCATTTAGTGCTCCTATTGGCATTTACAAGTTTCTACCGCACCCAAAGAAAAACAACCAATCACAGCCAGGCAGCGCTGATCAAATATGAATCAAGATTCTGTTACTGTAATGCCTATTTCTGGCCTCAAATGGTTTCAGAAACATCTTGTAGTGTGTAAAATGAGAAAGTTTGCTCCGGCCGGTGGGCGGTGTTTGGTTTTGGCTTGGCTCGTTTCAACATGGCGGCCGGGTCACAAACTTTCTAATTTTACAGCTAAACGGAACGCAAAAATATGTTTCTGAAAACATTTGAGGCGAGAAATATGCCTTACAGTAACAGAATCTTGATTCATATTTGATCGCTGCCTAGTTTGACAGTTTGATCGGGTTTTTCGAGTTTCGGGAGCAGTGATTGACAGCTGTGTGAGAGACCGCTCGGCTCTGATTGGTTGTTTTCCTTCAAGCTCGTTGAAATCTTGCAAAATGCCATTAGGAGCGCAAGGAGGAGGCAGAGGTACATGATTTTTTCACAGATTATCTGTCTCGTGCACTACTGTCAGAATATAGTGATCGTTTTATAAAAATAACTTTTATCATATTTGCTCAAAGTTACAGACTGCAGCTTTAAGGAATAATTTGCAAACAGTTAAAGGGGAACCTCAATGATTTTTACACATCCATCAGTTTATGCATCATGGAGAAAACTCAGCCTGTGAAAAGAGTTGTATAATGTCTTTTGTAGCTCTGGGGGAGTTGAATTATGGGAAGTGTAGGATCCAGTGTTTTGCCCCCCCCCAGGATTAATACATTTTGAAAACTTCGGTGATTCCCTGACTTTTAGTCAGATGCAATGATCAGGCCAAAATTTCAATATGCCCAACACTGCAAAACAAATTAAATTCTCAGCTGTACTTTGTGTTTAGTGGAAATTAGCAAATGCTAGCGTGCTAACAGGCTAAACTAAGATGGTAAATATGGTTAACATTATCCCTGCATTTGCATGTTAGCATTGCCACTGTCATTTGCATGTTAGCATTTAGCTCAAAGCACCACTGTGCCTAAAAGTACAGCCTAACAGAGTAACTAGCATGGCTGTGGAGACTTATAACGACGTTCAATTTTTTCGCCAGGCCACGGCAACGTCGTTCCACAAAAACTCAAGATTTTAATAAATTGTCATCGCAAAGGTCTCAAGATTATACTGACCAAATATGAGGTCGATCAGGTTAAAACTCTAGGAGGAGTTGGTTAAAGTACAGTGCCTGGAAATGGCAACAATCGCTATAAAATTGCACAGTTAATTCAAAATGGGAGTTTAGGCTATAGCTCCAAAAGGCTTTTTTGCGCATGTTACATATACCTATCAAATTTCATATACAGTGTATATAGGTGGAACCACAATGAGGGGCTCAATTTTTACAACTTTGTGGGGGGCGCTAGCGAGCTGTTTTGTCACATCCGAGCACGAGACCCAGAAAATATCAAATCTTTCACCAGTTGTGATGCGTGTGCCAGGTTTTGTGAGCACCTTAAGCACCTCAAAAAGGCAATTAATTTGCATAAATAAAATAATAATAATAAACTTTATGGAAGTGCAATAATAAATTCACAGAATATTCTTTTTTAACAAGGCCATTACTTAAACAGTAAAGTAGTATACCTAATTAGAAAATGGTACTGTTAAAAGAGAAAAGTTAAAGAAATAATAAAACAAACGCATAACAAACGTAGACAAAGAGTTAACATAACATGACATGAGATGATGTAACACAACATTACGTAGATTTTATTACATATTACGTTGATAGGGTCAGTCATGTACATTTCTGATTTTCTATGCAGTTTTGCTGATAAAGACTGTGTTAATTTATTAATATGCAGTACATCTTCTCTTAAAACACTTCTAAAGCTTTCATTATACAACAAAGTGAATAAATATATAAAAATACATAAAGCAAAGGAGTGATGTTTGAGACGGGAGGGGTTTAATCCTGGCATATCCCTCAATATTATGTAAAAAGCCTGTACACTGCCTGATCCCGTTGACCCCCTTGTTGTCACCAGTTGGTACAGGCCACAATGCCGTAGCCCACTATCACTCTCCCCCCCATCCCTAAGCTGCACAGCTCCCTACAACCCGACTGAGCCTGTCTGACACAGAGAGAGCGAGTGTGTGCGCCTGTGTGTGTGTGTGAGAGAGAGAGGCAGCCGAGATGAGAGTGTGAAGCAGTGAGAGGGAAAACCTCGAAAGAACAGCAAAGGCGATCAGAAAGGGGGGGGGAGGGAGACAGCGAACACAGCAAAAAGGCAGAGCAGAGTATAGAAGAAAGAGAAGAGAAGAGGGGAGGGAGATAAAAGTGTAATGTGAATGTACTATCTTTGACAGTCCTGGTGTGCCAAAGTCAAAAGATGCAATGACTACTAGATGACCAGCCACTTCACACACAACAGCATCCTGTCCTGGAGCCTTGACAGGAGGGGACAAGAAAAATCCACAACACACTCAAAGGCAAAAACAGTCTCTTCAAGCAGTCCCACATCCACTGGATCATGTCGTCTACCGGGTCAACCAACCACAACAAGCGTCTGGCATGTAAGTAACCAACAGTGTGTACGAGTTAACAGAAATGCAGTACTCTACAGTATAGTGTAACTTATTTACTCTGCATTGTTGTTGTAATTTAACACTTTATGTGCACTTGTTTTTCATTCTTGGCAGGTATTTACTACATTCATTTACACAGTGCAATCCCTTTGGGTATTTTTGCATATGGCAAGGGAAAGTTGTATCATAAAATTGTGCAAAGAAGGATATTAATTCCCTAAAACCGGTTCAGCTGTACATGAATCACGACTCACCATGCACAACAAAAACAGTTAACTCTTCATGAGAGCTGTTTAATTCAGCATGAGTTAGCTCTTTGATAGGATAACAGATCAATTATACTTTATGTTACACACAGTGTGTATATAGGTACTGCATGGCTGTTACATCCAAGGATTCATTATATTATTACTCACTAAAAAGCACTATTACACATGTTCAGTTTACTTCTCGGTCCAGCCTTGAACCAAGCCTTATTAGCAACTACTGCAAATTGTCCAAAGTAATAATAACAGCCTTCTCTTTTCAACTAGATTAGCCTGACAGCCTTGATGGTGGTGCGACAGCACTGATGCAGAAGAGGTTTAATCATGAAGGGATAACAACTACTTCTTAGAGGCTGACTAAGCTACAGGAAGAAGGTCTTTATATAGAAACAGGGAAGACAGGCTAACTGCTACCTGCTCACCAGAACAACATTGTCTTGCTTTCTAACTGAACGCATGACCTCACAAGAGCTGTTACTTTTTTGTGTTTAAGTGTCGAGAGAATAATCTGCTATTTTGCTTCTTTAATGAATACGTTTCTATGTGGGGTTGCATGTCAATGTGTACAGACTACAGGCAGAGCACTACAGTACATGTGAGCCCTGTGGAGACTCCTGAAAGCCCTGTTATGATTGACCTAAATCGGGAGCAGTGGGCACGGCTGGAGGTCATCTTTGCATTTAGCCCCGAGTGAAGTGCCTTAATGGCTTTGGGAATGGGAATGGGAATGGCCTGGGAATACACAATCTGATCAGACACTTACGGAGCACAAGGTTCAAGATGTAATCACAGCGCCGGGATCATAGGAGCCTGAAGACGAGAGCGAAGTCACGATGAAGGCTTGTTTATATATGGAAAAGTATTTGCAGTAAGTATGGCGGTGATGGCGGTGGATGTAGTCGAAAGAGGTGCTGTCTGGATTTACTTTCTACTACACGGCTGTGTGTTTATGGATATGTGTGTGGGGTGGGGGGGGGAGTGGGGAAGCACGGCGGCGGGGGTAGGTGGCTGTTGCGGCGCAGTGATCTCACTGATAAATGATTTATGCTCGGTGGACTGCCACAAGGCCCGCAGAGGAGAGCGATTGGCTCGGTAAATAATAGCAGTAATACCTAAAAATGATGTGGTTGTATATACTGCTGAGAGCCGGCTGACACCATCATCGACCCCAAGGGAGGGGAGATAGGAGCTGCAGGAGAGGAGGGGTGGAGTTTGAGATAGATGGGCTGTCAAATGTGACTGGCCATGCAGCGCAACTGCCTTATTCGCTCTCTCTCTCTCACACACACACACACACACACACACAAACACTCAGACTCTCTGTTCACTTAAAACAGCAAGATGATCATGGGATTTCTTTCCACTTGCCACAGGGGGAACTGAATGCTTCACCATGTGACTCCTTGGTTCAATAGGAACATTTGTTCCCCGCTTTCTTTGCCGTTCCCAGGACTCTTGATGTATGACTGCCCCATTAGAATGACACAGAGCAGATAATGACGCATGTGTTCAATGTTTTTCATCACAGAAAAGATGCTGATAAGGTCGCCAGAAAGAAGAGAGAAACAAATTGCACATTGCATGCCGGGGCTGTAATTTGGCGTATTTTCAAAGGTAATCTAAAGAGTAGCAGTGTGGATTAACGGGAGCAGAGCAGTGGAAGTTGCTAAAGGGCTAAAGGATCTGACCGTGGAAGAATAATCAGAAGGATAAAAAAAATCATGTGCTTCAGCTCAGCTGGCACCTCTGTCCCTGCCCTGGGCCACCCACCCCCACACACCCCCACACACCCCCACCCACCCCCGCCCACCCTCACCCAACCCCACCCACCTCTACATCTTGTGTTAGATTCCTAGACGTAAAGACGTGCTGTTGATCTGATGCGAGAGTGAAAATGTCTGAAGATGATTGTGGAAATGTGGACTTCAAAAAGGATAAAGAAACAAGATAAAAGAGAACGGTTTTCTTGCAATTCTAAACTCAAATGAAATTCCTTCTATTCAGTGCGCGTTTGCCTTGACACACAACAAAATGCATGGCATCACTGCACCCTTGTTTTTGTCAGTGCGAGACTTAGCTGAGGCAAGCAGACCCAGTAAAGCTCTTTGCCTCAAATCACTGACACTACAGCTACTTTATGCCGGGAATAATGCACAGCAGGCTCAGGTTGCATAACACTCCATTCTCCTTTCTTTCACAAACACCTTCCTTCCTTCCTTCCTTCCTTTCCTACAAACTCAGCCAACTCAGACATCCTACATTTGTGTACCCACAACTTAGGCGGTAAGCTGCGTGATCATGCACTACAGTCCAGTAGGAGTCCAGTGTGTAGTGTAGGGTGTGCAGCTGAAGGATTGCACCAGCATTATGTAACAGTAAGCCCTAGGTAATTATGGTTCAGTGTGGGCTGAGGTGGAGCATAGAGAGCATAGGTCCTGTGACAGATCACAAGTGTTATGGAATTTCACAGGGCAGCTCTTTTAAAATACTGTAAAGCTTAACTCGGTTAGTGACCTGCTACAAGATTTCTCTTTCTGTCTCAGGCTCAGGTTATATTTTTTCCAAACAGTGGCGTGAGATGAACCGTAACCTGGCCTGTGACAGAAAGAGAAATATTGTCGACCACTAACCGAGTTAAGCTTTACAAGGAGCCTCTATGGTGAAAGAGCTAGAGTTCAGTATTAACTGTATTGTACAACTGTACAGGCTCTCGCACAGTTGAAGCGGAGCCACGAGCCGATTCCCCAACGTCAGTGCCTTTTTTGTCCTCTTTTTACAGCAATCAGAGCGAAGCTATCAAGATAACAATGTAGGTTCAATAGATAAAGCTAGTAAAACGTAGCTAGCTTACCTCCAATTCTCTCTGCAAAATGGACAAGCCATACTGTCCACGTCTTCCTCGCCACCTGCGAGTCCATATAACGCTACGCCGCTGCCTCTTTTTTGTTAGACGTTTCAGCAGGCAGGATGGCACAGATGATCATGGCAACACGTTTCTGCCGAGTTAGCATTGTGACCCGTACAGACAGGCCGTGTTTTTTTTTTTTAAATTTTACACGTACAGTGTGAGCACATAAATCGTGAGCTTTGGCTTTACGTCGCAAATGATCGACTCGTACAGTAGAAGTTGGAAGTACACAACAACATTTCTAAAATTGTACAGTGTATGCCCAGCTTTATGCAGTGGTAAAGGTAACACTGCTACTGTGTCCCAGAGTAATCATCAGCAGAATGACTTTGAGATGTTAGACACTGCCAAGGCCACTTTCTGCACACAGCAGTTATACTGAATTATTAATTCTATGGTTTTTGTTACAAATAATACAGTTTTTACTGTCCATCAGTGGTTGTAACACAGCCACGGTGAGTTTTAGTGCAGTGTCAGCAGTCATAGACATACAATACATCTGGTAAATCAGTGTAGAACCAGCAGATTTGAAGCCCGGTACTTCTCCTCTCTTTTTTTATTTTCCTCTTTTATGAGCTACCTCTCTCAATATCCTGAGGCCATCACCTCTTTAACAAAGCAACAGTCAGCCATCACAGCCGTTCTCTGTTCCTTGACCCACCTACAGTAAATCCTTTTCATGTGACCTGTACATGTATTTCATAACTTAGATATAAAGCGAAGCTGAATGGGTGGCCTCGTTTAACATCAGGACCGATTCATCTGAATTTGTGCTCACCGTCTCTTGCACAAACTTGTCTTGAACATCAGTGCGACTCATCTGCTGGCAGCCAATGTGCATACTTGCTTTTATTCATTGTGCAACAATTGCTCATTTTCTCACAAATTTCCTTTGAACTTCCTCTGATAGACTCAAACCTACATACGAGTGGAAAAAAGACTTCACTTGATGAGCCGAACAGCCACATAAGGACAGTTAGCGGTTAATAGCCCCTGTCAAAAACAAGGGATTCCCCCTCGGAGGCTATGAACACCATCTGGGCCTCACAGAGCATGGTTGCAATGTAACCTTAACCAATTTGCATGGAGACCTCCTACACGTCTTCCACAGCAGGGTGGTAGAAAACTCAGAGGTTATCTGGATGAGTCAGCCTTTTACATACATGTTTTTCTCCCACGCTGGGGCAGACAGATGGAGAAATGCAGCTGAGCTTGTGCGTGGGTTGGGTATGTCCACTGGCAACTTGAGTAACAAAATTTGATTTTAGAGAAAGAGACAAAAGAGCGGGAGAGGAAGAGAACACACTCCTAGAGAGAGAGATAGATAGAGAGAGAGAGAACCCCATAAGGCCAGCAGGCAAAGCTGAAGTTTATGTAAGCTGTGTAGTTTCATCATCAGAAGCCTCGTCATCGCTGTAACAGCCTGTGGTAAGGGGTTTATTTGTCTCAAGCTGCCCACGGCAACCGAATAATGCCTGCTGAATGATCATAGACACTGGCAGGTGCAACAACGTAGCATGGCGGGAGGTTTTGGCAGGTTGGCATGTTGAGGCAAAGTGTCTCCCTAAAGAGATGTTTCTTAAATATGATGACATACCTTGATCTGCAATGCCAAATATCATGCAAGAAAATGATCACAAGTAACTGAGTAACGCTGTTCTTTTTGCTGTGTGCCATCTTGCTGGACCGATGGGACACAGCTGGGATAGTGGACTTGTGCAGTGGCGTGTCTATATTTTGTCGGTGGATCTATTACTCTACTTTTTGACTAGATCTGCAACAATTGGTCAGTTGAAAGAAAATGGATCTGCAACAATAATCTATTAATTGTTTGGCATTTTTTTTAAACAAAAATGACAATGAAATTATGACAGACATATTTCAGTGTTTTCCGATGTTTTATAAACCACACATTCATCGAGTATGAGCAGCCGTATTTTTTGCTCATTTCAGATTGAATTTCAGAATTGATTAATCGTTCGGTCCACAAAATATCAGAAAACAATGAAAAATTCCCATCACAGGAGCCCAACATGACATCATCAAACGTCTTTTTTGTGCGACCAACAGTCGAAACATTTTCAGTTTTATGTTAAAACAGGGACAAGCAGTAAATTCTCACCTTTGAGAATCTGAACTGAAAATCTGTTTGACCAAAGCTGGATTGGTCGCTTGGATTGGGGTTGCAATTAAGTTAGACTTTTAAATAATAGATACAAAAAATTCCCCAATGTAGCTCAGGGTTTGGTGATCTGATGCCACGAGTACAGTACCAGCAGCCACAGCAATAAGATAAACGTCTCAGCGTGTTCCACTGAGTTTCTGTAGTTAGATATATTAGTGACAATTGCATTATTTACATTCATGTCTGGACACTAATATCATTGTGTTCCCAGTTACTTCACCAACTGAAATATCATCCAGAGGGACTGTGAACCGCAGAGTGGTTTCCTGCTTCCACAGACAGCTTGAATGACAGAATAAAAGGCCTTCGTTAGAGCATGATAGTGGACACACACACACACACACACCCCTCCAGGGCTGTGGGAGAGTGACTGACTAGCTGGGTCCCCAGAGGTGGAGCTGTCTGAGGAGAGAGGCTGCTGGGTCACACAGACGTGTTTGTTTTCGAACAAGAAGGAAAGTAGCACACAAAAGGTCTGCAGATGAAGTAAAGTGAACGTTGTTAGTGTGCGTGCTGGATCCATCTGCTGTAAACATGATAGTCATGGGAGCTTGATACACATGTTACACACACAGGGTGACAAAATGAGCATAAACTAAACATGCATGCATAGACACACTCATACAGTTTATGTGAACACGCTCGCACTATATTCAGACACGCACACACACACACACACAAACACTGAAACACTGGTGACGTGAGTCAAAGTGTCAGCTCAGGGAGCCCAGTGGGAGAAGGCACAATGTGTGCTGAGGAGGATGTAGCACGGTTACACAACCACACTGGTCAGCATGGCAGAGGTCGATGCCGGAGGTAGATCCATGAGGACAGATGCTCTCTTGTTTTTCATAATTGTCACGCATTGAAATAAAAAAAATATCCCGGTAACATCATACGTTGGTAGCTAGGGGATCGTCAGAGATTTGCTAGGATTGCAACAGCTGACTCCTTTTCTGTTCCCCTCCTGCCCGTACATATGAGTCTGCAAACACCAAGAAAGATGCAACTGCAGCTCAAAGATGGTGCTTGTTGACAACATTAGGGCTGACCCGAATGCTTCGAAGCTTCAACCGTTGCCATGGTATTCAACCTCCAAATCACTATTTGAATGCAATTTTTATAAAGGGCTGTCCCAAATACCACTTTTTGTGCCGCTGCCGCATCTCTACACACAACAAACAGCGATATTCGTCTGAGAATAACTAATAATATTTAATGTTGAATATGAAAAATGAACAATGTTGTGGAATTATTCCTTATTTCATGGGCTATAATGGGATTTATACATTATTATAACATACTTATATATATAGATATATATATATATCTATATATTAAAAAAATTTAAAAACGAAGCATTTGAATACTGATTTGGAGGTCGATTACCGTGGCAACGGTCGAAGCTTTGAAGCATTCGGGTCAGCCCTATATATAAGTATGTAATAATAATGTATAAATCCCAAAACAGCCCATGAACTAAGGAATAATCCCACAACATTGTTCATTTTTTATATTCATCATTAATTATTATTAGTTATTCTCAGACTGATGTCGCTGTTTGTAGGTGCGGCAGCGGCACTGAAATGGGGGAAATGGAGACAGACAGACAGAAGAACATGACATCCTGCGCAGCGAAGCTTCGAATAGCTTCAAATTTTCTCACCGAAGCTTCGAGGCACAAAAAATTGTATTCTCGACAGCTCTAGACAATACACACAAACACCAATGCCAACAGCTCCGTCAGAACACCCATTGTTTTGGCACATCAAACAACATCCATGAACCATAAATACTATAAGTTGCAGTTAGGCACATCTCCACATGACAAGGGTGCGGCACACTACTCCTTACTGTAATGTTCAAATGTGCAATTGGGAGCACTGTAGAGTTTTGGGCAGATACACACAAACTACTACTTCAAAATATTGTTGCAGCAGATATTCAATTGGTTAATCGCATAGCTAATGTGATGCCGCTTGTACAAATCATCATGTGCTGTTAAATTGATTTTCAGACTGCATGTGTGTTTGATCTTGACCACTAGAGGTCAGAATAATAAAATGAGATCATTTCTTTGCCTTAAGATAAGTCACAGACAGAGCTGACTGACAGAAAAGAGGAAAGAGAAAGGAGAAGTGTAAGAGAAACAAGAAATATTGAGATGAATAGTATGCATAGACTGTATATGACAGCAGGTTACTAATACAAGTATGACGATTATTTCATGTCACGTATGAGACACTCTACATTAGAGCTTATCTGCTAGCACAGATTAGCATGATGTTATTGATTGAAGTCTGAATCTTATAGAGAAATTATTGTAAAAATAGGGCTGCAATATTTTGTTTTGGAAAAATATTTTCTTTTCACATCAGTGTAAGGTAAATGGTAAATTGATTTGCATTTATACAGCGACTTTCTAGTCTTCCGACCGCTCAAAGCGCTTCACACTACATGTTAACATTCACCCGTTCACACACACATTCATACACTGATGGCAGAGGCTACCATACAAGGTGCCAACCTGCCCATCAGGATCTAACCTAAATGCTCATTCACACACCAATGGCTCAGCCTTCGGGAACATTTTAACACCTGATAAATATTCAGTTGACAGTTTGTTGATTGACCTGCTTTAGGTAACTTTAACGCCGAGAGGTTTGGCAAACACAAAGTAAAACTCTGCCCTGCAGCGAAAAACGGGAGAATGGGACTTGTTTGTCATGCCATAAATTAGGAATAACGAGCATTAGGATCCAGGGACTAAATTGACTAGAGGTTTAGAAACCTAAACCTGTGCCAGATTTGGAAACAGCTCCACCCAATAAATTACTGTTAGAGGCTGGCAAACAGTACTAGGCAACCACAAACATCACCATAACATTTTAATCTCCATTTCAGTTCCATAGTTTTTGGTTTTTTAAAGCATTTGTTTTGCATTATATGACTTTCTTGATAGTAGACAGTAGAGAGATGACTGAGGGGAAAGAGAGATGAATTCATGAGTTGGTGTTAATCCCTAAAGGCCTCTAACATCTGACACTAAAGTGTCAGTTCCTCAGTATAACACAGAATAAGACAGATCATTGTTATTCCGTCTGCTATCAAGAAAAAGGCATAGGGAAAAAAAAGACCACATTAAAGCGCAGGTGTTGAAGAGCCAAACAGGAAGACTGCAGGGCATCTTTGCTTTATAGACGTAGACAGAATAAAGTCCTATTCAGTGAAGAAATGCAGACAAATACAAAAAAAAGGGAAATCCAGCTGTAAAAAGGGATTCAATTGAATGGTTTTTTTGTATGTACGTGTCTCGTTTGTATGTGTCAGCGGAGACAGACAACTCTCAGCGGATGTTGGACAATGACTCTGCTCAGCACCTGAAGCTGAGGGAGAGGCAGCGCTTTTTTGAAGAGGTCTACCAGCATGACGTGGACAACTACCTGCCCTCTGCTCACCTGCAGGTCGACTGCAGGAAACGTGAGTCACTGTCCAGTTTTTGCGGCATAAATACTTAACGTTATTTTTGATTGAAGTCATTCAAAAATTGGTTGTGAAATTTTTTCGAAAGTTACTTACTGACTGTTTTAAATCTACTTTGCTCCGTAGAAGATTTAGCAAACTATTTACAAGTTTAAAATACATTTATAGCCTGTGTTTAATTGTCACTATTTATTAACGCCATTGAAAAAGACCTGAACGTTTGCAAAACTATGATTCAGGTGACAGTGACTCTGGTGATATGTATCGCTATTTATGTTATGTATGCTGTGTGTCTGTATATGCAGCCCCCATGGGAAGTATCTCTTCTATGGAGGTGAACGTGGACGTCCTGGAGCAGATGGACCTGATGGACATCTCTGACCAGGAGGCCCTCGACGTGTTCCTCAACTCAGGCTCAGGAGCAGACGAGGGAGCGCTGGCATCTCCACTACCAGGTGCACTGATGGCCTCCGAGCCGCACTTGACCTACTGCCACTGTATTAGGGCTGCTCGATTATGGCAAAAATCATCAGCACTATTATTTTGGTCAATATTGAGATCACGATTATTTAACACGATTACTCGTTGACTTTGGAAACCTCATGCATTTCGAAAGAAAATGTATCTATTAGGGCTGTCAAAGATAACGCAATAATGCATTAACACAAATTTGTTTTAACGCCACTAATTTCTTTAACACATTAACACAATCGATCTTCCGGTGGTTGTAGCGGGCTGAGTTTTAATGCTAGAGTGAAGATAATGATATTATATGAAACTAAAAAACCTAAGGAATCCATTGAATCCATGTCATACTAGCCCTGCGTCGGAGGCTAAATAACGCTCCAAACTTGTGCTAAATTTTGGCTAGGAAAAACTGTCATGGCCATTTTCAAGGGAGTCTCTTGACCTCTGACCTCAAGATATGTGACCCACGAGTCTCCCCTTTACAGACATGCCCACTTTATGATAATCACATGCAGTTTTGGTCAAGTCATAGTCAAGTCAGCACACTGACATACTGACAGCTGTTGTTGCCTGTTGGGCTGCAGTTAAAAAATGCGCGAGTAATTTGCGATTAATCGAGATTAAATATTTTAAATGGTTGACAGCCCTAGTAGCTATATTTAAAAGGGTAAATGCTGTTGTAGCTATAATGCTATTGTAAACAAGTAAACTAATAAATAATAATTACAAACACATTCATTGTGTTTCTTCGCCTCGGGCCTTTCCGTTCCATCCTAGAGCTTGTTGCGGTGAACCACCTCGTAGGAAATCCGTCTGGCAAGGGCCAGCCAGTGCCAGGGAGCGTTCCCAAAATGGGATCATCCCATACCGAGAGATCGTCACACGTTGACACGCTGATCAGGGGTAAACCACACCGCTGTAAAGGAAAGTGGTGCGCTGGATTTATAATGCAAGAAAAAACGGGAGCGTCATTGCGAAACGGAATGCGGCACGATAATCGTTTTATTTCGATTATTTTGTTTTCATACACTGTACTCTCCTAAAGCCATTCATGTAATCAATTTTCACATTTCACTGATTTTACAAAAGCAATGTGTCAAAAAAAGGTGCCACAACCCATAATGTCAAGATTTATGAATAATATAGAGTACGGTCTTGACCTGCTCTATATAAAAAACGTCTCAAGATAACTTCTGTTATGATTTGACGCTATAAATAAAAAAAATAAAAAAAAAAAAATATTCTGTGCGTAAACTACATCTTTTTCCATAATTCCCTATTTCATTATAATATATTATATGTATATGTATGTATATATTGTTGTTTTTTTTTACATCAGGTGCAACCAAACAAGGTTGGACATTTGTTACTGGGACAGTGCATGTCTATTAAAAACTGACAAAATGCACAACACTGTGCTAAAATAAGTAACTTTCTACATTTAAAAATTGAGGTAAAAAGGTACTTTAACTTTTTTATGACATTTTAGGTGAAACTGATCAAAGTCACATCCTAAAATCAGAGTTTAAAGAGCTACTGAATCTATGAACTCTTCTTGTAGTCTCTACATTCTGCTTCAGTTGAACCATCTAACGGAATTTTTTTTCATGGCTTCTAATCTGGCTTCACCATAAATCAAGAGAGACATATAATTTTGTGTCTGCCAACAACTCCCAGAATCCTTTGTTGTGAAATCTGTTTTTCCTAAGTATTTTGCGGTTTGTCAAAACTCCAAATCAGCACCTGAGAATCGGTTACACATGATTGCACCTTTTCAGCTGTTTTTCATTTAAAACCTTACCACAGTGAATCCTTTTTTGTGGTTAGCTAATCTACTTGTGTGGGCCATCCAATTTAATCTCATATATGAGACACATTGAGTAATACAGCAGGTGTTCCCTGCTGAGTGTTCAGACATGTTCTGACAGCTTTTGTTCACAGAGGGTGAGGACGAAGAAGAAGATGAGGAGGATGAAGATGCCGAGGTTGTGTACAGGGAGCGCGCACCTTTGAAGCGGCAAGATGAAGTTCACCGCGGCTCAAAGTGCCGCATGTCCTCTACATCGTCTGGTTCCAGCGATAACAGCGGGGGCGGAGCCGACACACCCGTGATCCAGTCGGACGATGAAGAAGTCCATGCCGACACTCTGCTGCTCACCTCTGTTCCCCATACCAGGGATGAAGAAACAGAGGAGGAGGACGAGGAGGAAAGATGCCTTGCGACTAAATCTCCATGAAGACTGAATTTTACTCTGTGTAGAGATACATGGGTAAAAAAGAGTGTAAAAAATGTCTCTCTGCATTTGCAATCCTTTCGTTTGGGGAAACCCCTAGCATGGTTGACCTGGCTGTGATTTGCTGCTGTCTTTTTGAATGTTTCCCTGAGTACATTGGATTTTTCTTTAAAACTTAAAATCTATTTTTCCTAATAAGTGTTAAAGGTATAATATGCAAGAATTTCCTAAAAAAAACAATGTATAGACTGATACAAAAATAAGCCCTCTCAGTCATCACGTATGCCCCACTAGCAGTGTGTGGTGGTGTCTTTTTCTGCAAAGACCCTGCCCTCTGCCCGCACTTTCTCTTTTCTTCTTATTTTGCCGTGTTCAGGACGTTTCTGTGCATCAGCAAAGAGGCTTTGGGCCCCTCGTGGGGGTGTAACCCCCAGCCAATAACAGCGCGCGGGATGTGCAGCCCGTTCAGGTCGTCAGATACCGCCGAGTCCCCCTTTAGCTCTGTCAGATAAACAGCCATACTTCCCGGATGAGAACGGGTTCTGTATTTTTACGTGGATGTGCTCCAGGCGGTTTCACTCTTTAAACTATGTCAACACACTCCCGGCGCACTTTCACTGAGCATTTAATATTGACGCGGATGGGTTTACATTGTAGTAAATGGAAAGTCCAAAGCGGCTGTATTTGACGCCCCGGGAGTGGCCTGGACAGGATGAAGCCTGCCATTCGGCTGCATTCATTAAAAATCCGGCAACTCGGCACCTTCCAGCAGGGTTGTGCAGAGTTGTGCACAGTGCTCAGAAAATAACGTTTCATTTCTCTGATTCACTGCTTTGTCCTCACTAACGGCGGTCCCTTTCCTCATTCACTTTATAGCTCGCTCGACCATCGCTACTCTCTCTCTCAGCCACTCTCTGCCGCGTGTTTACCAACGGCAACCAACGACGGTTACATATTATACCTTCAAACACTCATCAATGATTGAAACTCTTGGCATTATGGTGTCTCAAGTATGTTGACATCTGTCATGCACTATGCATATCATGCGTCATCCCGCTCCCATGCACTGACACGTTTGGGGCGAGATATAAAAATGTCTCTTCAAGTTTTATTCCTCTCTGCCTGAGGGAAATCCCTCTCCTCCCTTTTGTGTCCGGAAAGCACAGGTGCCAAACTGCCATGTGAAAAAGGAAGGCTGCGGAGCACCGTTGCTTTACAGGCTAAAGTCTAAAGAACAGAGTCAAGTCCTATTCAGTGAACAAATGCAGACAAATCCAAAGAAAAGGGAAATCCAAGGAAATCTGTAAAATGATTTAAGCTTTTTAGCTTTTATTACATCTGGCCTCAGTGGCCCTTGGATTTTCCTCTTCTTTATTGGCATTTAGATTTCAGTAGATAGCGTTTTCCTCTCATAGGAGTTGCCAGACCTCACAGTGACAATTAAAAACATTTCAGACTGACAGCTCTTTGACCGCACGGCTTAAAGAGTGACCTGACTGGACTGAGTCAAAGGAGCAAATATGCAGTGTAATCATGAATCTTCTTTTTGTGTTTCAGAAGATCAACATGAGGCAGAAATCAGGCACAGTGAGCAAAACCCAACAACAAGTTAAATTTCTTTGACAACGTCATCGTGAATCTATTGCCATGTGCATGTGCAAACTATTTACAGTATCATGGATGGAACTGTGTTCGTATCTGCATGCCATTTTGTTCTTGTTAGTGACTACACTATATGTTTTGCATTACTGTACTTAATACTAAGTTATCCTCTCCTCCACGTTAGGTGTAATTGGGCAGTTGGAAATATTAGACCAAGTGACGAGTGAGTGTTTCAGCTGTCAACGATTTGTTTGTTTATGCACAGTGTCTGTCTGTATGTGTGGGTGTGTGGGTGTGTGGGTGTGGATGATAAATATCAATGCAACAGGTATTCCCATGGTTGAGAAGCCTACGGATACTTTCAAAACAACCTTTTTTCAGTGTTGGTCATGATGTGTTCAGTATCTCTTCCCCACTTGAACATCTTGCTATGAACTAAATAAATATGAACCAGAGGTTAAAACCGCTGGATTTACTGTATGTTTGCCTCCCGCGTTGTCTGTCTTTCACTCACTGGCTTTTGGGGTTCTCTTCTCAAGAGATATAAAGCTATGTTCACAACTTTTTACATTTGGAGATTTCTACAAGAATTGCATTTTTTCGGTGATTGGAAGGCGAGCACATCTGCATGCAAAAAACGGCATTGTTTTTACCCCAAACTGCATGTGATTAGCATAGAGTGGGCATGAGGGGAGACTCGTGGATACCCATAGAACCCATTTTCATTCACATATCTTGAGGTCAGAGGTCAAGGGAACCTGTTTGAATATGGCCATGCCAGTTTTCCCTCCACCAAATTTAGCCGAACTTTGGAGTGTTATTCACATAACGAGTGACAAACTGCCGTGGCCGGCTACATTTATTGTCGCCAAGTCGCCGTGGAAGTGTTGCTCAAACGCACATTGGCGTAGTTATATCGTTAAATAACGCTGTGAACTGGCTAACGGCATTTTTAGATGAAACGGAACAGGGTGAAACAAAAAACATGACTGGTTGACACGTCTCCGCGTCATTAGAGCGCTGAAAAAAGTTGAGACCAGCTCAACGTTGATGGGCATCAGTTTGTATCTTCATGTCACTGTTTTCCACTGAAAATGACTTGTAGCCTGTTGCTGTGTCGCTCGTAGTGTTAACACAGCATATGTCTTCTGTGCTGCTGCGGGTTTTTTTCTAACAGAGTAGTTGATAATAAAATGTAACAAACAAAATGGAACGCTAAACATGTCGGCCTCAATTTGAACAAGAGGTCTGTATACTGCATACTTAAAGGATAGGCGACAGCTGTGGCCGGAGGCATTATGTTTTCGGATTGTCCGTCTGTCCGTATTAGAGCTGACCCGGATGCCCTGAAGCTTCGACTGTTGCCATGGTATTGGACCTCCAAATCAGTATTCGAATGCTTCGTTTTTTTTTCTTTTTTTCTATTTTTTCTATATAAGTATGTAATAATAATGTATAAGTCCCAAAAATAGCCCATGAAATAAGGAATAATCCCACAACATTATTAATTATTAGTTATTCTTAGATGGATATTGCTGTTTGTTTAGACAGACAGAAGAACATGTCAGCCTGCCGTGCCGTGCTGCTCTGCGAAGCTTCGAATACCTTCGAATATTTCTCACCGAAGCTTCGAAGCCCAAAAAATGGTATTCGGGACAGCTCTAGTCCGTACCATTCTCGTGAAGGTGATATCTCAGGAACGCCTTCCACTTGACCTCACAAAACACATTTTTGGCCGAAACGCAAACATTTGCATGCTAATTATGACAATTTCACACAAATGTCTAACAGGATAAAATGATGAAGTGATAACATTTTGGACAGACATGGATTTAAACTGCAACATGACCGGTTTTGCTTGCTGTAATCATTCCTCATGTTCATATTTGGATGTTAAGAGGAGATTTCACACTAAAAAGACAGTAAGTTTTGAAGAGACCCAGTTTTTGGAACAGAACAGTGGATTTAGTCCCCCATCGCTTCCATTGGAATCACTTAATCACGGGATCTCTTCAGGACCAGTATGAACAGAAGGGATGATTACAGCAAGCAAAACCGGTTCAATGTTCATAGGGGAGTTGAAAATCCAATCACGCAAGCTGTTTATGAGCACCCAACATGGTAATGATAGTGTGCAAGGAAGAAAGGAATTTTCCCACAGGAAAAAAAGTAATGTTATATCACAAGGATATAAAGTACTGACTCATATTTTTCTTTCTCTACTCTCTGTAAGATGAGCGTTCTGGTTCTTCTCGTTTTACGAGTTTGCCTGTAGTGCTCTCGCACTCATCTCCGACTGCATTACTTTAGAAAACATTGCGGTTTTTGGCTTGTGTACGTGCCCTAGATAAGGACAAGGACTGGTTTTGCTTGTGGCTCTGTTGGCCTGAGCTGAACTGCTGACAATTACTAGACAATGCATTGTTCCCTATGTGGTTTATTTCATTGTCATCCACTATAACACAGAGCATTTCTCTTGAAGTTCCTCTTAACAAAGAGCTTCCTCATAATCTGTTAGTCCTAATGCCAAGAACGCACTGGACGCATTGTGGCCGCGTGGCGTCTGCGTCGCGTGGTGGCTGCGTGATTGAGGCGTCGGTCATCCACACCAGCTGCGTTTCAGCTGCGTTTCAGCTGCGTGTCTGCTTCTGCTGCTGCTGCCAGCCCTTTCTTTCTACATAGAGTTTGCCTTTCATAATAGCCATTTCATTTCATTATAAATATCATTTATATTTATTTTAGACAGAGAAAGGTTAAGAAACGTGTGGTAATTTGTAAATAATAGTAATAAACCACAATTAAAACCCGTACTACATTCATTCATGGAGCTCTCCAAGTCACTGCCTGTTCCACAGCACTGTCTGCACATATTTCAGAATAAAAGCCTCGTGTTAACAAATGAAGGAATTCTGTTCACAGAAAAACTTTTTTTTTCATCTCCGTAACATTTTCTACAGATAGAGACATGTAAACTGTGGTAATCTTGCTGGTATGATTTTAATATGCAGTCAATAGATCACTTTCTCTGTCTGTTGCTGCTGTGAACCGCGCGCGGCTCGAGTCAAAAATAGGCGAGACCTCGGAGCTCTAGAAGAGACGCAGCTGAGACGCGCGTCTCACGTGGGCAGTGCGGATGCTCTAACCTGTTAACACGGACGCCGAAATAAAAAACAACAGGTAACGCAGCCACCACGCGGCCACGACGCGTCCAGTGCGTTCCCGGCGTTAAGAGACCCACATAGACCTGCTTTTGTCTTTTTTAGGGGGGTACAGCGGTCTTTAGGGGGAGATAGCAGGTCAACAGAAGTAGTGTACATCATCTGAAAGCTGGGAACCTGAGGATTAATTTGAGATGCAGCTCAGCACTGTGTATCAAGTTCTTCTTGTCATAAATCAGAAATAAACATGAATTAATTAATTAAAATAAATTGTGAAAGTGTATAAGGATATATGATGGCCATTCTCATGCTCTATTATGTCTCATAAATTGTTGCGAGAATTGATTAAAATGATCAATAATCCCTCCAAAATACCACATTAATACACCAAAACCTGGAGGAACACCATAGAAAAAGCCATGCTGTGATTTGGTATCAAAAACTTTTGTCATTGGAGATTTCTGCAAGAATTGCATTTTTTGGCGATTGAATGGCAAGCACTTCTGCTGTGGAAACTGCTCAGAAACCCCCTTATTGTCAATCTAGCTAGGAAAGCCATCCATTCTCTGAATGCTCTAGGTCTCTAGTTTGTGGTTGTAAAGTTTCATGAGGCTGTGATTATCTTAGAGGTCACAACAGGTCCCTTTACAGTATATAGTGAGATTAAAGTAAAAAAAAAATGGTCTCACTATGTGAAATGACTACTATGGGGACTAACATCATCACACATTAATACAATTGGGCTGATTGGATCCACAAGAGTCTCAGCTTTACAGTGATACCCAATTTATGTAATTCTAAGACTGTTTAGGGACCCCAGTATGTAGAAATATTCAAACACACCATTTTAGAATAGGTGAAAAAAACATATTTACACTGCATACAAATAACTACATGGTTTTACCAAAAACTGCATATGATTATCATAAAATGGGCAAGTCTGTAAAGGGGAGACTCTTGGGTACCCATAGAATCCAATTTCATTCACATATCTCGAGGTCAGAGGTCAAGGGAACCCGTTTGAATATCACCATGCCAGTTTTACCTCGCCAAAATTTAGCCTATAGCTTTGGAGCTTCCCAACAAGCTAGCATGACATGGTTGGTTCTGATTCCTTAGGTTTTCTAGTTTCATGTGATACCAGTATCTTCACTTTAAGACTTAGCCCGCTACAACCTTTTAAAAACAGTAATGTCGGCGATCCTGCGGGTCTCAGAGGGTTTTAATCACAGACACGTGAGTCCAGACCCGCTGTCATGAACTGGGTAGGCCTGTTCCTTTTTTTTTTTCAGATTTTAACTTTATAGACACACAATCATCAAAACTTCCCAACATTGTGGGAAACGTACTGAAACCTCTGTACCCTGGGCAGGCCAAAATGTATGAAGAAACCATCTTCATTTAATGGCCTGCAACTCTGGAATACACAGCGTTTCATAAATTGCTCCCACTGACATTAAATAGCAAAGTTGACAAGACAGAATTATCAACTATAATTTATCAACATGAAATCTACTTTTATGTGGTATGCCTGCAGGAAGACAAAAACACAACTGGCTGTGGTGGGGGTTGAGCCCTTTTTCTTTCCCCTTGACAGGTTTATCAAACTCATGATCTTTGGTTTCCTGCCTCCTCTAACCAAGATCAACCACTAATATGCACTCAAAACTAGAGGAAATCCCTCTGGCCCCAAGCCTGAATAAATTCCTGCCATTGTCATTCCTGAACTTGTTTAAACCCACTTGCCATTAACTTACACAATGCCTCAGGAATATTGGGCTTACTTTCAACAAGCTTGCATACCAGGACTACGAGCGAGACTACTCTAAAGGCTTCCAAGAGGCATACTCAACCTTTAACTCCAATATTATCAATAAAAATGAGTCTAATGAGCTCCTAAAACCAGAGTCAACACTAGTTAATCCTCCTTTCCAGTTCTACAACTTTACCACCCGTCATTTTAATCCATAGGCATAGTCCCAGTAACTCCCTCCCTTTTTCACTTAGGTCATCCGAGTTTACCATTTACAAGCTTGAGTACTGGAAAATAATGCTGCAACAAGCGCAATATATAACTGGTTCCTACAGAAGAATGGACTTAATTTAACCCCCCGTCAAACCACAAAGAACCTGCCCTCATTCCCCAGAATACCTTTTGTTAGATAGTAAAGTTTTCAGGCAAATAATCATCATTGTCATCATAAGAATGGACAAGCTTTCACTGTATTAGGCAGCGGAATCAGGGTTGGATTGTGCAAAATGGAAGAAAGACACGGTCTGTACTTAGTGATTATTAAATTACACACAGACATGACATGACATTCACCCGAAACTAATGGCACAAAGCAAACATGTTTTCTTTATTCCAGCAGTGAAAAATTACCTTATTAGCCAACCATAATAAGCTTTTGCCTGCAGGCTTAACCAGCCCAATTGGCAGTGCCATCTCATTGCGTAACTAAATAAAACAAGCTCAAGGTGAAATTAGGCCAAATGAGTTCTCCTATTCATTTTTCTGCCAAGAGTTTTCTAACGTTACTACAAAAGCTGTTTGTGTTGATATGAAGTACAATTTGATAAGGTTGTATTCCCACACTGTCAGGTTTGCATTTTTTTTTTCAAGAAGACAAGAACATTTTTGTATAAAATGTATTTCACTTTATTTCAAGCCGCATCTGTTACAGAGTAAAAACAAAATCCACATGAAAAAGTCCTGATAAACAGTGAGATAAGGAAACAGAAGACTGGAGCTGCAGCAGAGAAGAAGCTGCATGTGTTTCTGTTGCCACGGCTACCTGCATGTCCAGAGTGGTGACACACCGGAAATGTTTTAAATGTTTGTTGCGTTCACGGCCAAGTTCACGGACTGAAGCCACTTCGAGCACAACATTACGGCGAGCGGTTATGATTAACATTAGTATACCTCGGCATAGTTAAATCTATCGTAATTAAACACTTCCGGCCGGCGAGTAACGCTATGCTAGGTGACAACACGATGTTCGTGACCTGTAGGCTTCAGTAGGGGGCTAATATGCTAAATGCTAACGTGCTCCGGCTAACATGCTTAATGCTAATATTTAGCTAGCATGCTAACGTCTGCGTTCACTGAGGAGCTTCTACCTTCGGTGAGGTGTGTCAGGACTTTCTGCTGTTTGAGACTGTTACTTAGGATGTGACGTGTCATTAAACTCAAAACAAGAGAAGCCAAGTGGGCTGGTTTTACTGGGACAGAGAGGACCGAGTGGACTGGTTTTACTGGGACAGAGAGGACCGAGTGGACTGGTTTTACTGGGACAGAGAGGACCGAGTTGACTGGTTTTACTGGGACAGAGAGGACCGAGTGGACTGGTTTTACTGGGACAGAGAGGACCGAGTGGACTGGTTTTACTGGGACAGAGAGGACCGAGTGGACTGGTTATATGCTTTGAGAATGAACGAGTAGAGAAGATGAACCAGGAGCAGATTGAGGATGACTTCCCAGGTGAGTAAAACAACTACACACTGCTGAACTCTCCAGGTGAGATCATCGACAACCACTTTGTTGCCTAGCAACGTTGTTGCGTGGATAAACAAGGTGTTATAGCAATAAATAAATAAACTGGCAGTCATTTCAATTTGTATATTTATTAGGCTGTATTGGCATTACGTTTGACATATGTTGCCAAAGCACAATTACAATAATGAAATACAGTTAATAAGCTGTCTGAACTGTAACTGTGGTTCGGTAGTCTGCCATAGTACACGGTCTGTTTAGGTGTCTGAGTGTGTGGTGTATTTTTCTTTTTCTTTAGTTAGAATCTGGTCAGGTCTAATCTTCTGAGTGATAGTGGAACTGCTCTGAGGCTGGCTGGGGTTTACCTACTTTTTATGTTCAACTCTCGGCAGGCAAGGCCTTTATAATGGTAACAGGCAGGGCTGCTCTTTTTAATATGGCTCCAGTATTTGATCCTGCATGCAGAGTTTAGGGTTTTCTTTGCACACTGAGGATATTTTTGCAGAGCTCTACATTCAGGGTTTCAACTAGATTTTTTTTCCCATTTTGCCCAATTTTCCCCAGTCTCTCCTTTGCTATAATATGTGTGTTAGTGGCTGCGGCCTCTGTGGAATGTAACCAGGGTCTGAAATTAAGTTTTTTTCCTCACGTGCCACTGTGGCAAGTCACTGAATATGAAATCGGCCACTCAATTTTTTTGTCTGCCACTTCTGAAATCTATGTAGAACACTTTAGAATTGTAAACACTGAGTCAGTGGTACCAGACAGTAGAAACAGGGAATATATCATGTAACCTTAATCCCTGACGATTTTTAACTTAGGAATTGCTTTTAAAAAGATAATATTTCTTAATATAAGGAAAGCCTATCTGCCATGGTGGCAGGCAACCTGAAATTTGGACCTGCCACAGCCAACATTTATCCTGTATTTGACAGGTGGCACGTGCTAATTTCATTCCCTAACTGTAACCAGACACAGTTGTAAACTTTCCAAATGTGTCCCAGTTTATTTCCTGTTGAAGTGAATGCGAATGACATAAGCTGTCAGGAAGGAAGATGACCCAAGCTGTTGTCTAGCAATGCAATCCCGTTGAAACGGTGTACATCGCCACGTTAGTCTGCTTTGGTGGTGTTTTATTCTACTGTTGATTCTAAAAGGAGTTTCAGGCGCTCTGGTGTAGCTCGTTTTATTTATTGTTGATCATTTTTGTTTAATTGTCTGAGTTTTGTCTCTTTTCTAGTTAATTCTTGTGAGGCTACTCTGAGGAAGGCGGTTGTATATTTATAATAGATAACCAGTTGTATGCACAGACTGCAGAGTGCCACCTGTTGGTTTGGACAGAAGGTTAAAATTTAGCTGAAGAAGGGAGCTTGTTGCCGATGCTGTTCCACTTGTGTATAAGTTGACATTTAATGCAATCTATTTTGAAGTATATTAATATATCGCCCCCCCCCCTTTTTTTTGTTTAAATGTAATGCAGTAACGTTTACTCAGAGGCCTAAATTTTAACTGATCTACTCTTTCCATCTGTGTGTGTGTGTGTGTGTGTGTGTGTGTGTGTGTGTGTGTGTGTGTGTGTGTGTGTGTGTGTGTGTGCGTGTGTGTGTGTGTGTGTGTGCGCGTGTGTAAAAAAAACTGTCAAACATGCCATAGGGCAAATCAGGATGTTTAACATCTGCCAGATATAACACGGAAGAATGAGATTGTGTGTGTTGATTGTGAATCAGTGTTTCCACGTTCACATGAAGTTCCTCTGGGGTCTCCCGATTCTCTCTGTAGACTGACTGTAAGCTGCCCAGCGCTGAGAACATAAACAGAGTCCCACTTTCCCGCTGCCTAACAGCACACAGCCCCTCAGGGACCCTTTGTGGGGAAATAAATAAATGACCAAGGACACATGGCGGTTTCTACGCAGCACATTTTAACAGGATGAAATGAAACCTCATGAAATGAAATAGAAATATTAAGTGATTCATAAAGAACATGAAATTATTAAAAACGAATCTTCCTTTGAGGTTTTGGAAACTGCACCATACCAGCCACTCGGACACAAGCTGCATGTCTGAGCCTTTACTCCGTTACTACGTTACTTTTGTACTAATTCATCACAAACCACAATTATTTTTAATTTAAGGTGCAGCCCTTTCAAATATGGGTGTGCTCTTTTATAATGAAATAAGACTTTATGGATTCCAGAAGGGAAATTATTTTTTTTGCAGCTGCAGCACAAGGACAGAAGACTGAAAGACAAGATTACAAGGTAAAGTGACAGTGGTATGATTAATAGTATAGTATAATATATACTGTAAGTATAATAAAATATATAACAATATATCAAACTAATCATCAGTCCAACGGAGACACTGTGGAAATTCAAAAAACTCAAGTATGCTGCTACCTACAACTTTGTGCTATGATCTCTGGCGACACCTATATCCAGTACGTGTATGGGAATATGCATGTGGAAAAGAAAAAAATATACCGTATGTACGTGACTGACAGCTGGTTTAATGGGTGTGAGAGTGACGTACTGTATACTGTACCAGTAGGTTCAAAATGTCATTTCAGTCACTCCATCGAGAACTCACATGACCTATGAAATTGGGCTACATTTGCATGTGATGTTAGGGCGACCGTCAGACGTAAATAAATCATGGTAACGTGAGCTATAGAGCTGGAGGTGTGTTCACCTGAGCCGAGCCCTGCTCCTCTGCACAGACAGGAAGACCTACTGTATATGCCCACATTATCATTACACAAAATATATTTGCATATAGAAGCAAATACAAGCACAGCTCCTACTGGTCTTGTCCTGCATTGCAAATTACATGTACAAACACGGCATTAAACAGATCACATAATTGTGCGGACGGACAAACAGCCCTTTGTCAATTGCAGAGTCAGCCAACCTGCTGCCTGGAGGCATTGTGGGCTGTCTTCCGTGCACTCTTATTCAAGCTGACTTTGACTCTTTTGGAGTACTCCCGCGGAGGATATCAAGCAGCGTGGACCAAGATGAGGACCATTTCCCTGCTTCTGTTGGTAGGCATGAAACTCTTAATTACCTTCTGTTAATAATAAGGCATCATATTGTTTAAACAAGCGAGGATTTTGTTAACATTGAACATGATAAACAAAGTGACTGTTTGGTTTTATTTGCAAAATGTTTGTTTTGAGAGAGTAGAAGTTGCTTTTAATTACTTGTAAACTTGGGAATAACAGCACAGAATGCCTACGTGCAGCTATCTAGTTATAAAGTCTGTTGGCAAATGCGGATTAGTTAAATCATTAAGTCAAGCAAAACCAGTTCTAGTTATTATGTTGCGGAAATGCAGGTTGTGGACATAACACGTAACATGAGTCCCTTCATACGCTTATCAAAAGCACAAACAGAGTTGTTGGATTGCATTGGGTTATAATGTACATGTTCTCCAATTGAAATACTTGTAAACTTGGGAATAACAGCACAGAATGCCCAGTGCAGCTATTTAGTTATAAAGTCTGTTGGCAAATGCGGATTAATTAAATCATTAAAAGTAGCAAAACCAGTTCTAGGAATTATATTGCGGAAATGCAGGTTGTGGACATAACAAGTTGCATGAGTCATGTCATGTCAGTTCATACGCTCACCAAAAGCACAAACAGAGTTGTTGGATTGCATTGGATGATAATGAACATGTTTTCCAATTACTTCAGTGCACTGGAGAACGTCTTTCATTTCCTAAAAAATATCCCTAAGTACTTGTTGGTGCCTGAATGAATTAAACACGACCATTTAGGTAAGTTTCTTGTAAAATTGGTTTCCATTGTGCCAAAAAATATCAATCACAAAGGTTTAATACACACCTATTCTAGCAAAATGCTGGCTCGCAGATAGACGTCAGAGTAAAGAGGGGAAAGCCATGTTGATGATTATACCTCTGAATCGCTGCCAACATCTTCCATTCAAAATTGCTTTCAGTCGGATTATCAGGCGACATGATGTTTACCCTGTGATCAAGGATTTGAAACATCTGTCTTACACACTATATTGTATACTGGGGCTGGGCAATATATCAATATTATATCGATATCGTGATATGAGACTAGATATCGTCTTAGATTTTGGGTGTAGTATCGTAATATGGCACAAGTGTTGTCTTGTCCTGTTTCTAAAGGCTGCATTACAGTAAAGTGATGTAATTTTCTGAACTTAACAGACTGTTCAAGCCGTTTTATTATTTGCATGTACCCACTTAGTCATTATATCCACATCACTGATAACTATTTATCAAAAATCTCATTGTGTAAATATTTTGTAACAGCACCAATGGTCAACCCTACAATGTCGTTGCAATATCGATATTGAGGTATTTGGTCAAAAATATTGTGATATCTGATTTTCTCCATATTGCCCAGCCCTACTACTGTATATACTGTCAGATGATTGTTAGCTTTTATCCAGAAGAAGGCAAGATCTGTAAAAACATTGGCGACCGTGAACTACAACGTCCCTGGTTCGCGACTTTCGTTGTATGTCATTTCCATATTTCTCTCCCCTCCCCTTTCCTGTCACATCTTTATACTGTCACTTATCTAAAAAATAAATAGTAATAATAATAGAAAATTCTAAACTCAAGGTTCACTTTTTGTTTGACCGTATAGGCCACGGAGTTCAGCTTTAAGAAGGCTGTGGGATACGGTTGATTATAAAAGATAAAATTCTAACATCGCTGTCAGTAAAAGGATGTGTTAAATAGGTAGTGACCGTGGGGCGACCCTGTGGCGTAAGTGTTAAGACAAACCACAAAGTCCCCAGTTCGCATCTAGGCATTTTGTTGCATCTCTCTCTCTCGCGCTCTGCTGCCATCTCTCCTCTATCACCGTCTAATAAAGGCATAAACAATCATAGAAATGATTAATACGTGTAGTGACTCACATGCTTTGCTATTGATCGAAGTTTTGTTAGAAGTTAAGCCCTTATAATTTTAATTATTACCCTTAATAGGTATTAATTTTCACTTTGATTTCATCAAGAGAAAGTTACCAACTAAGCTGGTGTTATTTTCTCAGAGCTATTACATGTAATTACTGCACCATACATGATGCGCTGCTGCTCAAAGGCAAACTAAGAGAACTTGGTTGGTTGCACTGGTTTCCTCCCACAAAATAAAGGCATGCAGGTTAAATTAATGGGAAGCTCTAAGTTGCCTTTACACGTGAAGGTGTTTCTATATGCGTGTTTGCTTTACGACAGATGGGCTACCTGCCAGGTTGTGTGTACCACACCTCTCGCCCCAATCAGTGCTGGACTGGCCATCTGGCATACCGGGCGTTTTCCCGGTGGGCCGACGTCCTTTTGGGCCCACGTATGTCCTTTTTTTTTTTGGCCTATAAAACAAGTAAATCGGCCCATTTCTTTTCCTTAATTGACACTGGGCTGGCCCAATCGCTCTGTGTCGGGCGGCCACAGTGAGGAGGAGAGGGAGAGAGATGAGGGAGTTAGTGTAGAGTTTGCAGTAAGCAGTTATGGGCTAGCAGCCTGGCTCATATGTCATGAGAGATGAGCAGTGCTCGAAGTGGGCCGGTACGTAGCGGTTCGCAGTATGTTAATCATTTTACTCCTTGGCGTACCGTGACTTTTTCATGCGTACTGGAGCTTCTCACAAGCTGCCGGTACTCTCCTCTGCCCTCTCCATATCAGGTTCTCTGGGAGATTCATAACGGTGATACATAACGGCGCAGCGCCTGCGTATTTGCGCCGCGTGGGTTCCTATAGGGAGCGGAAGCGCCGCGCTATTAATCTCCGCTCGAGTTGAAGCCCCGCTGTTTACATCAGAAGCGCATTTCTCTGCGCTGGTCAACATGTGATTCTGATCCTCTGCTGTTTACTATCCATCTCTCTCTGTCTGTCTGCTTATGTGTGTCTGCCAGGGGCGGGGCCAAGGAGGGGGCCGGGGCTGGCACGGGCCACCCCTGGAATCTAAATGCCCCCCCCATCAGAGTCTGAATGTGATAGGTCCAATAAGACTCAACAAACATTAATGATGATCTGATGTATTACTGATATACTGTATGAGACCCAGCTGAAATTCTCAAAAAAATGTAATAAGGAATTCAGCATCACTGTTTCTGGCACTGTAAAGCAATATAATCCTAAAAAGGGACAGCAGTGGCAAAAAAATGAAATATAATTTATGAATATTAGTTTATGCTAGATATTCACACGCAAAGTTTATGCCAGAGGGGCAAATTATTCAGTTTTCTTTCCTGAGATTTAAAGGTAAAATGAGAAGTTCAACATAAAATGCTGTTGCGGTGTACTTATTATTTTGTTATTTTCATTGTTTTAAAGTCACCAGAATTCAGGAAACAAAGTCTCTGAAACTCAAATTTTTCTGGGGGAGGCCCCCCATCCCTTTTTTCCTGTTGTAGGTTGCATTAACAGCCCTGGCAGAGTCTCGCCATGGATACCACATCAGGCGTGCCAAGCGGGTAACTGCTTCATGTTTGGAAATGCCAACTCCTGCCACAATGTTTTGCCTCTAACAGAAGATTATAACATTTGTACGCTTGATCTACGTTCTGGTTTCCACAGGAGCTTTTGGTGCGTTCCAAAAGGAGGTGGGTTTTGTCCACAATTGAAATAAAGGAGGAAGATGATGGGCCGTACCCCAAGAAAATTTCCACGGTGAGGACCTGAGTTTGTAAATGAAATCACCAATCAATGCTGCAGCTCGATAGCCAAACAATGCCAGCTCAATGGTTTTGTGTCTTGACACTAGATGTTTAATGACAAGAAAAATTCTAAGGGGCAAAAGTACCGTATAAGTGGAATGGGTGTGTCCGAGGAGCCGATGGGAGTGTTCTCCATCGATGAAAACACCGGAGAAGTCAAGGCCCATAAATCTGTCAACAGAGAGGAATTCGAAATCTTCAGAGTGAGTTTATGCTGGATTACCAATCCCTCTCATGATAAATACATTTTAATTAAATTTGTAACCATTACAAATCATGTTTACATGAGTACCTTTACCCACAGATCAAGTTTGATATCTTGAGCAAAGATACGGGTGTAGAAATCGACAAGCAGCTGGCTTTTAATATAGAAGTATTGGACATCAATGACAACGCACCAATATTTACTCATTCACGATTGAAAGTCGATGTGAATGAAAATATAGTAGAGGGTGAGTATACAGTTGCATAAATTACTCATAGAGTATGCATATTTTCTGCCTGCAGTCACTGAGTATCACTCATCATTTCAAACCTAGGCTGCATCTTTCATCCGGTCTCTTATAGTCATATTGTGTACTTTTTCTCCCATTCTCCACTTTCTAAAACACTCTACTTCCTTTCCTCAACTTCTTGAAGGGTACTTGCCGGGGCAGATGCTGTTCTCGGACAAGGACCAGAAGAACACGAGCAACTCTAAAGTCACCGTCAATATGATTTCACAGAGACCACAAGAGCCCAAGATTGGGTTGAGGCAGATCGATGGAAGAATGGCCCAACTCACCTTTGAAGGATGTTTCAACTACGATGTGAGACTCAGTGACTTACTGCTACAACATCAGTTGGCAGCTGCTTGTACATGGACACACACACATACAGATTTGTCAATGTAATACCTGAAATATCGTCTTTTATATATGTTTCAGAAAGAAAAGATATATGAAGTTGTTGTTGAAGCAAAAGATCATGGAACACCAGCCCTTTCCTCCACTGCCATTATTACCCTCAACATTGTTGACACAAACACTCATCCACCGACGTTCAAGGAGAAGAAGGCACATATTTTTTATTACTATTATTATTATTAAAGTTGCTTTTTAGAGTGATGTATGATGGTAAAGATTAAACTGTTCTTCCTGTCCAGTACCAAGGTGAGGTGTTGGAATCGACCACCGTGGCCGATGTTTTGAGAATTGCGGTAGATGACAAAGACACAATTAACACTCCTGGCTGGCGTGCCAGATACTTCTTCATTGAAGGGAATGAGCAAGGAAACTACAAACTTGAAACCGACCCCAAAACTAATGAGGGTATTTTGAGTGTCATCAAGGTAATTCTGCTTTTCTCACACTAATGTAATCTTAATTTATTTACAGTGGGCCAAGCTAAAAGTACAACAAAGTTTAGCTGCACCAGCACTGACCTAAACTTGTGTGTTTCTTCCAGGGCAAGGATTATGAGACGACAACACTCAATACCCTACAGGTCGGAGTAGAGAATGAGGAGCCCTTGTTTGTTTGTGGCGATGGTGGTGTCCCTCGCACACCTCCACCTGCAAATGCAGTCAGCATCACAATGAAAGTGATCGATGCCAATGACCCACCTTACTATGACAAAGATAAATTTGACGTGTACCAGAAAGAAGAAGAGAAGCCAGGAAAGGTGCTGATCACTCCAAAAATTCACGATGCCGATTCTAACGTAACCAAAATCAGGTTGGTGTCTCCACACTATACGCTTGCTGCGCTTGTTGCCACGTTGTTAATAGAGTCCGACCCATGCTGGATTTTTCAGGTGGTTGTCGATATCAAAGGCTAAAAAAGCCTTATAACAACATATCGTTTAAACATAAATGCATACTGTAAACACATTTTTTTTTTTTAATCAATTTGGTTATCAAAGAATTGTGACCAAGATGTTTAATGAGCAGAACATTTTTTCGTTGGAAATTGGAATGGAAATTGTCATTGCACTCTGGTCAACCCGATCTCATGGGAAGGTGTATAAATAGCACGACATTACAACGTTACGCATGTCATGAGGACGCATTTGTACGCCGCTTTTCACGTGTCATTTGTACACCACGTTACGGTAACGTCTGCAGTTATGTTTAGGCAACAAACCTCTTAGTTAGGTTTAGGAAAAACATCATGGTTGGGCTTAAAATAAGTACATAAACAAAGTAAAATACGTACGGAAACAAAGTAACATAATATCGGAAAACACGTCACAAACGTCACTAAAACACACGTCACAAACGTAACTAACGTAATTTACAAAAAAAAACACTGGTCTCCTGGTTGAAAGTCCTGTGTTTGTTGGACCCATCCAACACCCCTCCCGCCCGCCATAAGCAGTCTTTCTCACTTTTTATTCTACGTCACTAACTGACGGATGCGTTTACAGTCAGTACAGACTACATGGCTTGAAAATGAAGAAAATCAAGAAAGGCGTTCTTATTGCACACTAACTCATACGCCTTTTTGTGCGACTGGGCTGCTCTGGCGGACAAATTCTGTAACGGTGACACTGTTTCTAAACTACTACTGTACAAACATATCTTTGGCATTTCTTTACTGCTAGTTTAGTATTGGCCAGGTGATATCCATAACCCAATATTGGTATGTCTGCGTAATAACCGAACTGCCGATGCATTGGTCGGGCTCAAATTGCTAGTGCAGCATTACACTAATTATGGGAAATAACCTGATAAAGTACCTGGCATACTGTATACAATATAAGCTTATTTCAACTTGTAGTTATATAATATCTCTACCATTTTGATTGAAGCACACAACAAAGCCACACATATGGTTTCCAGCAGCTGCAGTTCAGTGTTTTTAGTTAATATGTTCTGCTCCACTTCCATTTCCCCTCCTGTGATTAGGCATGTGCTGTTAGAAGATCCAGCTGACTGGGTGACCATTGATGAAAAAACAGGAAAAATCACATCATCTAAGAAGATGGACAGAGAGTCATCCTTTGTTGATGACAAAGGCGTTTACAAAGTCGTCATCGGTGCCATAGATGATGGTATGAAGGAGCCTTACTTTATATTCCAATCTAAAACAAGCTGGATAATGTGGTCCACTGGTAAACTAACTGCCTAGAATAATGAAGTGTTTGTTTGTTGTTTTGCCTTTGCTGTGGTTACCAAGGTGAGCCTCCAGCCACAGGTACATGCACTGTTCTGGTCCACATCGGTGATATCAATGACAACATACCTAGGCTGGTCAACAAGGGCGCCATTATGTGCGGAAACAAGGCTAACAAGGTCATGCTGCCTGCCACGGACGCAGACAAGCATCCTTTCAGTGGGCCCTTCAGTTTCTCCCTGGGGGGTGATGACAAAACTCTGACAAAGTGGTGGAAACTAGACCCTCCCTTTGGTTAGTACATATCTGTAAACCCTCCTTACTAAAAAAAAAATGTTTTGTTTTGTTGAAATCGAAAAGCCACCTGATGCCTCTCTTTACATCCATCACCAGGTGAGGAAGGTGGGCTTGTTAGCCTGAAGACACTTCCTTATGGTAACTACTCAGTGCCCCTGGAGATCCAGGACCAACAGGGTTCCGTTGGACATGATACCATGGAAGTGATGGTGTGTGACTGTGGAGAGGGAGATGCTTGCCGTGGCAAAGAGCCGCCCACATCCAGCCTTGGGGCAGCGGCCATTGGAATGCTCATTCTAGGACTCCTCTTATTTTTGTGTGAGTATGGCTATCAGTGGCAACATTAACAAAACCTTAAAAGTTCATGCTCAATAAACCTGCAGTGACCCTTTTTAGTAGCAAGTCAATTACATGCAAATCAACTTCTCTGAGGAAATAAAATTAGTCACGATTGTTAGCTCATACTAAGATCAATCAGTCATTTAACTAATATTTTAAATAAACCAATGAAATAGCTTGATTTAACCATTACTATACATTTTTTAAATAATCTTCTTCAGATCAAAATAATGATGTCCACAATTTAGTCTCAAAAGGCCCTTACACCAGTCGCGTTTTTTTGTGTGTGATTAATTTGCACGTCAAGATATTTTTTCGAACTGTTTCGTCATGAGTACTTTCACACCGAACGCGAATATTTCACAGCGAAAAAGCGACATACTTTTTTTTTTCGGAATAAGGTTGATTTTCTGAGATTTCACACCGCGAATAAAGTCATCAACCAATCACGTTGTGCGGAACGGTTAGAGTTGCGCCTATATTTATGAAACAACAACACGGAGGCTCCGTTGTATGGATGTATAAAGAGAACCAGATACAGCTATGTTCATTCCTATGAAAGTTGCTCAGTGGCAGATGAAGCAAATAAAGCTTGACTTCCAAGTGTAAAATTTCCCGGATCAGTCTTCCGCATCCATTGGGCCCATAGAGCAGGCTCAGTAGTGTTTTACATTTTACATCTTTTAGGACCTAATGATTTAAATAAGAGCTATTCAAGTGTTCGTACTGGGTAGTTCATTTACCTAAAAAAAAATCATCTTCCCAATGTAAGTCTATATGAAAAAGTCTTTTTGGGCCCAATGGCATCACGTGACGGACACAGAAGTTGTAATTCCACCGTATGTAAAATTTGCCTCAAAGCCCAGCGCTCTTCCTTGGGGCTGCTCCTTAGTCCGAACCAGGACGGCACACTTTACTACTCCTTTCAACCTTGACAAAGGCCAGATCCTTTCCTTCCGTTCATACCTTTCACAATAAAAGCCCTAGACATATAATATTCGCATGCGAGTATTTTGCATTTACATGTCGTGTATTCGTCATGCCCCAGTGTGTAAAGGCCTTAATTGTTAAACAAAATTTGTGGATTGGAGTTGGTGTGCAGGCGTTAAACATGTCATAATGTTATTTATGCTGGTATTGCTCCAGTGTTGCATATATATGACATATCATTTCAAGCCATTAATCTTTCATTTATTACATTACATTCACACCTAGAAGCTCCCTAGTACAACCACAGTCTCGTCTGTTTGCCACTGAGCAGCTTCACTGGAGCAGTTTGGAGGTTAAGGGCGCCTTGCTCATGGGCTCCTCAGTGGTGGTAATGAGGGAGGAGCAAAAGCTGCCCTTTCACTTTCCCCACCCAGCTTTATGTTAGCAGTTAATTTAGGCCACCATAGCAATTAAGTGTCAGTTTGAGAACAGAGTGTGCGTGATGCGTTTTCAACCGTGTCATTTTGATGTGTCTGCAGTGCTGCTCCTCCTCTTTATGTGTAAGTGTGGAGGGAAGGAGTTCCAGCACATGCCCGTAGTGCAGGATGAGGGCAACCAGACTCTCATCAAGTACAACCAAGAAGGAGGGGGCTCCGAATGCACGGTGGGTTGGTTGGTTGTGTTGTGTGTGTGTGTGTGCTCCCTCAGTTAGAGGGAGTAAGACAGTAACATTATGCTACATTACTCCACCAATCACACCCCTTTTTTGGGGGGGTCTAATCTATTTTTTTCTCTCTTCTCTGCCAGGCTGAGCCCACTCTGCTCCTGACACCTACAAAGAGTATGTATGTGACAGACGGCCTACAAATGGGCACCAAGCAGGTACTCCTCCTCTACCAACTCAGCCTCTCGCTCCCCTTTTTGTGGTTGAATTTTTCACTGGAAGGTGTCAGGTGTGTCAGCGTGGGTGCAATTTCAGGGCGTGCCTAAAAGGCCTCAGTAACCAAACTAAAGCAGTTACATTAATAAAATGTAGCTCCTAGTCCTGCTGAAAAGAAGGTGTTTTCTTTGTCTATCTAACTCTAACCCTTGATGACAGATTTACAGGGATGTGACACCTTTATGGCATAAATTACAGGGTTGGCTCAGCATTGTGTAACAAGTAGTTTATAGGTTGACCTTTAATAGTACCACGTCGCGACACAAAGGCGCGACACAAAGGCAACACCTTGGGCTACGTTCAAACTGTCATACTTTTTCTTTTTACTTTTAGTACGTACTACAGCAGCAAAGTACATACTGTTGCATGCAGTATGCATACAATTGGGACATACTATTTCATCATAACTTTGCGCCTTGAACTTTGACCCTCTTGCTCATATACCCGCTGTGCAGAGGATTGTGGGTCAGAATAGCCAGAAAGGCATGCTGGCTTGCATACTGCAAAATGCGACCGGATGTAGTAGAACATCCTGGTGTTTTTGGCATACTGCATTTGACATACTATACTGGGACATACTACATTTTTTTACTGGCATGCTAAATAGCTTGGTAGTATGGGTATTGGAACGCACAGTTGGATTGCCTGGAGTACTTGCAAAAAGGGATTACTTGATCTAGTTTGGGTGTACTGATCAAATTTACTGCAGTTAACTGCGAAGCACTTTTATCCTTTGAATGTGAGATAAAGGTTGGTGGTACACCAGCAGACGTGTAAGTGTAAGGAATTGATTGAATGTAATGTAAATACCGATGAAAGTTCATTTATT
Organism: Sebastolobus alascanus; assembly: GCA_916701645.2. Taxonomy (NCBI): domain Eukaryota; kingdom Metazoa; phylum Chordata; class Actinopteri; order Perciformes; family Sebastidae; genus Sebastolobus; species Sebastolobus alascanus. Next base: position 2,827,419 of record CAKAOJ020000028.1, on the reverse strand, counting down.
AAGAAATACTGTATATGATTCATGAACCCACAAGGAGTTTATCTTGTGGCTGCATTTCCCTCTTCAAACACTCGATACAGTGCTTTGTTAAATGCCGTAGACAAAAATAGAAAAACAGACTCGCCTCTGCTTGTACGGTTGCTTTATTAATTTGCTTTGCTCAACTAGATGTGTCAGATGGCTCCAGTAATGGCCCAGGACATGGATATGTATAACAGCTCAGGGTTCATCACGGTGAGTAACAGGACTTTAAATAGTCTCATTTGTGTGTTTGTAATTCTGCAAGACAAAGAATAATGATGATTTAGAGTAATGTTTACAGCAGCTGGACTTGTTGAAACGATGATTTCCAAACAATGAATTAGCTTACAGTGTTCAGTGGTGCGTGCAGACAAGGTTCTAATAGTTTTGAAATTTCAATTGGTTTGTTTTTGTTAGGGCCAGCTATAATGTCTCAGAAGTATGCAGCTACATATACATATAAAACACATGGTTGGAGAACTGTATAGGGACGGCCATAATGTTTAATGTTTAATCTTCACACTACCTTAGTGAAGCAATTGGGATATCGCGCCACCTCCTGGAATGTCAAGTCCGTTCAGTTTCTGTGGTTCAACGTCACGAGAGTTGAAAGGAATTCATGCTGTCATATATTATAGCTAAAAACTAAAAATGAAAGAATTTAAATATTTTTTTTTTTTTTTTTAATTTTTTTTTTTTACCCAGGCAATATTGTTTCAGTTTAGTTTTTGTTCTTCTTAAATAGAAGAACTAGTTTTTATTTAGTTTCAGTTTACTCAAAATATTTTTCACTGCTTTTTTTCATTTTAGTTATTCTTCCACCCTGGTTAACCTTACTGTATATCCCCTACAGATGAACTCCAACATGACCTCACTGGGTGCACTGCAGCGTCAGAGAGACACAGTCAGGAGCCACGGAGGGCTGCAAAGGGTGAGAGGCTACAGCTGTGATTACAATAGCTGCCTTTTTTGGCGTGTGTTTCCTGATGAATGTGTTATTATAACATTTCATCTCATCGCTCTCATAGGTGTGTTTTGTAGAGAGTCCGCACACTCCCTCCTTAAACCCACAAGGGGGCGCCACCACCTTTATTTTAATGCTGCATGAGCAACGGCTACTTTCTACAGTCTGTGTTGCACAAACACATACTGAGTATAAATAAGCAGGAGGGTTTCTTTCTGTCCCATTTGTTTGCATGTTAGTCTTATCCTTTACAGAAAGACAGATGTTTGGAAAAACAAACTTAACAAATTTCTTATGATACACTATATCTACTTGTATAAAAATATATAGAGCAGAAGAGAGAAGAAGAAGAAGCATGTATTAGAATGTGTCTAATAATTGTCTGTGTATTTGGATGTTTATTTCATTTTCATTAAGTTTATTTTCTTGCACATTAGAAATGCAATATACATTTCATACAATCACATATACACACATTTGAACCTACACACACACAAACATAGTTTGCAGCTCTGTTAAATGTTATTGCGCTACGCTGAGATCGGTTTCCTACCCTTACTGATATAAATGCGGTGAATTCTGATGCAGGTAAAGACATGTTTAATGTTTTAAATACTTTCTAGCATGCTTTCTCTGAGTGCTAGCTGATTCCAATGTTTTTTGAATCCACAAATAGATTGCCTGTAAGGTCAAGTCAGGTTACTAAAGACTGTTTATTTCCTTAATTTCAGTACTCTACATGGACTACAAACAGGACAAACACCTACCAGGTAAATAGTAATCTTCATTGAATTTGTATCTTTTAATATAGTTGACAAAATATAAACCTCTTTGACTGCACTGTGTACACTTTCTAATGCATATACAGTATGTTAATTAAGCAGTGGGAGGCCTGTACTTGTACATTATATTGTACCTACTGTATAAGAGCTCACAATCCTACTCCTCTCTGACAACAGGGAGGCTCATCGAGATTCAACCGCTCTCTCAGCCTGCAGTCACATCAAAACATGGCAGATCAGATCGACAGGGTAAGAGAGTTGTCCCTGCTGAACCCCAAATGGCTATAAGGTTGTTTGCATCTGCTTCAAGTGCCATGAATATATAATTATACTTCCAGACCAGACTGAATGTCTTTATATACTGTATATATAAACTGCTGTCAAAGTTAACGCGATAATAATTCTTTAACGTAAATTCGTTTTAACGGCACTAATATCTTTAAGGCAGCTGTTGTTGCCTGTTGGGCTTCAGTTTGCCATGTTATGATTTAAGCATATTTTTTAAGCTTAATGCAGTACCTGTGAGGGTTTCTGGACAATATCTGTCATTGTTTTGTGTTGTTAATTGATTTCCAATAATAAATATAGACATAAAGCGAGCATATTTGTTCACTCCCATGTTGATAAGAGCATTAAATACTTGACAAATCTCCCTTTAAAGTACATTTTGAACAGATAAATAATGTGTGATTAATTTGCAATTAATCATGATTAATCATTGACAATCACGCTATTAATCACAATTAAATAATTTTAATCGATTGACAGCCCTAGAATTTTGATATGATCTGTTTTTGACAAAAAGACCCAGACATCTTTTAATGACTCCTCAATCCCACAGAGACTGGACACGATTGATGGAAGCCACGAAGGCCACCCGGTGTACCGGCCCTGTGAGTATGCGTACGAGGGTCAGGGCAGCAGATGCCAGTCACTGGATAAGCTCTCACTCAGCAACCTGGGAGACGATTTGATGTTTCTGAATGATTTGGGGCCAAAGTTCAAGACCTTGGCAGGCGTCTGTCACCAGACAATTAAAGACAAAAACGTACAGCTTTAAATGCCACCGCTGGACTGAGGTTTTTATAACAAGCAAGTTGCTCTTCGCTCCAAGTTTTTTGAGTTTGTGATTATGGACATATCTGACTGGATCTTTGGAGAAGGATGTACCACAATGGCTGGATTTTGTACTTGTGCATTTCGAATTAATCATCTCACATATTTAGAGTCAGATATTGTATATTGGCATCTATCCACGAAACGAGGATTATTTAGTAGAGGCTGTATTTTGCTTGCTCGAAGATGGAATTAATGCACTGCACAAACTGTCACGCTCTGGTGATTTTGAAATGCTAACGTTTTGACAGTGACTGGGTGTGTTTGCTTGTTTTTCTACTGGTTTTTTTTGTGCTATTTTAGGAGTGATTGCTGCCGCGTCTCAGTGCTTTTAGCAGCGCATCATTTCTCGCTCCGGAGGTTTTGTCAGGGTAGTATAGTACTATTTTTGATGTTTTAAACTGTAAGTTTATCTGTGGAAACTAGAATATTTCATAGTATATAAGATGTTTTATTTCTTCCAGTCGCACTCACAAGAGTACCCTTTTGTAAATCAGTATTGTTCAACAGTAATTGGACAGTGGCATTATCCCTACTACGCTGAAGTACCGTAGATGTTTGTGGCCTGTTTTTACTTGAAAAGGGGGGAAAAATAAGCGTTCTATCATTGAAGCAATTATAATAAAATGACACCAAATAACATACTGTTACACTAGTTAAGACCAGTGTCGGGGAGTAGTGAACTACATGTAATTAAACTAGTAGTTTAACTGTATTTGCTGGTAGCTCAACTACATTCATTTTTTCCATACTTTTTGTCATTTTTTTGTGTTTAACTATTGAAACTACAAACAATTTTGGGCCATAAAAGGAAAGGAATGCTTTTAAAAAAAATTATTTTACCATTGCTTCTCTACTGTAATTTTACACCCTTTGACAAGCCATGCCCCCTTGTTTTTTCAATTCGTCAGGCAGCCACCACCATCACACACTTGACCTTTCACATTTGTGTAGTGCTGGCATGCGCAAAAGGTCGGGCGTTGCTCAGCGCTCACACGGCGTCATCATCTTCAGCAAGTTAAAGACTGCTTTAGTCAAGATAGTGCAAGTCAGATGTTGTCAAACTGATGAGTAAGACAACAGGCCCATTAGGAAAAGTGCTCAAGGTCAAACGGTTTTAAAAAAGTGGTGCAAGTTGAATATTTCTTTAGTGGGGCATTTTATTTTTTTGGTTTGTGTATGCATGACTTGTGAACAAGTGGACACTTTTTGAAATAAACTCAATAGAGTGGCATTTTTTGCTGGCCTGTGACTTTTTTGTATCATATTTTGTACATGTACGTTGTCAATTTGATCATTTTTTTACAAAGTAGTTTGACCTACTTTCTAAGTTGCTTTAGTTAACCCAACTACATTTCTTCCTAGTGTGCACCTGCATGTGGATAAGTATTGCACAACACTTAGGGGTGTTTGTTTGCAGTGATAGTGCGTTTGTCTGTGTGTGCATGGTTTAGGGGAACACAAGGTGGAGCAGAGTTGGATAAATGCTAGTCTGATTGCTAAGTATACCCTTTTTTTTGTAGTTGCTTTAGAAGGAATCATTTTTCTTACCTCCCTGTTGCCTAGAACCAGCAAGGCATTTTACGATCACCATATTGTTGCTGCTGTAGTTCAACTTCTTCCAGTGTGAAGTAATCGGTAGCTCGCAAAGCAGCTTCCCCAGTACTGGTAAAGCATTTATTATAATTTAAAGATTTAATTTTTAAATACTATAATTACTTGTATTAATTCATCTTTTAACACTTGCACGCTAAATGAAGAGGTTGTCAGCATGGGAGGGGTGGCAGCAGAAATGTCATACAACTTGTCAGAAGGGTATAGCAGCCCGTTCGCACGAAATATGAATGACAGGATAATACGCTAGGGATTTAGCTTGCAATAAGAACGCCTTTATTGCTTTTGGCGTGTTCTTTATACATCATGTAGTCTGTACTGATTGCAATGTAAATGCATCTGCGTAAATATGCTCCGCTAAGAGCTAGTGACGCTGAATAAAAAGGGAGAAAGACTGATTATGTCGGGCGGGTGAGAAGGTGGATGGGTCCAACAAACACAGGACTTTTAACCAGGAGATCGGTGTTTGAGACCGGTGTTTTGTTTTGTAAGTTATGTTCGTGATGTTTGTCAAGTGCTTTCCGTACTTATGTAATGTTGTTTTTGTATGTATTTAACTTACATACTTATTTTAGGCTTTGAGTTACTTTGAATTATTTCATGCTCCCTTGTGTCTTTTGGTTTTCATGCGTCCTAATTATGTGCTTTCTTGTTTGGCGCTTGCATATATCTCTTATTTCCAATTCATCTGGTCACACGAAAAGGCATGTGAATGACACGATAATGTGCAAGGAAAAAGCGTGTAATAAGAACACCCTGCTTGCTTTAGGAGTGTCAGTTTCACGCCATTTATGGACTGACGCATCCGCGTATGTGCGTTAAGTTACGCTAGTTATGTTTGGGACGTGTTTTGTAGTGACGTTTGTGACGTGTTTTCTGTACTATTACGTTGTTTCTGTACATATTTGACTTAGTTTACGTACTCATTTTAAGCCAAACCATGACGTTCTCCCTAAACCCAACTAAGTGGTTTTGTTGCCCAAACCTAAGTGAGTGGTTTTGTTGCCCAAACCTAACTGTGGACGTTACCATAGTTTTGTTGCGTTACTTCATTATAAAGACTGATGAAAACCAAAAGACACAAGGGAGCATGAAATTAATTCCAAGTAAATCAAAGTCTTTTGAGTTTTTTTCTCATTGATGAGACATACAGGTTTTGAAACGCCCACACAGTATGTTGTTCAATTACAGTTCATATAGTTTTTCTTGGGAAGCCTTGCCTTGCCTTGCCTTGCCTTGCCTTGCGTCAGTGCAAAATCTCCCACAGTAGTAACGTATGATGCTTGCTGGAACATGTACAGTAAATGATGCCAGCAGCTGTTTAGAGTTCCTCCTAAGCAAAGGGATTGATGTGCCGTGCTATTCTTGCAAGTAAAAGAAGGGCTCAGTATTATCAAAATATGACTCATTCTCACCCTCCCAACGAAGCAATGTTGAACTTTGTGAGCCAGATGTCGTCTCAGTAGACGTTTGAGCGGTATCTTTCATTAGACTGTGCCAATTCCACAGTCCTCAGGTGATCCACAGTGCCTAACGAATCAGCAAACTGCATTTTAAACCACAGTTTAATTACTAAACCACAATTTAATTGACGTTTCTGCCGTGGCTTGCTTAACAGGTACGTAGCAATGGAACAGAAAAAGTGAAGTCAAATATTCCTCTGTTTGGCTAGCACGTTTTGCCTCGCCAAGGCTTGAATATAACAAGAGTGTATGAAGATGCAGTACCAACAGGGTGCAACAAAATCACTCACTTAGGTTTAGGCAATAAAACCACTTAGTTAGGTTTAGGAAAAAAGCCATGGTTGGGCTTAGAATAAGTACGTAAGTAAACTATGTAAAATACGTACAGAAACAACGTGACATCAATACGGAAAACACGGCACAAACGTCAGTAAAAAAACACGTCACAAACGTTTAGGGCTGACCTGAATTCTTCAAAACTTCGGCTGTTGCCATGGTATGTGACCTCCAAATCAGTATTCGAATGCTTCATTTTTTAATTTTTATATATATAAGTATGTAATAATAATGTTTAAATCACAAATTTGCCCATGAAATAAGGAATAATCCCACAACATTAATCATATTCAACATTAATTAAAGGCAGCGTTGACGATGTTATCCAGTATACACTATTTGTTATATTGGTTGAATGGTCTTTACACACCGACAGCGATCCATTACTGATGAGCTCTGAAAAAGGACAGGAAAAGATCTGTCATCTGTAGCTGCTGTAATCCTATAAAAACGTCTACCAATCAATGCCTCGCAGTCCGCTTGGAAAGAACCAATCAGATGCCTCCCTGCCTCCCTGATCTTTCTCTACCCTTGGCGTGCACCAGCCTGAACTCAAAACGCGTCGCAGCCGCATGTTTACTGGAGAATGGAAGAGAAAACCCAGCCCTGCAGTAGCACTGCCGCGGTTACTTGTCATGAGGAAGCGTTGTTGAGTTGAGGTCCTCTCTCCGCTCTGTGTCTGTGAAGTAGTTAGGATGCGGCGGTGCGCGTGCATGTGTGTGGGGGGCGTTGCCTTGGAAGGAGCCCCGAGGGGAGGGAGTGGGTTTAGACGGAGCTCCTGAGGCGATGCTACATTCAAGTTATGCTTGCTTTCCAACATCGCCGACCCTATCTTTAATATTAGTTATTCTCAGATGGATATCGCTGTTTGTTGTGTGTAGAGGTGTGTGTGTGTACAGTAGTGCGGCTGCGGCACGGAAACGGGGGAGATTGAGACAGACAGACAGAAGAACATGTCAGCTTGCTGCGCTGCTCCGCGAAGCTTCAAATACCTTCGAATATTTCTCACCTTCTTTGGATGAATTTGCATTGCAGTTAGTACAGACTACAATGGCGTGAAAGTGACACTCCTAAAGCAAGAACGGTGTTAGAACGCTTTTTCCTTGCGCATTATCGTGTCATTCGCATGCCTTTTCTTGCGACCGGGCTGTATCACAATGAGCACAGACAACACATTATCCTTTTTAAAAAGAAAGAGATACACAGTGAATTAGATTGTGTTGATGAACTGGAAATAAGCAAACAGCACCAAACAGTAAAACATATAATTAGGACGGATGAAAACCAAAAGACACAAGTTAGCATGAAATAATTGGGAGCCTCAAAGTCTAATGACGAGAGAAGGTATCGTTGAATCTTTATGAATGCAGCTAAGCGAAAAAAAAGGTGCTGTTATTACTGCAACACTTTGGGGCTGAAATGACATTTGCAGTTTCGTAATCTGACCTTTAACTTTATATTTAATCCCAATCCACACAAAAAAACATTAGAGCTTCTTTCTTTGTCTGTTGCATGCATGTTTTTATTTCGAACAGATAAAGCTTTAAGCTTTATAAAACTTTGCCTCTCAGTCTCCACTACTACATGCAGTAAAACAACTGTAGTAAAAAGGACAGCTAAAATACATTCACACATACGTGATGTATAACGAAAGAAAGAAAAATAGTTCCCTCAATCATAGTAATTGCTGATTGGGCTAAAACATAACCAGTCCTCAGGCTCCGCAGTTGTGTCTGATCTGTTTATTCCAGCGAACTGAGCATTAAAGGGCAAGACTGGTCAAGTTTATTTGACAATGACTCAATAGAGGAGCACTCACACACTCACACACACACACACACACACACACACACACACACACACACACACACACACACACACACACACACAATGTAGTCTACTTCGTGAACACTGAGGCTGAACCTATAAGGTGCTGCATCTACAATACATTGACGCTGGTAATCACCTCATCTAATCCAATATAATTAACATACAATCATGCAATTGTGAAATAATCCATAATATTTTTAAACTCATGTCATTATTATAAACTCTTGTAAAATCATCCCTCCTCTTTTCATAATGACAAAGTTCAGCGCCGCTCATTGAGACCAAAGCAAGAGGTGATGACATAATGTCTGTGTCCTTTTTGTGATGTCTGACAAAAACCCTTGATGAAGGGCAGCATAATGGAATAAAACGGTCACTGGGGTAAATACAACATACTGTATATACTGTATATATATAATGGCTAACTGGTAACTAAACCTACTTGTTGTTTAAAAAGCTTTATTTAGATGAGTTATGTGCGTTCATGTGTTTTTAATGTATATATTTTGACTGTACATCTGTTGTTTTTCTCATGCTTGCTTTACACAAATCATTGTTTTCATTTTCTGTTTTTGCACCGTTGTGAAGTTTGTAACCTTGTTAGGAAAGGAGCTTTTTAAATAAAGATAATGATTATTATTGCATTCTGTAATGTACCATAAAATGAGAAACTATTCTAATATTTCTCAAACAGAAAGTGTTTCAGACCAAATATATATTCAAGGACCAGTGTGTAACATTTAGGCGGATCTGTTGGCAAAAATGGAATACAATATTTACAATTATATTCCTTTAGTGTATAATCACCTGAAAATAAGTATCGTTGTGTTTTTGTTACCTTAGAATGAGTCGTTTATATCTACATAGGGAGCGGGTCCTCTTAACGGAGCTGGTCGTCATGTTTCTACAGTAGCCCAGAACGGACAAATCTTTGCGCTAACTTTTCCTGCTTGGGACGGAGTTGATAACGTTACTCTCTCTGGAGTTAACCCAGAGAGATATTGATGTCACTCCATATTGATATTAATATTGATTGTCATTCCACTCAGCTGCCGAGAAACAAGACACAGGACACTAATCTGAAAACAAATCATGTTCCTCCGTGTCCTCCGGTGTCCTCAGGTGTCCTCCGGTGTCCTCCGGTGCTCCTAATGGCATCTGCAAGAATTTCACAGGCCGGAAGAAAACAACCAATCAGAGCCAAGGAGTCTCTGACACAGTTGTCAATCACTGCTCGCGAAACTCATGAACTCCGATCCAATTGTCAAACTAGGCAGCGCTGATCAAATATGAATCAATATTCTGTTACTGTAATGCCTATTTCTCTCCTCAAATGTTTTCAGAAACATCTTGTAGTGTACTGTTTAGCTGTAAAATGAGAACGTTTTCTCCGGCCAGTGGGTGGTGCTTGTTTTTGTCTCGACTTTTTCTCAACATGCCGGCCTGGTCACAAACTTGCCATAATGAGAAGGAGGAGAAGGAGGCAGAGGCATGATTTTTTTATTTTTTTACATATTGCTACTGTCAGGATAAAGTGACAGTTTTATAAAAATAACTTTTTTATCATATTTGCTCAGTGATCTACTGCAGCTTTAATGCATGTTGACATATACACACACATTCACGTGTGCGCACACACACACACACACACATACACACACACACACACACACACACACACAGACACACACACACACACACACACACACACACACACACACACACATTACTTCATTACTTTGTACACACCCAGCTGTTTCTTAACTTCCCTGTTGGACCTATGAAGGTTCATGAGAGATAATTTATTACGACACAGGCTCTCCCACTCACAGGTACACTGCAGCCAGAACCTGCATCGGTATGCAGTTGATCTTACATTCAGGTTCATCCAAGAAATACTCTATCAACTAAGGGATTGAGGACTACAACAACATACGGTCAGGATATACTATGGAGACAATACACCTCAGTCTTTTCCTGCTGCTGGTAAGAATTTATACCCTGGACAGAAGGGTTAAAAATATTTCAAACAACGCTTACTTGATACTTACTTCTGCCTTAGATTCCAATATGATTGATGGCTTTCAGAAACTATGTTTTAATCCATCTTTATTTCTTTTTTCATTTTTATTATTTTAACCTGTATAACATTTTTTCAATAACCAAAAATTGAAAGAACAATATACAAATGAGACAGATACAAATTGTACAGGTCTTTTTTTCTGGTTTTCAACGGTCAGAACAGCTATGAAATTAAGGCAATGTGTAAATTACAAATTAAATATATAACAATCATGATGACAACCAATGCAGCAGACGCAGGTTGCGTCTGTCAACATTAAAGATTATAGATAGAATATAGATCTTTGACCTACACAGTAGTGCTCTAGAAGAGGTGTTGAATTACAACATTTTTAAAAAGTCTTTGTAAATAATAATCATAACACACAAACAAAATTCTAAATGTGCTCAATCCGATGTAAGAAATGTAATGTTTTTGCAGTGTTTGGGAGTCCACAGGTCATCTTCAGAAATTTTGAAGCGACAAAAAAGAAACTGGATCATTGATTCCTTCAGTATTGATGAAGGCTATAATGGAGGTTACCCATACACACTGGGCAATGTGAGTATCTACCGAGAGTCACAATGCTTGGATATGAATATGACAAGATGCAGGAAGATCATAACAAAATTCCCTGCTTTTATGTTTTGACTCCCTACAGGTTGATATTGAAAAGAACTTCACCTTTTTCAGGATACAGGGTCAAGGTGTTGATTCTCCCCCAGAGGGCATATTAGGAATCAACGAGGACACGGGGGAACTCACAGTGCACGGCCCCGTAGACTACGAGACATACCGTGTTTTAAAGGTCAGAAAGAATTTACTAAAACAGCATTATTGCAGTGATGTTTGTGGGTGTGTGTGAGTCTGCTTGGGCTGTGAAGCACAGTGGAGAGTTTCATTATTTCACAATTCTTGCATTTTTTCATCACAGCTAACGTTTCAGGCACTTGATAGAGAAAAACATGTAGTAGACACGCAGCTGGGTATTGAGATATTGATCAAAGACGCAAATGACAACCCTCCAGAGTTTGACCGAGTTATTTACGAGGTCAGCATAAAAGAGTCAACGTCACAAGGTAACTTTCTAATTTTTTCTCATGTAATCTTTACTGCTATTATTATGAAATAATATTACAAAATAAAACAAACAACTCTGTTCTTCTGATACTGACAGGCACTGAAGTGACTACCATTCGGGCCACCGATAAAGACAGCACTGAGAACAATAAATTATTTGATTTTAAAATGGTCTCAGTCCATCCTGAACCACATGAGCTGGAGTTCTTCTTAACCACGGTCAACGACGAAACTGCAAACATTAAATTTAAAGGGTGCCTGGATCATGAGGTGAGAATACTCAAACAGAATCATCTCCTTACATTTGAATAATATGGCAAAATCAATTATGTTTGATAATAATTTTTGAATGACTGTTATTTCAACCGATCAGAGAGCAGATAAATACACCATTTTAGTGGAGGCCAAAGACCGTGGAGACAAAATCAAGCTCTCCAGCACCTGCACCGTCATAATCAACATAGAAGATGGAAATAACCATCTTCCCGTGATAACAGGACAAACAGTGAGCAATTACTTCTTTCAATTATCAATGACTATAATACAACATTAACTTTTCTGAATAAAAGTTTTATTTTTTTATTCCAGGGTCTAGGGAGAGTGAAAGAAGGAGAGGTAAATGTACTTGTTAAACGTCTGCAAGTTGCAGACAAAGACACCAAAGGCACGGCGCCCTGGAGAGCCAAATATCAAATCCAAGGAGACGCAAACAAGAACTTCATGATCAAGACCGATAATGAGACAAACGAGGGACTACTGTATGTGGAAAAGGTATTTTGTCTTCTTTTCAAGCTACAGTCCAACAAGTATTTGGTAAAGAATTTACATTTCTGATTTACTTAATTTCTAAATATCCTGCAAGCACTTCTATTTATTTATTTTTTTTACTGATATAGAAAATGTGAATTCCTTTGCTCAGATCACTCAAAAAGCATTGCTGTGATGTTGGACGTTACAGGGACTGTGATAAATGCAAATGCAGATCCCACTGTTGTGATTGCATAAAAAGTTAACTTTTTTTTTTTTACTCAGATTTTATGCATATGGTGGTGCAACTCTGTCTCCCACAAAATTATGCTCCCATACAACTACACTTCATTCAGAATTACGTTTTTCCTCCTGGATTATGGGTGCAGTTCTTAACTTGTGGTTAAAGTTGTAAATTGAAACAAAACAACCAAAAACGCAACAACACTACTTAGTTAGGTTTGGGCAACAAAACTACTGGGTTAGGTTTGTTAAAAAAACATCATGTTTTGGCTTAAAATGACTACGTTTCACTCAGGATACTAACAGCGGTCTCCTGGGGGAAAGTCCTGTGTTTGTTGGACCCATCCACCTCCCCACGCAACCACCAGTAGTGGACTTTCTCGCTTGTTATACTCGTTATACCACGTAACTTTCAAAAACGTTATTATTCCACGCAACTGTCATTAACCGTTGCTCGATATACTACGTCACTTGTGTATTTTTGATATGCATAGACAAACGTAATCCGCGACAAAATTCGTTTCCTTCCAGGCGTAATTGAGAATGCAGTTTAATTGTATCGGAAAGTAATTTTTAGGAGACAGGGCTGGGTGGTGTGTTCTTTATACTATGACAGTTTTCCTAAAATTAGATTTTTTTTAAAAATCGCAATATATCGCCTTGCTTACTGTATCGCAATATATTGAATCATAACCCCTGTATTATGATACGTATTGTATCGCCAGATTCTTGCCAATACACAGCCCTACCATTTCAACCTCCTTCAGACATTAAAACATCTCTCCTAAAAGAGTCTTTCTTTCTCCAAAATATGTTTTTAAGTCAAGTATTTTTGGCCTCTTTGACGAGATGAACTGCACCAGCAGACAGTGCTAACTGCTAACTAAAATGCTAAAGAGAGCAGAAGGAGTTTGAAACTTAAATGGATATCGTTGAATGTGGTAATTCATACTGTTTTTTAGGAATTTTTGTTTTTTGATATTGCGTTGAAAAAATTGCTGACTATCAGTGATGAACTTTATGGCCCTTAAAAAGCCCCGTGATATATGATGTGAAGTTACATTATGGCATGGATTTCAATATTCTTTTTTTACAGCATCTGGACTATGAAGAAACTCCTCTGAAGAATCTGACTATCAGTGTAGAGAATGAGATCGCCTATCACTCATGTAAGGTGGTGAGACGCACCACCAGCGACCTTTGGGAAGTAGTCACCAGTGGTGTGACGGAGACAGAGAGTCGGTCCACCTGCCAAGTGACAGTGATTGTGGAGGATGTCAATGAGTCTCCATTCTTCGTCCCACCGAACAAACGAGTTACGGTGGTTGAGAATGTCAAGGCGGGACATTATCTGGAGACATTTACAGCTAGAGACCCTGACGTCACCAACACATTTGTGTAAGTCATGAAAATACTAGCTGCGTGTCCATCTCACGGAACAATACAGTCAGACAATATACTACATTAATAGAGAACTTGAAAATGTCTAACACAACACGTGTATGTGTTTCAGATTTGGAAAAGGAGACGATCCAGCTGATTGGGTTATAGTGGACGCAAAGACTGGAAAAATAACCACATCGAAGATCATAGACCGAGAATCGTCCTTTGTGAAAGACAATATTTATAAGACAACAATACTTGCTGTTGACAATGGTATGACCTAAAGGAGTATTTACTAGGGCTGTCAAAGTTAACGCGATAATAACGCGTTAACGCAAATTTGTTTTAACGCCACTAATTTCTTTAACACATTAAGACAACTTGCGTTTTTTAGGTTGTAGCGGGCTCAGTTTTAAAGCTAGAATGATGATACTGGCATCAGTAGAAAACCTAAAGAATCCATTGGTACCAACCATGTCATACTAGCTTGTCGCACAGGAGGTTAAGTAACGCTCCAAGCTTATGCAAAATGTTGGCGAGGAAAAACTGGCATGGCCATTTTCAAAGGGGTCTCTTGACCTCTGACCTCAAGATATGTGAATGGAAATGGGTTCCCACGAGTCTCCCCTTTACAGACATGTCCACTTTATGATAATCACATGCAGTTTGAGGCAAGTCATAGTCAAGTCAACACACTGACACACTGACAGCTGTTGTTGCCTGTTTGGCTTGAGTTTGCCATGTTATGATTTGAGCATATTTTTTATGCTAAATGCAGTACCTGTGAGGGTTTCTGGACAATATTTGTCATTGTTTTGTGTCATTAATTGATTTCCAATAATAAATATATACATACATTTGCATAAAGCAAGCATTTTCCCCACTCCCATGTTGATAAGAGTATTTGATACTTGACAAATCACCCTTTAAGCTACATTTCGAACAGATTAAAATGTGTGATTAATTTGCCATTAACTATGGACAATTATACGATTAATTGCGATTAAATATTTTAATCGATTTACAGCCCTAGTATTTACGTACTGTATACGTTATTAATCACAATTTCTTTATCACAATGCTGAAAATGCACAACATGTGTTTTTGGCCACCAGGTCAACCTCCAATGACGGGCACTGCAACGCTGGACATCCATATTGGCGATGAGAACGACAATGCTCCCTTCCTGCCTGAAACCACAATTGACATGTGCAATTCTGATGGACCCTCTCTGGCCAACATCACGGCCGTGGACTTGGATGAAGAACCCTACGGTGGGCCTTTCACCTTCAATCTCCTGGGAGATGTTGAGGACAAGTGGAAGCTTCGCCCTAAACAAGGTGAGCTCTAGCTTTGACAGCTCCTTCAAAAAAAGCCACGGTCATGTAACTTGCGCAGACAATGTCACTGCTATTAAAACAAAGTCTATTTTATACAGTATGTCACAATGACAATCTTGACAGTATCACAATTCGTTTTGGATGCACAGGGTATTCAGTCAACCTGGTGAAAGAGCCCACAGTTCACTCTGGAAAATATGAGTTGCTGCTGGAAGTGTCTGACCTTCAGGGCATGATAGCTGTACAAAACCTGTCAGTTACTGTGTGTAACTGCGAAGACACAGCAAGGCCAAACTGTCGCGTCCGCAAAGCTGCTGGCTCCGCATTAGGAGGAGGAGCACTTGGGATCCTTTTTTTCGGCATGCTAATGCTTGCAGGTAGGACACGCATCCAGAACTTTGAATATTGTCATAGTATGGTCATGAGCCCTTCCTCTGGTAAAATATTAATAGCCTCATTTAGGACATAACACTGTATGATTTGATTTGTGTTTCTTTGTATCCCAGGGGTGCTACTTTTGGCTTTTTTCATGTCCTGTAAGCAAAAGAGCATACCGCTCCAAGATGATTATTCAGGACAACATCTGATGAAGTCTAACATTGAGACACTGGGAACTGACTGCAAAGTAAATTCTTTTATTACAAAATTACCTGTACTTGAGTATTACCGTTGACTAATACAAAACACACACACACACACACACACACACACACACACTTTTGTGTCAAGTTGCATTTAAAGTCTTAAGTTAATTGTGCTTGTAATTTTTAAAAGTAATCGTTAACAAAGCTCTGTTAAGTGGAAAGTAAAAAGTAATTTTCTTTCGTCTGGTGTTCATCCTACAGCAGTAGTGTTGTACACACTAGAATAATTGAAATATAACTGTGACTTATTCAATCTTGTGAAGGGCTCATCGCATGGGTGGAATATGATCTCAAAAAAGTGCAAAATGCAAGTCTCCTTCCAAGATAATCCAAGGCACACTGTAGAGTTTGAACAAAATTAAAATGCCTTTATTTTACATGGCATTAATTGTTTAAAATTACATTTACATTTTAACATTTGAAACAATTATTGCCACGTAAAATAAAGGCATTTTAATTTTGTTCAAGCTCATGCAATGAGCCCTCACAAGATTGAATAAGCACAGAACACCGGAAGGATCCTAAGAGCACCTGTATGTGATTACCACAAAGACCCAGCAGCGCTTCCACTCAGTTGTCTTCATTACTGTGACTTTTTGCTGTCAAAACTTCCTGACTCTATTCAAATGTTCAACAGGTGGCTTTTGAGCAAGGGCACAAGGAAAACAGCCAGAATCATGAAAACAAAATGCCTCAAGTTCCAACAGTGAAGCCAGTAAGTGATGGAAAATATACTGTACATTCATTTAATAACAGGCTGATAAAGGGCACTTTTTAATCTGTTATGTATCATGACAAATGGACACTAATTACGTTTGTTCAGTTACTAACGTTTGGGCATGACTTGACTTGTAATTCCTTTTTTTTTTGCAGTCACCTGGGTACACCATAACCCAAACTGAAACCCAAAAACAGCAAAGGGACAATTTGGATTGGGTATAGAAATTATTATTATTATTATTATTATTATTATTATTATTATTATTATTAGTAGTAGTAGTAGTAGTAGTAGTAGTAGTAGTATTGTTATTAATATTATTATTACTGTGATTATTATTATTATTTTGTTAAAAAAAAATGACAACAAGATTAAAGGATAATACAAATCCCATGAAAAGACCATAACTAGCAATAAATCCTACTAACAAGCACTGTCTGTGTAGCAGCCAAAGCCTGATAGAGCTTATTCTTATGTGCCATAGAACTCCATTGTAACTATTAAAAATTCAACATTGCACAATGTTCCTTCATTACAATGAACATGGGTACTGTAGTTTACTTTGAGTCGATCCCACATACACTGTCCTGCTGCTGTAAATACTAAATGCACACCAAACCACGACTGAAAATAGTCTTCAATATATTTACTCAAGAGTAATGTTTGCTAAAAACATTTGTGTTTTAGGAAATCATTCAGCCTTTTTTTTAATTTTTTTTTTTTTAATAAAAGTATATATTAATGAAAGGTTTTAAACATGTATTTATTTAAATTTTCAGTAGGAACAAATGAGCTTGGAACTTAAAGTCATAGACTAACACATTCTTGGTTTTGGTCTTTTCATAAGATTTTTAAGTCAATTGCCAGCCTCATCCTGATGTTGTATAGTGACAAATGGACTCTTTTTTTTCCAAAAGTGAAGTGTTGTCATTGTTTGATGTGCTTTTGTTCCCCAGTTGGTGAGTGGCTCAACAATGGGAGACTTTACACGTGGGAACTCTATGTATTGGGTACTTACTTTATTATTATTATTATTATTATTATAATTATTATTATTATTAGTGAATCTGAGTAATGCGCCCAAGGTTAAAGAAGTCAATGTCAACAATTTTACTGAGCTGTGACATTTTGCAATTCATTAAATTCTACCATATTTGATTTTCCAGTCACTGGGTGCATCATCAGCCAAGAAGACGGGAAATCAGCTCAGGAGCTCTATGCGTGCGGTACTGCAATCTACACTACTATGAACCCTTGTCCTGTGAAATTTTCCATTATTTATTTTTTTATATCCACGAGTTTAACTATGACATTTTATGCTTTTGTTTCTGATTTGCCAGACTCGGACTGGACACCATAGATATTATGCAGATCAAGAGGACAGTGTATTCCAACGTTCAGTTGTGCTCAAAGCACTAACTAAGGTAATGACAAGAATTTAATCAAGCCTCCAAATTTAGGATGATTCTGTTTATTTTGAAAAATATATTCTAATTTTCATTTTTCCTCCTCTGTGTACTGTAGAGGTTGTATGCCCACGAGGTTCCAGGAGGGGAGTTGGGTGATTATGCTCCTCATGTGTATGCTGAGGAGGGGGACGAAAAGACCAACTTTGAGCTTGACGCCATCTCCATGACCGATGAATTCTTTGACCCAGACATGAACCTGGATTACAAATTCAATGATCTGGCCTCAGTCTGCATGCCTGATAAAAGCCCTACCTACCATTCTCCCACGTTATGCTACATGTAGCTGCACTTGAAAGATTCGTTCATCTTCTCTACATTCTTTATCTATCTGTTAAAAACAAAACAATCACTGTGTCTGAGAAAATATGATAAGTAGAACTTAATACCAGACACATGTTACCACAGTTCAAATCACTATTCATAGTTTCCACTATTCATAAGTCATGTTACACAACCCTTTCCCTTCAGAGTCTTTAATTTGTGAAACTGAGAAGGAAAACTGTTACATTCATTTTGGGAAAATATTTTTTGTATGTTTCTATTGTATACAGCAGGACTACCTTTCTTGACTAAGACTATTTTTGGATGTCCGGAGGACATGTTTACTCTCTCATACAAGCAATGTTGATGGTGGGCAGGGAATTAGCTAAAACACTGATTCTTAAGGCCCGGAACTAGTTCATCTCTATTGCAATACCTGAAGACAAACTGAATGTATAGATTTTCATTAATGGCTTTTTGATGATTGTGTGTTCAAAGTCAGATGCTAAGGGTGACAGCGTTATGTTCATTTTAGGGCTGTCAATCGATTAAAATATTTAATCGTGATTAATCTGTTAAAAATGTACCGTAAAGGGAAATTTGTCAAGTATTTAATACTCTTATCAACATGGGAGTGGGCAAATATGCTTGCTTATGCAAATGTATGTATATATTTATTATTAGAAATCAATTCACAACACAAAAGAATGACAAATATAGTCCAAAAACCCTCACAGGTACTGCATTTAGCATAAAAAAAATATGCTCAAATCATAACATGGCAAACTCAAGCCCAACAGTCAACAACAGCTGTCAGTGTGTCAGTGTGCTGACTTGACTATGACTTGCCCCGAACTGCATGTGATTATCATAAAGTGGGCATGTCTGTAAAGGGGAGACTCGTGGGTACCCACAGAACCCATTTTCATTCACATATCTTGAGGTCAAAGGTCAAGGGACACCTTTGAAAACGGTCATGACGTTTTTTCCTCGCCAAAATTTAGCGCAAGTTTGGAGCATTATTTGACCTGCTTTGCGACAAGCTAGTATGACATGGTTGGTACCAATGGATTCCTTAGGTTTTCTAGGAGCTCGCTACGACATCCGAAAGATCGATTGCTTTAATGCGTTTAAAAAAAATAGTGGCGTTGAAACAAGCGTTATTATCACGTTAACTTTGACAGCCCTAGTTCATTTACCATTATAAGACAAGCGACTATATTCTCCAGAGGTCACAAAGAGTTAAGTAAGCTCACACGGAAATAGCTGACTATGAATGTTGATTGAACCTGCACTGATTTTATCTGTAATTTAAAAAAACAAGACGCACCTAGAGTAAGAGAAAGGAGACAACATGTCTCACAATACAACCTTTTGGGGAAAATGGCTGCCTAACACATTTATCTTCGGATACATTTTGGATCTGATTTTGTCCTTTAAACTCATGTCTATTTCAATTCATACGTTGAATTTTTTGTTAACGCTTTGCTGATTAATGTGATTACTGTGTTGAAATTGTATTGCATGACATGAAACATTTGTTGGAAACAGGTCAAGGCAGCAGAGTTCAGTCCTTGTTTGCAACTGAAACATTTCACCCTGCGTGGCCTTTTATCTACAAATGTTACTCGAGGTTTTCAAATACAATTGGTCTCACATAAGATGTCAGTCTTACTGAGAGTCAATGAAATTTAGAGCAACAATTTCCTGGTGTTGGCCAATACTCTACTCAAGAGATGTCAAATGTGACATGCTGCTATGCAGCAGCACATGATAAACAACAGCACAATCAAATAAATAGGCCACACAGAGCCGTGGTTAAGAAATTGGGTGTGTTTGGTTGTGGTGCACGGTCATGGCATGCGAAGATAAGATCTCATAACACATTTACAATGAAGACTTGGTATTGTGTGAATGGTTTGGAAAAGTCAAAACTTGAAGCAACCATTTTCTAAGTCAATATGGTGTAAATGAAAAATGTTTGTTTCTTTCACTAGAGGTTACATTGAATATTGATGATCTACAGTAATGACAGGGAAATTGTCAGTGTGTCACTTTTCTTTGGGATATCTTCAGAATTATTTTAGGAAGTTTCTTCATGCATTGTTTTAGCCTTTGCCATAGTTCTATAGTACCGTACAAGCTTGTCATTTATTCACTGTAAGTCCATTTTCAAAATGCTGACAGTTATTTTAGAGTGGAAGATCCCATCCACATCTTCTGTGTGAATGTCAAAAATATGCAGGTGTGTCAGTGTATAATAAAAATAATTTCCAAGGAAGTATGATCACTGATGCCGACTGACTGTAATTCCAATGTAACTTTAGTCACCCACTGCCAGCTTGTCAAGCCGGTTTTGCTTTTGTTGGCTGAGTGTGTTTGTGTGTGTGTGTGTGTGTGTGTGTGTGTGTGTGTGTGTGTGTGTGTGTACATACATGATTGAGCTTCTATGTGGTTACATATCCAAATTTCTCCAACTACTAACTAAGTTATCAACTAACTCAAGGAATCATACTGTATATTCTATATTATTCACAAGATTATGTTAACTGGCCTTGTTAAAAGCGTGCTTATTGTTTTCGCCTTGTGAGTCCATGTGTGTGTGTGTGTGGTTTTGAGTAGGCTTCTTTGCCAGGTGTTTGTTATGCCTGTTTGTCTCTGTACAGACTTTATCAATACAATAACATCGCAACTGTGCCAGTTGCAGTCACGAACAGGGATAGGGAACTCAGCAATTGCCTAGTGTGGCACTTTGGCAAGGGCGGCGAAATGTGAGCCAACTATTCATGATGAGCAAAATAACTCATAATAATAAAAAGTAACCAATAGCAGTAACTGCAGGCAGACAGCACAGAGCGGAACGGAACGCTACCTGTCTGACTGGGCAATCTAATATTTTCAATATTGAGGGGGGGGTATGAGTGGCCCCTCCAAATTTGGACTGATCCTCGTTTTTGTTGAAATCTGATCTGCTTAGTCATTTTCATTGTGAATGTGATGAACTGTGACTACTGTTTCAGCTCACCTCAGCTTGCCTGACTGGTCTTGTTTTGATTCAGTGCAGAGGCGACGTGTTTATACAAACTAAGGAGGAGTCATCCACTATGAAGAGCCTTGAAGGTCATCAGCATCATCTAATTCACTTTATACCACAATAACTGTATTAGTGTTAATTACTGCCCTAAATTTTTCAGCTTACGCCCTCTGGGCGCTCGCATAAAAAGCCTCTCCATCTCAAAGTCCCTGGATGAATTTCTATCTCAGCCTGTCTGTGTAGAGAGGTGGCATAATTGTTTTTCACCTAGAGCGGCAGAAGTGCATGCACTGGGCCTGGGCATGAAACTTAACAGGTGTGTGGTTGAGATCAAAACTAATTGCAGAGGTCGATGATGGGTGTGGTCCGAGCAAGGGTTCACTCTGTTTCAGAATCAATCAGCATCTAAATGTTATAATGCATTATTATTACTAGCCAGTTTGCCAGGTTAAAATGAACTGTGGCTATGTTAAGCCCTAGCCCTAAGAAAAAAATGTCTAAAATAACATCCAAAAAGAATCAGTAATAGCTCCTCAACCATAAGGCTTATATGCATATTTCTGGTCTCCTTTAAAAGGTATGAAGCTAAGGAATACAAATCCATTGTAAGTAAACATATTGCAATTACTATTCCAGAGTAATTGGAGATGCAACTAGAATGGCACAAGGAGAGCGCAGACCTCTGCCAAGACGCCCGAGTACGATTGCCCCCCCCCCTTTCTCCGTTCAGCTTGCGCCATCATCCACATGTATTTTTGTTAATGTTGAGATCAGCTGTACGCAGTGGAGCATCGTAAAACACTTCATTCAAACTGGACAGAAACAAAATAAAACTCACCTCAATCGTTGTCGTTACTCTTTCCAACAATCACCAAGTGAGCTTTGGTCGAACTCAACAGTCGTGCCTGACAGAGGCAAAGGGGCCATATGTAACAAAATTGATGTTTATGATATTGATCCTTACGAATTAGGAGGACCTTGACGGCTTGCCACCTATTACAGTCACTGATGTGTTTTGGCGTTAATGAACACCTGTCAGCAGTTCAAAATATGTAAATCTTTGGAGGCCATTATCCAATTTTCAAACGGGTAGGTATATGATATTAAGATCTACAAGCCAAATGCCAACTACACAATGAACCGGACAAAGATAAGCTAGCTAATGTTATGCTACCGGAATGCTAACAAAACGTCAGCTAATACTGTATAATTAATCTACCGGTATCTTGCAAAATGAAACCCATAACGTTAGCCTACCTTTGTGTCTGACTGTATATACTGTATACTACAATTCGGCTTTTAAATACCTTTA
>CAKAOJ020000028.1:2672500-2800000 GCA_916701645.2 Sebastolobus alascanus | reverse complement strand
CTCAAATATGTTAAGTATACTGTCATAGAAACCAGAAGATATTCACATTTAAGAAGCTCTTTAAAAAATTACTCAAACCGATTAATCAATTACAAAAATAGTTGCCGATTAATTTAATAGTTGAAAACTAATCGTTGCAGCTCAAATTGTTATGAGAAATTAATATAATATTATAACAACAGAAATATCATACCCCTAGGGAGATGTTTCGGGCATCCCTTCATGGAGAATTGACCTAACTTTAGATATAGTTAGTGGTGATAAATATGTCAATATATCTAGCATCTATATCTAGTGAAACATGATGGAGAGATTAAGGCATTGGATATTCCTTTGGTGTGATTTTTGTGGATTTAACAAAGACTTTCCATCTATTTTTTCATTCATACAAAAAGTTTACAAGGAGACAAACTGAGCAAATGATCCAACTATAGGAAGACATTTTTCCTTGTTTTGAAGGCAATTTGGGGGATTAAGATTTTATTTTTCCTTGTACAATAAATTTGCTTTTACTAGTTAATGGGGACTCCACACATAAAGTAGTGGACTGACTGCATCCTAATTGGATCTATTTATGTAACATTACTTGTTAAATCTCTCT
The DNA here is from genome assembly GCA_916701645.2 of Sebastolobus alascanus. Classification (NCBI taxonomy): domain Eukaryota; kingdom Metazoa; phylum Chordata; class Actinopteri; order Perciformes; family Sebastidae; genus Sebastolobus; species Sebastolobus alascanus. The sequence goes on along the minus strand of CAKAOJ020000028.1, from coordinate 2,799,399 downwards.
GTTTATATCCCCTTGTATGGATCAGTTAAAAACACTGGGTGTTAGCTCAAACACATACCAGCTTCTTTTCAGACAGCTCTCTCTTCTTCGGGTTTGCTCGGACTTTGGCGCACAGCGCACAGGAGGTGCTGACATCTCTGGTACCGCCGGTGACTCTCCTCCTCTCCGGGGAACAGCTGTGACTGAACCAGGTCGACTCGTTTCTTCTGACCTTTTGTCCTAGTATGTATCTTAAAAGTACGTCTTGAGAAAGCCACCGAGGGCTTTTAACTCTCGACAACGTCGCCAACATTGTGACGTTCAACAGACAAACATACGTTATGATTGTAAAGTAACTTTAGCTAACGACGGTTTGACAATGTCATTGTTTATAATAATATAATCGTTTAGTCATGTCCAGTAACACATTACTACCTACAGCATGCTTTACTGTACAGGCACTCTACGGAACCCGTGAAGGGACAGTTTGTTTACGCGATTATTAATTCCGGTATTCTTTGCTGTTGGCGATTTGTCCCTCTACCGCCACCGTCTGGACTGGAGTGTGTGTTAAGAGACAGACAAGGACTAAAGCTTAGAAATAAAATATTTAAAAATATAAATATTTTTAATTAATTGACCCATATCTGTAATACTTCATATCATAAAAGTTTTAAAACTTTTCAGGGTCAGAAAGGTTCATAAAGAAGTACATAATTTTGTTTTGTTGCATATTTTGTTGGGTAATGTGACTAAATCACATTAGCTACAACCTATGTAAAGATCCAGGAATTTTACAACTAATAATAAAACCAGTATGCACATGGTTCATACTATTAAACCATGAGCCATGTTTTGTTTATTGTTATTGTTGTTATTATATATATCTTGTTCTAATTGTTGTCATCATTATTATATAGTCTATATTAATCTTGTGTTCTCTATAACTAATATAATACTATACTATAATATCTCTGTGAAATTTTAACACTATTTCGGTGGAGGCTTCAAATACGGCCAGTGGGTTTTTTTTGCCTCTTCCTGCACTGAAAATTTATTTTTTGTTATGTTTGTGTAGTCTTAATTTGTGCAAAATAAATAAACATTAACAATACTGTACCTATACTAATTTTGATAATAATAATATGATAGCATCATTATCATGATGTGTGACTTCTGACATGCCCTTAATAAATCCACAAAAAGTAGACATACAAAAGGTGAATGTCAGTTTATTTTTTATATAACAAACAGTAACAAAAGACAGCAGAAAAGATCAGGCAATGCAGTCTTACAATAGATAAGTAGATAACATTCATATTTGGATTATGCACACCAAACTTATCTCTCTCTCTCACTCTCTCTCTCTCTCTCTCTCTCTCTCGCTCTCTCTCTCTCTCTCTCTCTCTCTCTCCCTCTCTTACATACATGCAAACACACACAAACAAACAAACAAGGCGCACCACCCACATCAGTGATGACACACTACATAGAACTAGAAAAGACTTGCCATACATGTTCAGGTCACAGTAAAATGAAACACTGATACAAATCCAATGTAGTATAGAGAAGCCTGTGATTGTCACTGTTGAGTGGTACATAGTTATTTAGCTGTTTGACAGCCATGTACAGTATCTCCCATTATTGATTAACCCTGCAACTATATTGTGTTATTTTACCTCTCTGAGATAAGCTGAGATACTACAGAATATACTGCAAAGCTGGACCCTCACAGCCACACTGATAATCCTCATTACTGCTCAAACTGTAAGAAACATTAATGAAATGACCAGAAGTGTTGTCTGACTTCTTTTAAATAAATCAATAAATCAATAAACAACATAATATATGTCCATTTTGTAATCACACATGGATAGATAAAAATTAACCTTCTATGTCCCTTGTCTTATTTCTAGCATTACAGTATTTTGTTAATTTTAAAACAAAAGATGATGATAAAAGTTTTCACTGAAAAAAAAGGAATATTTAAGCTTCATGTATGTGATGAAAGACTTCACATAATCTGTCCATAAGTCACATAAATACAGAATTCTTAAATATGGCATGTCAGTTGAAACCTGCAACATAACATTTAATAGCATTATAAACCAGCCCTATAGTCTTTGCCATCACGGTATGTCAACAAACTACAATGATATACAGGTTAAACTCACCATATAAGAACCAACCTCAACATGACTGACTGAGTGTATTGCACTTATTGAAGTAGAGGTGCAGGACACGCTGCCGTCCTATTCCTGTGTCACTTTGGCTTTTTGAGGATCATTCGTTAAAAACAGCCTGAATTGCACTACAATACAAAATATCCGACAATATACACTGTCACTGCAAAATAAAGTGCAGACAAAGTGGCAATGTGTTTTTTATGTAAAATCGTTACTGATTGGCATCAGAGTAGTGTGACCCCTCTTAACTCTGCACAATAACGATATGTCCGTGGAGAGCAATACCACCGAAAATATATGCCAAAAATACTACCACGATGTATGATTATCATGGACGATGATACACACTTTTAAGTCTGGATCAGTCGGCTAACTATTGTGTCTATTACCTCAGAAAGACATACACAGAGAGTGAAAACACATAATGTTAGACCACACAGCAACACACCACAGTTTGACTAACAAAGACAAACCCCCTGATCGAGTCAGGTTTAAGGACCAACAATTTCACCTTCATAAAATTAATTCCCCTTACCGTGAGATATAAAGGCGCCTCAACTAGGAATTAAAGCAAGAGCTGGACCTAGTCTATTAGATAAATATCAAGGTACATTTCCTTCAAGGCTTATTTGCTTTCTATAGCCTCAGTCTCACAAACCGCAGGCCTGCTCTGTGCACCAAGAAAAGATTAAAGAAAGAGGCTTGTATAATAAAATAAACATTAAAAGCAGGGGATGGGATAAAGACGAGTGAAAGGCAAAGACAGGAAAGAAAAAAGAAGGATGCAGGCAATTTGTTGAGGCTCATCGAATGACTTTACTGCTCCTTTTTAGTGCCAATATGGAAAGTTTACTTTAAGCACCCTGACTTCTCCTAGGGTGGCCAGTAGCACTTCACACCTCCAGCTACCAGCTACAACCCCGTAGTGAGCAAAACAGACGAGGAAAGCATCACATATGTCTAGATTATGTATTCTTAGCTAGAATGGTGATTAATGAGAGGATAATAAATCTGAAGCAGCCATATCTTCCAATCCACAGCTGAGCCAGCCCATCACTGTCGAACCGTTCCTTGTTGATTTCCCTCCAACAGGAAAACAATGTGGTACCTTATTGCTGATAATTTCCATATTGACCCTGCAATGTAAAATGATTTACACTGAGAGATTAGATTGCAATTAATTTCACTACTGAGACAGACAAACAGTACTAAAGTGTAATTTAAAGTTACCCCATTATTCCCACATGCATCTGCTTGGAAAGTTTGATTTGAAAATGCAGGAACCAAGAAACAATGTTTGAGATTTTGTGCCTCAAACTACTTAAAAAGGGCTTGGGTGTGTGCTCTAGTGCAGTAGTTCCCAATCTGGGGTCCCGGCCCCCCTTAGGGGTTGTGCCAGGATTTGTCTGCTCTGAGGTTGTCAAAATTACATTTGCACATTTAGAACTAAATTCATAATTGTCTGTATATAAAACTGTTTTAAGATATTTTTTCTTGCTACTTAGTAGGCCACATTCTGTTTAAACTCTGTATTTCTGCACAGTGTCAATAAATATTAGTGTAGCCTGATAAAGGTCAGGCTACACTAATATTATTAGTATTATACTATTTGTAGAATTGAATTCCTGTGGTGGCTTCGTAGATTTCATTCCGACTCATGTGATCCAAACATTTCCAATAACTCCAGAGTGTTGTAAAGTCCAAAAGTCAACATTTACTGAAAAAAAGATAGATGTAATCATTTCCAAAATTCACAACATGTTTTTATCTAATGAAATATTTTGCTTCAATCCATATTTGTTGGTGTTTAGCCTTTCAAAAATATAATTTTCACTGCGGTCAAAAAAGTATTTACCCTCCCGCTTGCCACACACAAAAAGAGGCCCGCACCTGTATTAATGGGGCAGTCTAGCAGCAATCTAACAACACCAGGAATTTATTTATTTAACGCAACATTTATTTAACCACAATACCAAAAATGTATTAATTAATTAAGTCGTTACAAAAAAAGATCATATCATGCATCTGCATTTGCTTGGCGAATCCGTCAAGACGTCATCACTTTGTGTTGACGAAACTGACCAGTTATATTCGTTAAAGAAAGTTGATTTAATAAAAAAAAAGACATATTCACATTGAGGATTTTTTTTCGAGGATTTGTGCATTTTTTTTTAAGGTTGATGAAGTCCGAAAATATAATGGGGGGCTCAGCTTTTCTTTGATACAAGTAGGGGGGGCTTCAAGGAAAAGAGGTACCACTGCTCTAGTGTACCAAAAGATTAAGTAAGATTAAACTATTTCTAAAAAATTGACTGGCCAATTCCATCCAAAATACACACTAATTAGGGATTATATACCTATTTTCCTATATGTTAAATGGGTATTAGTCAGTGTTGCAAAGCCAGTTTCAGAGATTCCTAGAAATCTGAGATCTGATCTAATTTTAAGTACCTGTTCATAGGTGTATGGCCTCTGCGTCTGCGCTGCAGGGCCTCCCTGGGAGGAGCGGTAGGAACCGTACTGTTGGCTTTGACCCTGTTGATACTGAGAATACTGGGAGGATCCACCCTGGCCAGGACCTGTAGCAGAGGGGTTACATTCAGGTAATGTATTCATTTGTTTTGTGTGTGTGTTTATGCTGGTGTGAATGCACACAGTAGGTGGTATGTGTTGTTCTAACCATATCCCTGTGGCTGTCCACTGTAGCCCTGTTGGGAGGAGTACTGCTGCTGGCTGAAGGGCTGCTGCTGGCCAGAACCCTGCTGATACTGGGCCTGCTGTTGACTGTACTGAGAGTTACCTGGAGGTAAATAAACACACACAGGTACACATATTAATCACATGAGGTAGTAGTATACTATAGTTTTGGTTGGACACATTTAGACAAACTGGGGTTGTGAGGGCGAAGGAAAATATATCTAAAATACATGGTTTAAAATGAATATCTGTTACCTCCTTCATAGTAATGCTGTGAAGATTCATCAAAGGATCTGTCGTAGCCTTGCTCGCCATATGAGGACTGTTGATACGAGTACTCCCCGGGACCTGTAGAGCACACTGTTCAACACGTGCACAAACTCCTCTGCAAAGGCAAAACCCACTTAACATACAGAAGAGAAATTATTATACGCGGTTTGAAGCCAAAAAATTCATAATGCATGCGCAACTCGCTTCAATGTTATGCACAAAGCACAAGGAAACACCCTGGAGGAAGTTTGCGGTCTCTCCTCAACACACTGCTATGGCTCTCTGAAATCTGAAATTTCGGCACACCAAAGGGGACAGTATGGACACAGACACACTGGGAGGAAAAAGAATTGAGACCAATGTCAGTCTTTTGCATTTTTTTTTCTCCAATACTTTTCCTCTCCCACAATAAGGGAAAAAGACGATGACAGGGGGGGGACGAGCTGAAGCTTCAGTAAATCTGGCTCAGGCTCTGTGGGATACTGCTAAAAGGAAATGGCATGACCTGTAATATGGCTTTGTGTGTTTGAGACCTGTGTGTATGAAGTTTATGGATGTGCACGATTACCATCAGGGTAATATTGCCGGTTTATGGGCTCGCTGGAGCTCTGAGTGTGTCCATACTGCTCTCCGTAGAACTCGTCTTGTCCCATGTACTGCTGTGCAGATCCTGCAAGACAGGCGACACCACCATTTGTTAAACAGTTGGTTGGACAAATTGGCCGCTGAGTTGGAGACTAAAGGGGCTGTGCCAGGAAATTTGGGCAATTTAGGCAGCCTGAAGGTGTGTATGTGTGCATACAGTATGTGTGTATTAAGAATAGTGAAAGACAAAAATAGGAGATAATAACAGACATTATGGACAGTTATCTTGGAATCAGTCATTGAGTTATGAGGCTATTATGAATAGTTATGAATGGAGTGACTTGATATATCAATTCTAATTTTCTTTATAACTTTCTGTAGAATTTCACTGGTGATGTTTTTCAGTGGGTTGAAGTGATAATGTGAAGGAAGCTATTCTTGGCCAGCCAAAGAAAAACGCTAATTAAAACGGAGCAATTACAATGAATAATTCCATGACAAATTACAGGAGATGTAATTTTAGAAGAGAAAATGAGGATTACAGAAAGCCAGTTATCAGGGAGAATCTGATCTCTGCTTTGTGGTGGTGTGCAGAAACTCCAGATTCCACTCCTTCCCTTTCTCTTTCAATTTGATCTAACAAACACAGAAAACCAACAGAACAGAAACTCTCTGAAAGATGTATCGAAGAGCCAGGCACTAATCTAATCTCCTTTACAAACGACAATTGGCCCAATGTTTCCAAATAGAGAGATGAGATGTACCATAAAGAAATGTCATCTTAACTTCTGCAAAAATAGCAAAACAATTTCATAGCAACATATCTGATGATTCACGATATGACCAAGGAGCCAGGGTTGACAGAGTAGCCCTAGCAACAGCCCCACGACCAATCAGGGAGTGGCTGGTGAGCGAGCATCTTAAAGCTGCAGTCTGTAACTTTGAGCAAATATGATAAAAAAAGAAGTTATTCTTATAAAACGGTCACTATATCGTGACAGTAGTGCATGAGACAGATAATCTGTGAAAAAAATCACGTTCCTCTGACTCCTCCTAGTGGTCCTAATGGCATTTGCAAGATTTCACAGCGCCGAAAGAAAACAACCAATCAGAGCCGAGCTCTCTCTGCAGCAGCTGTCCATCACTGCGCGTGAAACTCGCAAACTTCGATCAAACTATCGAACTAGGCAGCGCTGATATTCATATTTGATCGGCGCTCCCTAGTTTGACAGTTTGATCGGAGTTCGCGAGTTTCACGTGCAGTTATTGACAGCTGGGCTGCGATCGGAAAGTCTTTTTTGCTTAGGAAGGTCACTGAAAGACCTATTTAGGACCACACGAGGCACTCATGCGTCTTTTGTAGTCCATCTTCCGAACATTGTAGTTTCACCACGGCAGACCCGCGTCACTAACATCCGCCGCGGTCGCATCATCATTACGGAGCCTAGTGTAAGTGCAATTGGATTCTCTTAACACCACGTTTGTCTTTTCCTAAGTCCTTATGAATTCTCCCTCTCTACATCTTTCCTTGACCTCATGACGTTTTCGATAGAGGTCAAGGAAAAGTGGTTAGGAAAAGACATTAGGACGTAATTTTTTGACTTTTCGACCGCAGCCCTGCTGTAGAGACTCCTCGGCTCTGATTGGTTGTTTTCCTCTGGTCAGTGAAATCTTGCAAATGCCATTAGGAACACTAGAAGGAGGCAGAGGAACATAATTTGTGTCACAGATTACCTGTCTCATGCACTACTGTCAGGATGTAGCGACAGTTTTTATAAAAATAACTTTTTTTTTTTATCATATTTGCTCAAAGTTCCCGACCGCAGCTTTAATATGGACACAACAAATCCATAACAAAGTTTTATCTGGAAATACGTCACCCAGTCATGCAAGGATAACAGTGTACCAGGGTGAATGAGGACATACGATCGTGGTCTGTTGCCCTGGAAACAGCACCCCATCCTTTTTTATATATCTGAGTTACTATGCGCCTAGTCTACACCCTTCAAAAGACATAACAGCACAGGATGGACTATTATTAGGCACATGCTGACACAGCACAAGTTAAGTGATTTACAGAGACAGGAACCTAATGTGACACGAGTGATACATCTCCAGTCTTCCTCTTAACGTTGCAGGGAGTCAACTGGGATAGGCTAATTTGAAGACCTTCAATGGCACATCTTTGAAGGCAAAACTTATACCGTGCACGCACTAATACTTCCGCAACAAACTTAGCATTTCCATCAATCTGTAGACTGTAAGACTGGCATCCAGAGCCACACTTAATGGAAACATTTTCAGTCCAAACAGTTCCAAACCGTTATTAACTCATCCATCTATGTACTTGAGCACTGAAACACAACACAAACAAACCCATTGCCACACCAGACTGGCAAGTCTTACCACCTACCTTGCTGTGAGGAGCGGTAGGACCCCATGGGTCTCTGAGACATCACACTGTTTCCTTGGCTGCCCTGACCCATCATGCCCATGGCCTGCTGTCCCTGATAGTGTTGGCCCCCAGCCTGGGCTGAGGAGTAGTGTGGAGTGGCAGACTGTTGTTGCATCATGGAGACTGGGAAGGAGGTGTGATTATGGTGGGGAGAGATCTCATACATTAATATACGCAGACACACTCTATGCACATACCAGCATTAGCATTCAACAGCATACGCAGCATTGAGACTGGCAGAAATGTGCATAATTAAACTGACAAATAAGGAGGTCCATGGCAATCGGGGCACAGGGAAAAGCCAAAAGGGGTCCACCATAGCAGTCAGGGTTCTCTTAAAGAAAAACAACTCTTTGAAGAGATGCTTTCAAGATGCTGCTCTGAAGTATAAATGCAAACAAAGCCAGTGAAGTCAGTGCATAAACAGAGATATCCACAGGGAAAGGAGGGCTGCATCTCAGGGTCAGGAGTCAGAGATTATAGGAGGAGATAGGTAAAGCCTGGAGCAGGAGGAAATAGGGAAGCTCTTTGATGAACTGAATGTGTTTGGTTATTTTGATGGTTAAGCTGTACTTGGAGGGAACTTACAGATTGATGAGGGCAGATGTGCATGTAAGCAAATGTTTTAAGCAAGATCAAGGGGGCATTTGTGATGAATACATTCAGATGTGTTTCAGAAACCATCCAAATGTTTTACCACATGGTTTCTGCATCAAACCGAACACTTGAAAGGCATTATTTTCATAAGACATCTTGCAGTTTAAGAGTATAGTTTATGATAATCAAGTCCTCAAGTTGTTTGGCGTGTTGAAATCATACGCCTTAAAATATTCCTTCCCTTAAAAATAGACTAAATACCCTGATGATGAGGCTCCTCTATACCTGGCTCACCTTGGTTGGATTGCATGTTGAGGTTGCTGCGGGAAGAGGAGGAAGAGGAGGATGAGGATGTGGAGGAGGTAGAGGAGGAAGAGCCATAGCCAGGCCCAGGGCCCTGGATCATGCTGCCCTGGGAGGAGGGCGCAGCGTGGCTGTAGCCGGAGGAGGCTGAGGCTGAATTACCGTAGCTGCTGGCGGGCAGGCTGAGGGACGCGGAGGGAATAGCCGACTGCACCTGACCAGACTGCTGCTGCATGGGGGCATGGCTGGGGCCTGACGACACACACGCACAGTCAGAGCAGCCATGTGGTGCCGTATCATGTTAATCATGGGCCCACATTCAGTTCATCTTTATAGGAAGCTTGAGTGGTTGTACAAGGATTGAGTAATGAGCGTTAATGATGTGTGTAAAAAGGAATTAGGAACAAAAAGAAGGGGAAAAGTTGCTATAGATGCAAACAAATCTGACTATCAGACCATTGGCTGAACTTAAAGGGATAATTTGGGTGTTTTGAAGTGGGTCTGCATGATGTACTTATCCATACTGAGTGTATTACCTACAGTATATGACGGTCGGCACGCCCACAGCAGACAAGAGTTACCGCACAGATGCAAAGCAATGTACTGCTGTGGACGGGGCCGCGAGCAAAACATATTTTAGACACCTAAAAGAAAAGCCCACCTGAAAAAACAGCTAAACAGTGTTTGTTTACGATGGGGAACTGAAGTCGTTATCTATGCTCTCGCCAAAGCAACCAGAATCCATTGAAAAAAACAGTAATTTAAGTCTGATGGCTTTGGTGAGAGCATAGATAGATACAACTGCTTCAGTTCCCTGTTGGAAAAAAGGCTTTCTGGCAGCAAGGTAAAGCGGAGAAAATATTCTAAATATTGTAAATCTAAATTGATATTGTTTTTTGTTTTTTTTAGGCGGCCTTTCTTTTAGGTCGTTAAAATACATTTTGCTGCCGGCCCCGTCCACAGCAGTACATCGCTTTGCTTCTGTGCGGTAACTCCTGTATGTTTTTTCTCAAAGCTGGGGATGCACGGACCGCCGTCTACTGTAGGTAATACACTGACTATGGATAAGTAGCTCATACAACCCCACTTCAAAACACCAGAACTATCCCTTTAAGATCATCAGATATTTGCAGGCAATAAAGACGAGTGTGACACTGACGAGACGGGGTTTTGTATCTGCAGACAAACATGCAGCAAAGTCAGGATCAGTCAAGCACTCAAGACAGGGGACGGACAACAAGATGGAGCCGTAATGTGTGCACACCAAGTCTGGGATTGTGTGGAAAGTAAAGTTCACATGCACCAGAGTTTATCTGTAAAATGCACATTTGTGTTAAAATCTCACCGTTGCTCAATTGGCTCTGTATCATTGATGTGGGGGGCAGTCCTGGTGCCATGTTGTCATTGAGGTTGATTGGAGTGGGTCCCCCACTCTGGCCCATCCCTCCAGGACCCATGGACATGTTGGGAGTGGGAGGCTAGAAAGTAAAAACGCAGTTGATCATTTACTTTATTTATTTTGCTGTCCTCCATATCCTTATGTCCCTATTTTATATTGACTCCTATATTGTCTCTTAAATTACTATTGTTTTGTTTGTTCTATAGATTTATCAGTGGACAAATTACATGAGAAGTGAATGTTTACTTCTGTGACATATAAAATGTCGTAAAGCTCCGTCTATTATGAATATTTACTTTAAAAAAGGGAGGGAAGTTGAGGGACAGCAGGAGCAGAATTAATCTGATGGAAGATGGGATATACAGTATAGCCTGTATATAGTGTTACTTGTTCCTGAAACCTCACGAAGGACTCACTGCAGGTAGTAGCGACTGCATGTTCTGATTCGAATCTGCTATCGTGGCCAAGTAAACAAGATTTCTGTGCAGGATCTGCTGATACCTGTCGAAAAAGGGGAAATGAAACATAGCTTTATTTACCCACTTTTATCTTAATAATAATGACATTTACATCAATCAGGAATAAAAAAAGAGCACTTACTGTGTGCATTCAGCTGTCTTGCCTTTGCTTTGGTAATCCATTATACATTGTATTAAATGATGATTTTCATCCAGCATCTTTGGGGAAACAACAAAACAACTTCAGTTCAGTATCTCAAGTCACAGTGTGTGGTAAATTATGCAGTAAAATAAGCCCTATTAAGACATTGCAGTATTGTCCTGGATTCTCACAACTTCAACCAGCCTTTCTGGGTCAGTTCTCTGATTTTTTTTTTTCATAATGGAGCCAAATGAAGCAGCAGCTTCTCACAGTCTTTATTTAGGACATCATTTGAAAGTGGCTGTCTTAGGGATGGAGATGGTGCAGTCAAGGAGAAAAGCAGCAGCAGTCTGAGGAGCATATTGTTGCTCAGTTTCCCTCCATCCTACCATGCTTTTCTCGGTGGATGCTTATGTTTTGGCAACAAACAAAGCGGATGTCCATAATAACCATTTAAACCTGGACGCTGTCTGACAACTGGCACCTACAACTAATAATAAACAGTTCAGGTGTTGTGCTTTAACATTCTTGGAAATAAGTCACACAATCTAAAGCTGATCTATTTAACATATAATAAGAAAAAAAATATTCATCAAGAGAAAGCTACTTGATTAACCTCATCAGACGCAGACAGCTCCAGCCAGTGATGCGGTCGCCTTCATCACCGTCATGGCTTTGTTTGGTTCGCACCTTCAAGAGACTGTAACGTTACAATAGCCTACCAGTTGCCATTTCTTCTGATATTTACCACAGGCTACTTTCTTTCTCTGCACTGGCTGCGGACAGCAAACTCCCATCCAGACTAGAATATAATAATAATAACAATAGTAATAATAATAACCCCAACAAGCACCGCAACGCATCTATTGATTTTTTACCTTTTGAATGGTTTGCTGTGTCACCTCCCCTTTACTCCTGGGGCGCGCCGATGAAAATGCCACCGACATTTTCTCATATGGGAAATAAAAGCGCTTCTTTTATTCTAATATTTATTATCCTGAGCGCAGCCCTCTATTTGGTTACACAGTTTGTCCATTAGCAGGAAATGGAGGGGTGTTGACGCAGTGGCATCTCTCTTTAATGAAGGAAGGAAAATAATAAAAACACTGGATTTCTCTGGATGTAACTAACATAAGATTTTGCTGAAAGTTATTTACTGTGTGCATGCAAATAATGGCGCAGATAATAAGCTGTTATGTGATAGGGGAAAATCCCTCTCCCTCAGTGTTTGGTATAATCCGGACAGCGAGTAGCCTATAGCCTACCACTTTCCCTCACTGTAGACGGAGTAGCCTCGGATTCACGAGAGCCAATCAGTCCACTTTGTAGGTTCATACAGCCAAAAGCTCCGCCGAGTGGATGCTAAAGTTGTTTTTAAGCACAGAAAAATTGAAATATGTGAATACGATATCATGATACCACAGTCTCGTGTTCATATTTTGTTACAATATCATCATGCACCTGACATCTGCCGAGCATTTCCCTCCCCAGGTTCAATCTGGGACATCTGCACAGTTTTCACATCAAGCGACCCATCTAACACTTTTGTTGCTTGTGATATAGTACATCGATTTTCAAAGTGGGGGACTCAGCAAATTGGAGAGAAGATGAGAGCAAAATATATTTAAAAAAATAAGATAAAATTATTATTATTATAATTATTACATATAATTTGTAATAATATATAACATATCAGAATCGTATTTACCATGCCAAATTTTATTTATTTTTTTCTTTTTTTTTAAATATATGCTGTAGTATTGTCAATGGGGGGCCTTCGCATGGAAAAGTTTGGGAACCCCTGACATAGCCTTGTACATAATCGGACAATATTTACAGTAGGCTATGTTGAACAAAAACACCTTTCCTTATTAAAAGACAAGGGAACTTAATAAACATAAACACTGTTACTGTCCCAGAATAAGGATCATCTATATATTAGCAGTGAAGTATTAAGATCCTTTTACTTAGTAGCCTAAAAGTACAGAAAATAAGCCTTGTTTACAGCTTTGTGACAATGCATTTTCCAGCTGATCCAAGTGGGTTTTTAAATAGTTTATTTATCTTAAGCATAGGCTGTATATAAAGATGGATGACATAACAGCTCCCGAAAAGTGACGCTAAAAGATCTTGATCGCCCCCTGGTGGCTGGCTGCAGTATAGGCCATAAAGCCCACCTCCTCCATGTTAGCAGATTGGACGTGGGCCAAACTAAAAAGTCAAAGTACACGTCAAATAATTTTTTTCCCAAAGATGATTTCTGTCATTTTAGGTAGTTTTTAATCACGCTAATGTATGTTCAAGTGTTCATTTTACAGATAAGTTAAGTTTTAATTAGGTATTTGATGCTATAATAAGGGGGTGAGACGTCATGATTGACAGCTGTGATTCTCTCTGGATGACAAGCTGCGGCCGTGCTCGGCTCGCGATTGGTTCGGGCGGGTGACCTCGATACCGTGGCTCCTCCGCCCGATCACTACTGCGCAGACTCCAAATGACATCAAAATCTCAAGTTGGCAGCTCCCGTATCCGGGATGTCTTGGCTTCACTTCTGTACAGTGGAGTGGGAGGAAGTGGAGACGTGTTGTCCATCTTTATATACAGTGATCTTATGTTGAGACTTTTCCTCAACCCACAAAGGATCACGTCATCTTTCAGTTTATCAGAAACATTCAAATTCAAAGATCACCACATTTGGAGATAGGCTACATTTGTAATCTGAATGGTGGGACTAGTAGGCCTAACTAAAGCCGTCTTACAAATGTAGTGGAGTAAAAAGTAGCCTACAATATTTGCCCGTGAGATGTAACCTAGTGGATTAGAAGTACAAAGCAGTGTAAGATTAGATTTATTTTTGTAAAGATTTATTTTGTCGATTACCTTATTTTTCTCAGATTTATCATTTAGAATTTATGTGAGTTAATTAATGGCAATCACACATTGTATACAGTATACATATTGTATTCTGCTCCTTAATTTAGATCTGGAACTATATAATATGGCACACCTTACTTGCTTGTAAAGTGAGTGATGATTAGATTGGCGGAGTGATATGATGTAAGGCAACGAGAACCCTGCCTTACAGTAGCATAAAATGGAAATACTCAAGTAAAGCACAAGTACCTCGAATTTGTACATAGTTACATCCCACATATTAGGATGGTCCAACCCACAGTTTGCACGTTTAAAGCTCACTTGCTGCACATGTAACCGATTAATATGACGACAATATAATGTGATGTGTCCTCAGAGAGCATGAGACAAGTGCACCAGTAATTTCCAGTTTATTTACATTCGTCTCTTGTGGCTTCAGTATGACAGAACAAAGCAATGCACAAGATTTAGCCTTTAAATACATTCAAGTTTAGTTCATTTTATGTCAATATTCATAGTTTACAACATGAAATAAATGTACTCCCAAGAGGCAAAGCCAGATACTTTTCTAAATATGAAACCAATACACGTTTGGGAGTGAAATTCTTCCAAGTAGCACAAAACAGAAACTTAAACACTCCCCATTTAATTGAAAGGAAACATTCTGAGGGGAAAACAACTATTGTCACACACAGTGGACCATTTAGTGAGCCATGCATCCATATTCAAAATGGGGCCAAATAACAAAAAGGCATAAATAAAAATACAACCTGGCAATATGGGGGGCAGGATAACTGCCTCAGGGAGAAAAAGAAATAACAAAAAAAGATTAATCTTCATACAGTGACAACAGAGCTGCTTTTGCAGATCATCATATTTGGCAACAGTCCCATTTGTTACACATAAAGGAAGCCATCATTGGAGGACGGGGTTGCTTTAGCTCTGACCTTTACAGCTGTCCACCCCTGGTTCTGTAGGCAGATGGAGTCTGAGCAGCGCCCCGTCCTCTCCCTCCAGTATAGCCGCCTCTGAAGCCTTGGCCCCTCAGGAAACGTCCAGGAACCCCAAAAGTCTCCAGATTGCGCTTCCGCTCCTCCGCCCATGTTAGTCTGAAACAAACAGAGGCCCAAGCCTGTAGCGACACATACAGGAGAAAGTAGGGTTTGGATTTTGCGGTTAAAAAGGCCACTAGTTTACCTAAACTTATTATCAGACGAGATGTTGTCATAGAATGACTTTGCTTTGTCATAGTAGCATTTCGGGCCAAAATGATCATCCTCTGCAGTCGAGTGCAATTCCTCCTTTTCTTTCACTTTTACCTCGTGATTTCCATCTGCAGACAGAAATATATACTGCAAGTAGCCTGGAAGGTTACGCTATCGAAGACCAAGCTAGGTGAAGGTTTCATAAAAATGTAGATTCACTGATTTTCAACTCATGTTCTTATCTATTCACCATCCCAAATCCTACACACAATACTGAGCAGTAGCAAATCTGGCTTTTGAAGTGTCACTCAACTATTCCTGGTTTCAAGTTTGTTTCTGTTAAATTGTAAGGACCTGTGCCAAAATGGAAACAAATCTTTGCACATGTGTTTGGAAAAGACAGAATCACTGTCATCACTGCCACTTTGGTGACCAAATCTTGTGCCAGAATCAGTCTGTCCTGCTACCGCTTAGCCAATACCTACAGTTTGAGGAATTTAGAGCTTACCTGCAACACAGGATATAAATAACTGGGTGTCATAGTACGACTCAGTAAGATTAAAACTGACCATGTGGGCTTTCAAGAAAAATCTAGTGTCAAAAAAGCAGAAGATTAAAATGCCGTGGTGCATTTGTGATCACTTGAGCTGATGAACCAACCTTTCATCCTGTCCTGTACCTCCCTCTCCAGCTCCTCCTTAATAAACTGGGCATTTGAGGAGTCAAAATCAAAGTCTTTGTCAAACTTAAGTATGGCAGATGGACCATTAGCCACCATCAGCTGGCCTCGACTACGGTTCCTGCGCCTCCGAGGCCCTAAAAATGTATTTAAAAAAATACATTGAATGTTAGGACTTTTTGTTATTTTGTACCCAGAAAATTTCTGATTTTCACTTTTTACACTTACCTTGTCTTCTGGGTGGTGGCCTGTTTTCATAATTCTGCTGCCGAGTTTCCTGCTGAGCATTGGGCACACCTGGGCCGGACTTCACTTCAATTTTAAAGCATTTACACTCACTCTTAAGATTGATCGCAATTGCACAGATGGACATTCCCTTAAGCCCCCAGAACAGAGTTGAAAAACATTTCAAGGACGGTTAAACAACAAAAGCTATTCACTTTCCAGTCAATTAGTGAACATAGTAATTTATTTTGCCTTTTATTACTGCAATTCTGTGTGCTTACTGGTGGCTCCAGTTCCCCTTCTGGTCTGGGAACTCTCTCCTCTCGGTCTCTGGGGCCTCCTTCTCTCCCACTGCTGCTCCCGCTCCTGGGATGCAGTCAAGCCTCCCCTCTGTCTCGAACTATCCACATGGAGGGTTTGAACAGACTTTTCCACCATGGGGCCCCTCCGAACGTGTAAGCCTGGATGTACAGGCCCTGCGTGATAAACACAACCAAATACTTTAGTACGCAAACAACCTACTTAAAAGTATTCAGCTTCACTAAGGGTGTGGGTTTATGGTCAGTTTACTAGCAATAAATAATTAGCATTCTTTGACATACCAAGGCCAAGAGCTGCAGCATACTGTTGATTAAGTAGAGAGCTGGCAGCGAGCTGGTTGTAGGCGGGCATCCTTAGGGGGCTAAATGGTCCAAGACCCGAGTAGACACCTGGAGAGCCTACACTGGCTGACTGAACAAAGAAGTTAAAACAATTTAACACACGTTATCATATACTTTGTCCACTTTTAGGTTCTCTACTGCGGGCTGTGAGCCGTGTAGTTCTTGTAATGTCACCTGTACTATTGCAGGATCCGGGGGTAGGCCGTGATGAGATCTTGGAGGTTCACACAGTGTGATGTCCTTAATATCATTTCCCCGGAAAGTGATGTACTCGTAGATATCATCTCTGGGTGGCGTTGGTCTGTCAGTGGGTCGTCCCTCCGTTCCAAAACACTTGACTAGTTGAGAGAAAATGTTTCATAAAAGCTAACAAAAGCGACAGTCATGTTTCAATTGGGCTGCCATTTTTCTACAATTTCTTTTTTTTGGACATGCTGACCAGGGTTGGAAATTAGCACCCCACCAAACAAATGCTGGTAAAATATGCAAGTGGCTACAAGATTTTCTTCACTCACCACCCAAAAAAACACACAATGGTGATCTATGGTGGCAGGTGGACAAAAAAGTTAATTTTCAACCCTGCTGCTGACAGGCTGTCAAGCATAAGCCCACACCACTCACCTTTAGCCAGCACTACTGTGGAGTTCACTTTATCAATTGTGTACAAAATCCCCTCATAACGATTTTGGGCTTTTGAAATTAACCCTATTTTACATCCAATGTACGGCTTTCCTGAACTCATGGCTGGAGAATATTCAGGACAATAGCTTATAGATTTCAACAAGAACTCAGGTGGCAGCTTTCAAGCCATGGGGCGACCTGAAACAATTTATAGGCGTCATCAGGTGACTTGAAGCCACGCCCACTGATTGAGGCTTAAATGCACCACCTGTGCTGAACTTTTCATTTATGTCTGATATATTTAGCTTTATTGTTATGATTATTTGTAGTATTTGTTTGGGCAGTGTGTGTGTGTGTGGTGTGTGCGTTATTTTGTTCTGACAATTAATTAAATTTAAATAAATTAAATTTGTAAGAAGTTGCCACAGATAATGCACTCATGTAGCATTGCAAATTTCCCCCACTGTGGGACTAATAAAGGAATATCTTATCTTAAGAAACCAGGGTATAGTGCTGCAAAATAACTATGTAAACTGGCAATTATTCATCTGCGCTCTCAGTAGTTAGACATCCAATTAGCCTGCCTAACATCACTGCTTTCTGTCTGTGAGCTCCGAGGAAGCTGCTGCAGCTCTCCTGGAGAAGAAAAAATAGCAACAACGCAGCCATTTTGAGTCGTCTACGATAAAGTCAAACGCATACAAAATGCTTCGATACTGTGTATAAATCTGCAAAAGACGTGTTGTGCAGTACAGAAGCTCTCTGAAGAGTCTCCTCGGTGTGGTAAAGTCCCACCAGAGGCAGCTCTGTGAGCGGTTTCGTTGTTTTCCCGTGGAGCTGTCAGACAGAGCTGGCAACCCCCACACACTGCGACTCGCAACCATTTGTTCCCAGCTTTTATTTTCTTCGGAACAACCAATCACAGCGCGCCGGCGAGGCCGCGTCACCGACGGGCGCATCCAATCGGCGCATGCGGTCTCACGAGCGGAGCGCAGCTGGGCAAAGATGGCGACGGGCTCCGATTTGCTGGATGATGTTTTCTTCAACACAGAGGTGGACGAAAAAGTAGTTAGTGAGCTAGTCGGGTCTCTGGAGTCTGAACTAACAGGAGCGGGGCACGTCGACGCACCCACTGGGGTTCAGTCTGCAGCGAATCACCTTGGCAACTCAGCTGTAGGCGGTAATTCCAATGTTCAGGGCAGCGAAATGGGACTTTCACAACAAGAGCTCGCTAAAGCAGGTGAGATAGCTGCCCGCTCCGCTTAGCTAACAGTAGCTCATTTTGGTCACGTTTTCTCAACTGGGTTTAAGCTAACTTGGCGTGTTGTGTGTTTCCCGAAACTAATGCAAATAGGAGAGTTGTTCGACACCCCCCCCCCCCTTTTGTTGTCATGTGTTTCCGTTGCCGTAGGAACAGGAGTGAAAGGAGGTGTCATTAACAGCTCGGGGTCCCGCGGTTCAAGCATGGATGGAGATGGAGCAGCCGGCGGGACAATACAGAGCATGACAGCCGCTCAGAGTCAGCCCAAGCCGGGGACAGCTAGCGGAGGAGGAGTCGTTACGGTGGTAGTGTCGGATGCGGCATCTTGTGTTGGGAAAACTGGACCGACTGGTGTTCAAACTTTGAATGGAAGCGCCGTGGTGATGAACTGTCACATCACCGGAGGCGGCAACAACTCGCAGCAGCCCGCTGTTGCGCTTGTCAACAACGGACCCGTTTCTGTGAGCAAAGGGAGCGCAACAGTTTTGTCTGCAACACCGAGTACTATCATAAGAACTCCTTCCAGTTCGCAGAATGCTGTGATCTCGTCTGTGAAAAGTGTTCCCACTGTCACGCTGGTGAGGCCACCTATGCAAACTCCCACCAACGCATCTCACATCCCGACCACAGTTTTAACATCAGCAGCCGTCAGTGTCAACAAACTCGACTCCACTAGAACCGTAATGCAGACTGGTGCGCACGTCGTGGCCTCAGCTGTTGCGACTACAGGGACAACAATAGCGACTATGAGGAGCCCGACTGTTTTGCAAAACGTGAGGACTTCAGTGCCGTCGACGATAGCTGCCACTTCTCCTGGTGGAATACGAGCTATTGCTCCTCAGGTGTTGGCCCCTCGACTCACCCAGCCTCAACAAAACGCCCCAAATATCCAAAACATCCAGCTCCCTCCAGGTAACTCAAGTGTAAAAGCCAACAGTTTAAGAGCATCTGGAAGTTTTGTCTGACATGTTGTGTGTGTGTAACAATGTCTAAGGCTATGTAATAACTTTGTCAGAAACTTGTTGCTATCAAACACAACTTTGTTTTATTTGTTTTCTTAGCTGCTCTTATGTGATTAGGCAAGAAAGGGTTTGAGACATTGTCTTTTGAGGCAGATTAGAGGTGGACAAGGTTCTAACTGCAGACCAGATAAAAAGCCTTGAGGGCAGTCAGACCAGCTATTCCTATATAGTATATCAAACTAGCATTCTGTTGCAATCTATTGATTCAAACTGCTCTCATATCAACAACTGTTTACTGTGTATCTCCTAAGTATATATTCTGTATGTGTGTGTTTGCAAAGGCTATTTGTTAGACTGTTAGTCTCTGACCTCAGATATTACTCCAAGACTTTGCACTGGTAGATTTTGTTTTTACCCTCAGCTAAATTATTGGGATAATTTCAGATTTTCTTTGGCATAAGGAATTGTGAAAATAATAATATCAATGCATGGAAATTAGCTCTGCTTGGGAATCCTGTATTTAGAGCTATCCCAGCCAGAGAGTGAATGGTCAGACCTAAATAAGCTACAACAAAACAGGGCACATAAACAACAACATTGTAGTCACACCATTATAACATGTATCTACCTACAACTCAGCACAAACAGTTTTTGATTTTGCTGCTTAATCCTCCCGTCCGGTGTCTCTGTAATTTGGTATTACTTTGGTGAAGGCCAGTGTATTACTATGCACTGAAGCCCAGTCTCTTGTGGGGCTGACCCGAATGCTTCAAAGCTTTGACCGTTGCCATGATAATCGACCTCCAAATCAGTATTCAGATGCTTCGTTTTTTTTTATATATATATATATATATATATATATATATATATATATATATATATATATATATATATAAGTATGTTATAATAATGTATAAATCCCAAAATAGCCAAAGAATTAAGGAATAATCCCACAATTCATATTCAACATTAATTATCATTAGTTATTCTCAGATGGATATCGCTGTTTGTTGTGTGTAGAGGTGTGTGTTTGTACAGTGGTGCGGCACTGGCACTGTGGAGATAGACAGACAGAAGAACATGTCAGCCTGCTGTGCCGCGAAGCTTCGAATACCTTTGAATATTACTCACCGAAGCTTCATAAGATGGTATTCGGTACAGCCCTAGTCACTTATCACACAGCCAGTCACCTGTTTGATGGTAAATGGGCAGCTATAACACCAGGCTCCAGTTCATAGTAATACACTGGCCTACAATAAAGTATCAGCGGCAAAAAGAAAGTCTTACTTTGTTGTTGTACTGTGTTGTAGATGCTCACCACATCTAATTACACGTTGTGTTGCAGCTTTGAATGTTTTTGATTTTTGTTTGTTTGTCTGACTGGTCACTGGCTGGCTAGAAATCTCTGACATAGACCTCCCTGTTGAGGCAACGTCCATGCATCGATAGCCTAGATTAGTAATTCAAACCCTCTCATGTGAGAAACTGCATGCATACATACAGTATATTAGTGAGGCTGATCAGGACAGAGAAGCCCTGACCTTTGACGTCATTTGCCCGTTGCAGGCATGGTCTTGGTTCGCAGTGAGAGCGGGCAGCTTCTGGTGATTCACCAGCAGACCTTGGCTCAGATGCAGGCTCAGTCGCAGTCCCAAAGCGCCATGACACCACGACCTGCAGCCCCCACCAGCACTCCACCTGTCCAGATCACCTCTCTACAGGTACCAGGCCTGCTGGACACAGACACACACAGAAAACATGACTCATTCATGTTAGGTAGTGACGCATGGATCTGGTATGCTGGATCAGTATTTACATGAATAATGACCTTATTTAAAAGATCGGGTATCTTTGACAGATGTGACTGATAAACTTTAAATACTGTTTCTTTGTCACTGCTGTTATATGTTTACTGTACCAACACAATTCTTCAAACCCTTGTAGATCCATATCATTAAAATGAACACAAGCTTTACAAGGATGTTGGTGTAAACATTTTCACTTCTAGTTAAGAAGCGAGGTCTCATATTACATTGCACACAGAAAGATGATCCCAGTAATTTACACACTGCAGGTGTGCAGATTTAAAACTGAAAGGAATTAAGAGCACTCGCATTGGATCAGTACTCACTATTGAATGATACCCTGAGTATAGGTATCAGGATTGGTATTGGGAGAGAACGAGTGGGATCCCTAATACTAGGGCTGAGCGTAGTTTGATCATCCCATCACAATGACGGTGTACACATTCATAATAATGAACACATGTTCAATAAGGTTTCAGTGTGCTAAGTAAAGTTAGGCCAATTGTGGTATACAATATATACCATGTTACTGTAAAGAGAAACACCCGGTCGATCTGATGCATTTTATAATGCAGTTTGAATTACATTTTGGTTACTGGTTTCACATGCACACCTTCCTACATGGTAAATGACCAATTAAAATCATTCTCAGCGTGGACTGATTTCATTTAGTTTTGCATCCAATTTTAAAACGAGAAAAGAAAACGAAAGAAACCGCCAAAGTGGAAAATTGTTAGTGAAAAAAAAAGAGAAAGTCTATTTTTCTTCTTTATTTTTTTTCCTTCCAAAGGCAGTTTAAAGCCACATATATATTGGGACATTATGTAACTTAAAGAAATATATTATGAATTTTTATTGGAGAAAAAAATAAGTAGCACATCATTTCTTGTTCAATTTACATAGTGTCGTATGTGTAACACCTCCTTTCATATCCCCTGCTGTTCTGCAGGCTCCAGGCGCGTCACTGCTGGCTCGCCCGGTTACTCCCACCACCATTATTAAACAAGGTTCTACGGTCCAGACCACTGTGACGGCCACCACCACACTGCAGAGGCCTCCTGTGCTGCAGGTAACCCCGACACACATGCAGGGCATAAAGTTATCAAGCACCAAACACCATTAAAAATTCCACACCCTGAAGAAGGCTGTCTGTGCTGATATGCGTGGATTGTAACCATCTCTTATTACACGGCTGTGTTGAATACTCGATTCTGATTGGTCAATCACGGCATTCTGCGGTCTGTAATTTCTGTATTACAGCCCGTTGCTATGTATAACAGACCGTTGCTATGGGTGCAGCTCTAATGTCGGACTCTGGCGGACCGTTTTTGTGTCAAAATATTGATTTCTTAAGTAAATAGCCCTGTAATAAGCGGGATATTGTACAGCTAGCGGGTCATTGTTGTGAAAGAATCCCCTTCAGGGCGATGAAAGACCCCTCCGCTTCGTGTCGGGGTGCAGCACCGCCCTGTCGGGGATTCTTTCACAACAATGACCGGCTCGCTGTACATTATCCCTTATATAATGTGCCAGTATTGTCTATGTTTTAGTATTTCACAATGAAATAGCCATCTGATGAAAGGCTTTTTAACTTTTTGCTAGAAGAGCGCCTTGGACCTTCCCGCTTTTGTGACCCTTAAAAGTTACCCAGTTCCATTACACCAGACCTGGTTCGTGCGGGCACTGAACAGTCTGTAACAATCAAGTTAAAGCAAACCATTTGTTCTGTATGAAACATGCTGTTAATTGGCCGCATGTTACACTTTGAGTGCAGTCAGTTTGGGTTTAATTTAGCCACAAACATAAAAGATGTTTCACAGGGTCTGAAACTTTTTCAGCCAATTTCTACCTGCCGCTCAGAATTTTTACCTGCCACTTCTGAAACCAGTGCACAGCGAGCTCTGCGCCTCCTGTGACTCAGAGAGACCGATGACATCAATGACATCTACATCATAATTGCCCCCCACTCTCTCCTGCCCACATCACTCTAGACATAAAGTGCGGTCTTCATGACCTCATCAAAAGCCAACCAGTCAAGCTATTCCCCTTTTCCTGAAGTCCCTTTTTCACTAAAGGACCTTTTCTTCTTTTTTAATGTCCCCTGCGTCCACTAACCTCACGCAGTTAGGCAACAAACTTTGCCTCACTTATTGTGGTCTGGCGTTGCTTAAAAGACTAGGCTAGTTAGGATTGGCAACAATATGCACCTAAAAAAAAAAGTGATTATCCAGGACACAAACAAAATCAGTAAAAGTTTAAATCCAGTCAGTGTGTTTGAAGAAGCTTGTTTTTATTTTGAATGAATCGTTTCTTCATATTTCCACTCCTCGTGGAATGTGCACGTCATTGTGTCCACCTGCTGCGAACAGCTCTGCAGCTCTACTAAATCCTGCAAAAGACACTAGATTTCCCAGAATGAGAAAGTTAATATAAGGCTTTTAATTCCTGTCCCTTAAGTACGGCTAAATGCATCTTTCTTGGACCAGTTACGACTGATTTCCTACTCTGAAATACTTGATAAAAACAGACCAGAACCTGTTTCATAGGTTTAATGGTTATCTTGTTTTGCCTAACGTCCGGGTCACACTGCCTGCGTGAGCAGCGCGTGGCGGCTACCTCGCTGAACTGATGCGTCTCTCATGCGTGTGGTGTCCACATCGACAGCGTTGCTGCTGCTGTGCTACTACTAGCAGCCCTTTCTTTCTACATAGAATTTGCTTTTCATAATGGCCATTTCATCATCATCGTCAACATCAAGGCCAGCGCATTTGTTTTAATTTCTGTGTCTTCTTTGGGTGGCCTTGTTTGTTTGCTCACTTTAAAAACGTTGCTGGTTTTGTTAATCTTTCTTGTGAATGTTCAGGTTGCCATGGAATTTTCCTTAATACATTTTGCTAAGCCTAATTTTGGGTTTTCATTGTCTGTTTTGCACATCATTTTTTTTCTATTGTAATTTACGGGGAGAAGAAGAAGAGGATTGTTGAGCTGGCAAGAGTTCATGTTGAACATGTAGTAAATGAATATCAATGAGTGTTCTGTGATAGCGAACATACAGTATGATGCACAACTCTTTCCTGGAAAAATAAAGCTTGGGGAAAAAAATAATATCCTAGTAAAGTGAATGTACTGTGCCCCGGGACCAGACATGTCAAAACTGTTATTCTGACCTTGTCGCTTTCCTGAGTCTCATGTCATGACTGCATATTATTCACTGACTCATATAGAACACCATCATGCTGGGAGGAACTGCCTCCACCCCGGGACAGCCGCTGGGAACGCCCACCACAGTGCAGCCTGGTTCTGCAGCCACAGCAGTAACACAGAGGGTAACTGGGACCCCTGTCACTCCAACAGCTATCTCAGCTGTAAGAGAGAAGTACTAACCTTGAACGCTTTTGTCTTTGTAATCTTTCAAAAGTAAATATACAGATACTTATTCATTTTGGGGTGTTCTGCTTCACATTTCTACTGAATGCCTGATGGGTGTATTTAAGGGAAAATGCCATTTGTGTGTTTGTGCTTGCAGGAGACACTGGAGAATGTAAAAAAGTGTAGAAACTTTCTGTCCACGTTGATCAAGCTGGCATCCAGTGGGAAACAGTCCTCTGAGACTACGGCCAACGTCAAGGAGCTGGTCAAGAGTTTGCTGGTACATTTCTCTCCTCTTCTTCTTTTTCTGTCTTTTTTTTCCCATCATCTCTCTCTCTCTCTCTCTCTCTCTCTCTCTCTCTCTCTCTCTCTCTCTCTCTCTCTCTCTCTCTCTCTCTCTCTCTCTCTCTCTCTCTCTCTCTCACACCATCTCACTGTTAGAACTTGATCTCTATGTCCTCATCTTCATACCTTTCCTGTCATTCCTTCAGTCTGTTTTCTTAAACGTCCCATATTATGTTAATTTTCAGGTTCATACTTGTATTTTGTGTTTCTGCTAGAACATGTTCGCATGCTATAATGTTAAAAAAAACAACTTTATTTTCCTCATACTGTCTGCCTGAATATACCCGTATTTACCCTATGTCTGAAACACTCAGTTTTAGCGCATTTCAACGGAATTGCGTTATTATGCAACAGCTTGGGTCCATGTTTACTTCCTGTCAGCTGATGTCATTCACATACACTGCTTGCGTCTGAAATTCCATACTAATGTGCAATTTAGTATTATTATTATTTAGTAACAGTATGTGAGATCTTTTAGTATGTCCTAAACCTTAGTATGAAACCAATAGTTTGCGAATTCGAGACTCTTATTGGTGAAATATTACTGTATGCAAACGCTGGATACTACGTCGGCATAAATATCCCACAGTGTAATGCTGTAGAGACGACAACATTCATAACAGACGTTGGCGGACAGCTCTGTAACATCAATAACGCTTTACGTGTAAGTGTCAGATTTTACTTTGCTAGGTAGTAGTAATATATTTTTTTAATTAGTTCAGACTTTGATTCTTACAAATCATATTTAGGTTACATGTGGCTGGTTACCACGGTTACACATCTCCAACCAGCAAGGACGCTCTCAGGAAGTGACGACGTAAATTACAGCTTAGTGCGTCCGAAAAGATACATACTGCTGTTTATTCACATAAAAGTATGTTGAACGATAGTACACATATTGAGTATGTAGTGTAGATAATGCGATTTCGGACGAAGCCACTGCAACCGGAAATAAACTGGGACACATTTGGAATGTTTATGTTTAAATTTGTAAAATGGTCTGAATATTGTAGATTTGTGACAACACAAAATTACAGATATCCTGACGGCTTGTTTCAAAGGAAGAGTTTCTGAATACAGGCTGTGTGTATTTCTATATGGGTTCGATACTTTCACAGTATTAATATAGCACTGTATCCTGCTTTATAATAAAAAGGCAATAAAAAATCACCTTTAACTTATGTTTTCTTGTTCTGATCCATCTTCTGTGTTTATTGTACAACAGGAAGCGAAGCTAGAGCCAGAAGATTTCACCAGTAGGTTATACCGGGAGCTCAACTCCTCACCACAGCCGTACCTCGTGCCTTTCCTGAAGGTGAGATCAGCGACACACCAGCAGATATGCAAATATAATACTTAATGCTGCATGTTACTGGCTGTGGAAACTCAGACCCTGTTTGACAATTATCCACGCCATGATGCGGAGGATTCACAGCTTGCTGCGCTTCAGTGCCACATGCAAACTTGTACTCCTTTTAGACCAACATGGTGACGTGGCCTCACGACTCTGCTCCTAACCAGGGCTTACACTGCTCAGCATCAATACACGTTTTTCATAATAACTATAGCTCACTATATGTTTAGTATTAAATTAATCTAGTTTTACTATAATCCTGTTGCAGGCATTGCAGACTCCTAGCCGTCTAAACCAAATACTCTTTAGTGTCAGAGATACAATACATGAACATCGTTATAGAGTGTAGGTTGTTGTATTTACTTTTCATGAGATAACCAAATAATTAAATCCTTTAACATGACACTACTTCTTCTCTAGTGTAAACACTGGTGCCATAGACCACGGAACGCCTCGTCTATGTCTGTCTCAATGCATTTGCCCCTCACCCCCTTCGCATGCCTTGATATTATGCCCCCGCCCCTTGTTCAGATGCTATATTACTGATGTATGAGTATTGAGTATCTTTACAGAACACTTTTTTAGTCGGACACCGAGGCCAGGCGCCAGGATGAAGTGACTGAGTGGGGCTGTTAAAAATTGCAAGGGGGACTTTTTTTCATAAAATAAAATTCATTGATTTAACCGTGCAATAGCTAGTAATAACTAGAGTAGTAATAGTCTCTCTCTCTCTCTCTCTCTCTCTCTCTCTCTCTCTCTCTCTCTCTCTCTCTCTCTCTCTCTCTCTCTCTCTCTCTCTCTCTCTCTCTCTCTCTCTCTCTCTCTGCTCGTTTAAAGTACAAGTTTTGAGGAAAAAACACAGATACAATTCAGGCTTTTATTCATAAAAATATTATATCAGACTCCAGACTCCAAAAGTTACCCGGGTCTATTGCTGGTGCAATAACTTTTAATGAAGTGAAAGTCAACCACTCATTAGTAGTTTAGTAGTGCCGTGTAGGGATGGGTATCGTCGGATGTTACTACTCTCATCGATTCTCCTTATCGTATCAGTTCTTTATTGATACGCTTATTGGTTCTTTTTTATAACTAAATAATTGCTTTTTAATATATTATTTAACATAATAAAAATAAAATATATTCAGTACAGGATTAGAATTTATTTATATTTTAAATATAACTAAATGTTGTTGCTAGAGCAGCAAAAGTCATGTTTACAACAGCAAAGTCACTGTATAAAGTCACTACTAATAAAGAACACAGACATCAGTCGGTATCAGTCCTTCCTCCTGTCCTCTGTCCTCCTCCACTGATATCGCTGCTGGAGGAGCTCAGCCCCGACACAGAGAGCAGAGGAGATGCTGCGGCATGATAATAAATTACACCAAAACATTAAAAAGTACAGATAAAAGAACTGATAACGTCAGAGCTTATCAATACTCCAGTCTTTAATAATTTAGCTCCGGTGCCCGTTTAATACCTGCTTTCGGTACCCATCCCTAGTGTCGTGCATGGAACTGAAGTTGCAGAAGCAGGTTTTGTTCAACAGTTATGTCAGCAATGTGTTACGAATGAGTTAAACAATGGGTTTATTATTCTGCACCAAACACAAGGTTTCTGTGGTTAAGTTGTATAACACCAACATGCTCAAACTGTTTCTGAAACCCTTTAGAAGTGCTCAAAGAGAGAAAAAAGGAGTCTTCTGTCTTAATGCACAGTGCGGTCTGAGCATTGTGTACTGCATAATGATACTGCTTCCTGCTACTCCTCTTTACAAATTTTTGTTTTGTGCTCTTGCAAAATAAATGTACAAAAATGTCTGCTATTGTTCACACCAAACTGAGTATATGCGCACAGAGATGGTGCTATGCTCAGGAATTCCTCCTCTCACCGTCACCCACCTCTCTATGCACGCCCTCATCCAAAAACACTGTGCAACCAACCAGTTTGTCATCAGATTGCTACTGAAAGATGGCTTTTAGCAGGCTAATTGGAATAGAAATAGGCATAAATGTCTAAAAAGAAAAACATGCTGTGGAAGAGCAGAATTATGAATGCAATAATTTTCTTTATGTTTGAGGGTAACGGGACAGGAAAGAAAGAAATACTTGATGCTACTGTAAGTTGGTACACCTTTCCTTATACTGAGTTTACTTCACTGTTTAGACGGTTCTCTTTACCAACATGCAGCTCAGCACAACAGTTAATCTCACATCCAAAGTGCACTAATGCAAACCAAAACACTTCATACACATCTCAGGATCAATTCCTGGGATGGGTTGTAAACCACTCTGTGAATGATTAAACAGTTCAGGAATTTTGAGTCAGGTGGCCATTGATTTTTTTGTCAAAGCAATGAAAAGCGATCCACAGTTTAGTCCACATTGACTTCTGTTGTGCTGACTGTGTGAGTTTTGAAAAAGTTAACTCAGTATTGAGAAAAGACGTGTTACCAATTCTGAATAACAAATTGCTTAATCATGAATTTGGAATTAGCCACATCGTCATTGAGTACATGCAGTATATCATACTGTACACTTCAGGTAAAGACAGTGCAGAGAGTGCACCGGAAATACAGCGATTTGTATGTACAATGGTGTGAGAGTACATTTATTATCTGATTTTTTTCTCTGCAGGAAAAAGCTTTTCTGTCTACTTTTTGATAATCACATGCATCATTAAATCAGTTTAACCATAATCAAAATAAATATAAAAACACAACATATTCATCAGTGTGTCATTTATTGAATTTGCACTGGGAAATGCTGCTAAGTAATCATCATTACAAATAGCTCTTGCGCTGTTTTCCCAGTGGGAAGTCCCATAATAAAAATGTGAAAACAAAGCAAAAAAAAGAGCCTTTATGAACTTCTCATTAGAGATTAAATTAAATTCTCTGCACTTCTTTTTGTTTTCAGCACAGTATATGATAGAAACTGCACCTTTTATCCCTAAGTGCTGCTACTTTTGCTCATTCACAGCTTTTTTCGATTTCCAGGCAATATTTGCGTAGCATAGACTTCTGATGCCACTGTTCTAATGCACCTTGAGTTTCTGGATATGTGCTGGAAACTGTGTGATGTATGTTTAAAGTTTCGAGGGCCTGTTAAAAAAGTTTCAACTGGAAATTGGTGCCTTGACCTGTTTGGAAAATAATTTGGTTAATGCTTTCACAACTGAGCTGGCAGTTATTTTACGAAGCGGGACAGCTTCGGGAAAACATGTGGCGGCGCATGTTAGTGAGTCAATACTGTTTTGTTCTGGGCAGGAGACCAACGGCTCTCCTATTGCAGATATAGGTTATACTGATGGGGTCGACCATCCTGTGGGTTATTTCTCGCGCAAGTTAAACAAGCACCAAGCCAGATAGTCGTCAGATACAGATCATAACCCTCTCGACTTCCTGTCCCGCATGTACAACCAGAACCAGCGACTCATGCAAGACCACCTCTTAGAAATTCATCACAAAAAGTGTTCAGAAAATGTGTTTACAGATGCCCTGTCTAGAGTGTGGATTTGATATTTTTTGGATTACAAAGGGGGGACCATGTGAATAACCCTTTTTCAGTCTTTTGTATGCATGCATGCTAAACAGGATGTGTGGTCTCCGGAGTGAGACTGGTCCAACATGCCCATCCAACTTCCTGGTTGGCATCAAGGCCTATTGAAAGAGGCTGGGTCCCGCGTCTTCAACACATCATATCTTTGGGGTACAACACATGCGCAGTAAAATCTGGTCAGCACTCGCCGAAATTGAGCCAATCGCACGAACGACCGCAGCTCCAGTTGCACTGTGCATGTGTCATACCCCATATACCCCAAGACCTGTGTCCGCCCGTGTCCCAGCCTCCTTCAATAGGCCTTAGTTGGCATCCGTAGGATCCTGATTGGAGAGCCACCGGGTCCAACTTTCCAATCGGGGAGATGCAATTCGGGGAACAAGATATATATATAGAGAGTGTATATACAGTATATATACTGAGCTAGCTGTACCTCTCGATCTGATTGACAGATGTGAACTGTTCAGATCTTCATTGTGTGTTAGACTAAGGCACGCGCTTATCTACCTGGGGACTGGGTGCCCATTCTTTTCCTTTGTAGTCTGCATTTTTGTTCTTGTCTGTCAAAACCTTGGAAGTTCGTTGGAAATAAATAACTTTATTTTACTTAATTCATCTGGTTTTATGTTGCTTCCCTTTCCCCTAGAGAGCTGGGCCGCAACAACAAATCTATCCTGTGTGGAAAGGACTCGGCGACTTATCAAACTGAACACATGTTCACTCTTTCTGTCCTCTGTCTGTCTGCAGAGAAGTCTCCCAGCCCTGCGTCAGATGACCCCAGACTCCGAGCTCTTCATCCACCAGAGCCTGCTGCCTCTGCCCAGCACTCAGCCTGCTGCAGCAGCCTCCACGGCCCTCACCGCTGTGGTGCTGCGACCTCCTCTCTCCACGGCCGCCACTACGGCCACCAGCACTGCCGCGACCAAAACCACAGTTATCAGCCTCACTCAGACACATCACAGTAAACCTGGACTGGTAATTTATCATTGCCTGTATCTGAGATTTAACTTCTACACTTGTCTGTGCTTTTATTCTGTGTTTCTAATTCTTTGTCTTCGAATGTGTGCAGATAGTGCCCCAGCAACAGGGGACGATGGTGAGGCCACAGGTGACGCTGGCTCAGTCTCCCATGATAACGCTCAGAGGACAGTCTCATAGCCGCATCATTGTGGGCCAGCCGCAGGTGGTCAAACAGCTGCAGACAGGTGTGTGTGTGTTCAACAGTCACTTACACTTCTTTTATACGGTGAACTGAATATGCAGTTGTTTCCCTCTGACTCTTTCTGTATTTGATCTTTCACCATTTACTATGTACATTATGGAAGTGCAGCCACCTTGTGGATATAGTCTGTAATTGCAGGATACTAAGCACGTACAAAGATGCCAAATCTGATTCTAAAGAATTTTGAAATACGATTCACATCATAGCGCAGGATTTAAACGGTACACTGACCATTTTAACTCTCAGTACAATTCATTCTTCTCAACTAGCAGCAATAATCATCTGAATTTTTGCTTCCGGTTTTGTGTGTCTCCATTAATTCCAACAGTGAAGCAGACGTTGGCTCCGGGGGCCAAAGGAGTGCAACTAGTCAGTCAGACCTCTCTCATTGCTGCTCAGAAGAACAAGCTGAAAGAAGCAGGAGGGGGAACCTTCAGGTTTGTGACATATTCAGATAAATATCATCAGTGTGACTTAAAGCTTCAGTAGGCAGAACGTTTTTGGGATCATTGGGCAAAAATTCCATAATAACCTTTCAGCATATTGTAATTCAAGTGTTCTGAGAGAAAACTAGACTTCTGCACCTCCTCATGGCTCTGTTTTCAGGCTTTAGCCCGTCTAGCCCGTGACGGGAGACTTTGGCCAATCACAGGTCATTTCAGAGAGAGAGCGTTCCTATTGAGCGTTCCTATTGGCTGTGCTCCGGCTGGTCGGCGGTGCTTGGTGTTTCCTCAACTGATCTCAACATGGCTGCTGGGTCACAAACGTTCTCATTTTACAGCTAAACAGTACACTACAAGATGTTTCTGAAAACATTTGAGGCGAGAAATAGGCATTACAGTAACAGAATATTGATTCATATTTGATCAGCGCTGTCTAGTTTGAACGTTTTATTGGAATCCGCAAGTGACTGACAGCTGCTCAGAGACCATTTTATAAAAATAACTTTTTTTAAACATATTTGCTCCATTTCTACCCACTGCAGCTTTAAATACTGGTCTCAAAATAGTCAGCAACCCAGGAGTCCTTAGTTTCAATATTTTACATCCTCAAAAGCCTTTGAGAATTTACAGAATCTTTTGTATTATTATATTTGATGTTGGAGCCATGTCAGCAGTTGGCAAATACATGCAAACTTACTTTTTATACATTCAACAACTTATGTTAAAAAGTTTTTTGCATTAACTGAATATCTTGGGTTTCAAACCATGGGTTGAGACAAAGTAATGGATTTGATTTTTTTCCACTATTTTCCGACATTTTATAGACCAAACTATGTATTAATTGATTAATAAAGAAAATATGTGTTACATTAATCGATAATGAAAGTAACTGACAGTTGCAGTCTTTATGTATTTTCACTGATATGAGGAGGTTGAGATGAAGGTGTTCTGCCTTACTGAGTTATTTATGGTAGCTACGCCAGCCTATATCAATACCAGACCCAGGTCAATTATTATTTTCATGTACTACTCTCACCAGCATGGTACACTATATCCAGGGTGTTATGTCATCCTGCTCTCATCTGTTTCTGTGTGTGGATTCATTTTTGTGAACACAACATTTCAACAGGAATACAAAGTTAAAAAAGTAAGACCACAGATACCCCGTAGTCTTGGTGGACCTTGCTCCTTAAAGTTTCACGATGTGGAAAAAACGAATTTTCTGATAATAGAGGGTATGCAGTGATACGATGAAGTCCCCATAGTCGGGCATTGTGGATTCATATGGGGGAAAAGGATATAGAAAACACTGCAGAAATGGTGAAAAGCAACTGCACAAACAGAATAAGAATGCACCATGCAATATTGAGTCAATGAAATTGGAAACTAGGAGAAAGGATTCAGCCATAACAGATTACGGAAGAAGAAAAAGAGGAAACCCAACATTAAGACTGAAAATAGCGCTTTTATTTGTTCTCAGGCATTGTTTAGTGTGACATTACTTCACCACAGGTGGAACCACACACATTTATACATATGTGTCCAGAATGTTTTTGTCCTGTTGACTTTTCATGGTGTCTGTTCATATTTTACCACCCTTTTCTTGTTTAATGATAAATTGGTTAAAGGGAAACTATCCCTTTAACACAGACACATTTGCTAATTTATGCAGTAATTATCTTAATTAATTACCACATAAGCATAATTGGTTATGGGTAATACTGTATATCATGGTAGTTACACCTTTTCTGACACTGGCGATAAAAACTGAACATTTATCTGCATTTCGAAAGAGAATAAATCATAAATGTCACCAAGGGGCCATTTGGCTTGCAGACAGCAGTCAATGATAATAAATACAGATGTAGATAGCATTTATTACAGAGCTATTGTATCGGATTGCATTAGACTGTACAGGTAGAATTAATAGACTGGTTTATGCTGTGAATTTGTGAGCATAAAATAGTGATTTGATTCAAGAGCCCATGAATTTCTGTTATGCCTTCAATCAGTCAATCAAACTTTATTTATATAGCACCTTTCAAACAAATCACTTCAAAGTGCTTCACAAGCGACTTACAAAACTTACGATGTTAAAAATAGTAAATTGTAAAAAAAAAAAAATAGAATGAAATAAATCAGTATTATCAACAGTAAAATGTTGATAAAAATAATAATATAATAAAATTAATAATAATAATGATGATGATAGTAGAATAAGTATAAATAATAGAATCACAACATTATAAAACACAACATAAACACCAGACTAAATAGATGGGTTTTTAGTTTATGTTTAAAGATATCAACGTTTTCAGCTCCTCTCAGATCCTCTGGAAGGCCGTTCCAGCGGCTTGGAGCGTAATGGCTGAAAGCGGCATCGCCAAATGTTTTTGTTCTGCTTTTGTGAAACAGCTTAAAGAGAAGAACCAGAGGATCTGCGGGGCCTTCCTGGTTCATAAACCAAAAGCATTTCTGAGAGATACTCTGTTGCACGGCCATATAGTGCCTTATAAACTAATAAAATAATTTAAAAATCAATATCAACACTAACTAAAGACTTTAAAATAGGTGTAATGTGCACTCTCCTTTTGGTCTAAGTCAGCACTCGTGCAGTAGAATATTTAATTAATTGTAGCTGATTTATTGTATGAGCGTTACAATAGTCAAGCCTGCTAGTTATAAAAGTGTGCCTCAGTCTCTCTGTGTTGCTCAGAGAGAGAAATGGCCTCACTCACAAATGTTCTTCAAATGATACATCGCTGTTTTTGTGACACCCCACACATGAGCCTTGAAATTAAAATCTGAATCATTTTGTGTAACAGGAAGCATGTGTGACTGATGATCAAGCTGTTGTTTAATAGTTGTCTCACAACAAAAACCCGACAAAATATTTCAATAAAAACTGCTGTAATGTGGGTGTAAACTGCTGAGACAAAGCAGAGTAACCACACTGTGTCTGTCATAGATGTATCCTAAGTTATTCCGATGGCATAGGTTTTTGTTTGTAGGAAAATGAGAGGTTTTGATTCGGTATCTAATAGCTACAGTAGTATTTTTTTTTTCATTTTTATATACTTTCATTTTGCTGAAGCCAGAGTGATTCAGTCAATTGATCTATTTTAAAAAAAAAAAATTTTGACATTGGCATTTCTTATATCTGATCCAATGAATGACGCATCACCACTGGAGCATTCTCTGTTGTTTGAATCACAATTTGATCTGAATGTCCCTGGGTAAGAGAGGTGGGGATAGGAGTGTATTGCTGTCTGCCACAGTATCTTTTTGAAAATACACCACCAGGGGGCACCAAAGATGGAATAATCAAATGCTACACATAATTGCCTAAGAGGTTTACATTTGTGTGTTATACTTTGATATATCATGAACTGCACTGATGGTTTTATAAGCGCAGTTGTTTGGTCAGACTCAGTAATTCTAGGTGCATAATGAATTATCTTAGTATTTTTTTCCCGCTATGGGAGACAACTGCAGCTAAATGAAATTATTGAGATTATTTTGTATAAATGGGTTAAACAAACCCGACAAAAACGGAGATCTCAGTTTTACACACAGAAAGGTGTAAACTGTTGCTGTTTATGTCTGACTCGTCACTTTTTGTTTCACACAGGGATGATGATGATATCAATGATGTGGCCTCCATGGCAGGAGTCAACTTGTCGGAGGAGAGCGCTCGTATCTTAGCAACCAACTCCGAGCTTGTCGGCACGGTGACTCGTTCCTGTAAGGATGAGGCCTTCCTCTCCACCTCTTTGCTCACCCGAAGAGCTCAGGAGATTGGTGAGACACGTTAAACTTAACAGAAATCACACAGCGCGTTCTTGCTTTTAAAGGTTGACACTGTCTCAAACTGTCTAAATCTTTATCCACACTCGTCCTGTTGTGACAGGTAAGAAGTTTGGTGTCAGCGAGTTGGGCACAGATGTGATCAACTGCATTTCCCACGCTACACAGCAGCGACTACAAAACCTGCTGGAAAAGGTGTCGCAAGTGGCACTGCAGAAAAACATAACCTTTAAGGTGATTATTAATTACAGTAATATGAGAGCTGGTGAGACCCATTGCCATTTACTCTGTTTTACCCTGTTGTACCTTTCTCTGCCTTCCTTGCAATGTCTTCCTTCGTTCATCCTGCAGGAGGATGAGCGGTGTGAGCAGGTCAGCGACGTGCGAGCCCAGCTGAAAATCTTCGAGCAGCTGGATCAGATGGAGAAGCAAAGGAAGGAAGACCAGGAGAGAGAGATTCTCTTGAAGGCTGCCAAGGTAACAATATGTAAAGAAAACCTCATAATTGAATAGACAAGTCGAGTGAGTGACCTCGGGGTATACGTTTCCTCTGCTGCTAGATCTGCTAACAACGAGCAAGTGAATGAATAAAACAATTGATTGAATAAATTGAACATATCCATCATGAAATATTAAAATGTCCTCCACCTTACTGCAGTCTCGGTCACGGCAAGAGGACCCTGAGCAGCTCAGACTTAAACAGAAGGCCAAAGAGGTAAGATTATGCTACGATAAGTGACTATGTGATTTGCTGTCTTTGTGAAACATTATGATGAGTTGGTCTGTGGGACTAATCTGTGTGTTATTGCTTGTATTCCAGATGCAGCAGCAGGAGCTGGCTCAGATCAGACAGAGAGAAGCCAACCTAACGGCGCTGGCAGCAATCGGCCCGAGGAAAAAGCGGAAAATGGACTCTCCTGTTAGGGGCTCCAGTGCAGAGGTGAGGAATATGGAGCCATTTGGCATAAAAGGGTTGTGCTTATGTTGAGTCACAGTGGAAACCGCTTATAGTGATCACGTCTCTGCGGGTCAAATTGACCACTGTAAGCGGATGATTATTATAACCACTTTTTAATTAATTAATTTATATCTCATTCAGATTACCATCTAATTGACATTTGTATATTTATTATACGAATATAAAGTAATGAAACGGGCTGCTCCGCTACTTATGGTAAATGGTAAATGGACTTGCATTTCTACAGCGCCTTTCTAGTCTTCCGACCACTCGAAGCACTTTACTACATGTCAGGATTCGCCCATTCACACACACATTCATACACCGATGGCAGAGGCTGCCATGCAAGGTGCCAACCTGTCCATCAGGATCTAATCTAAATGCCCATTCACACACCGATGGCTCAGCCTTCGGGAGCAATTTGGGGTTAAGAATGGGGTTAATCTTGCCCAAGGACACTTCAACATGCGGACTGGAGGAGCCGGGGATCGAAACCGCCGATCTTCCGATTGCTGGACGACCCACTCTACCTCTGAGCCACAGCCGCCCGCCCGCTGGCTCGCTGCCAATTCTTCTGCCTTTTCCCTTATCAAGGGATACCCCTTTGCCAGGGCTCCTCGCTAACCCGATGAGTGGCATGGAGGGAGGCGGGCGCCGTTCTTCTGCAAGTTATGCCCGCGTAGTGGTGGTTCAGAGCCAGGTTTCACTTTGGGAGCATTATGTGACCAGGCATTATGAATCCACTTGACGAGGGCGACTTCAACCACAGGTGCTTCCCGTGCGCATTCGTTTTTCATTGAGAGAAAATGACTTTCTTTTTCCCGTCATCATTTCTATGTGCACGCAGCACCAGCCTCAGGTAGCCAGTCGGAAAGCAGACGGTCCGCTTGCCAAATTATCAAGGGAGTAAAGTAAAAAACAAAACAAAAACTGAATTAACGTTAGCCTACCGTAGTTTTGAGATATTTTTCTATCATCAGTGTCAATTGATTCAAATATTTAATCGCGATTAATCGCATGATTGTCAATAGTTAATCACGATAAATCACAAATTAATTGCACATTTTTTATTTGTTCAAAATAAACCTTAAAGGGGGATTTGTCAAGTATTTAATATTCTTATCATCATGGGAGTGGACAAATATGGAAATCAATTAACAACACAAAACAATGACAAATATTGCCCCAAACTGCATGTGATTATCATAAAGTGGGCACGTCTGTAAAGGGGAGACTCGTGGGTACCCATAGAAACCATTTTAATTCACATATCTTGAGGTCAGAGGTCAAGAGACCCCTTTGAAAATTACCATGACAGTTTTTCCTCGCCTAAATTTTGCCTAAGTTTGGAGCGTTATTTAGCTTCCTTTGCAACAAACTACTGTTACATTGTTGGTACCAATGGATTACCTAGGTTTCCCTAGTTTCATATGATGTCAGTATCTTCACTCTAACTTTAAAACTGAGCCTGGTACAACCTAAAAAGCCCAAGTTGCGTTAATGTGTTAAAAAAAATGAGTGCTGTTAAAACAATTTTGCGTTAACGCGTTATCGCATTAACTTTGACAGCCCTATAAAAATGCGACCCGACACCGGATAAGCGGTTGAAGATGAGATAAGCCCTGTATGCAAATTATTTAAACAGCATTTGTATAGGAAGGATTCTGTCCCAAGCTTTTTATTCCATATAAGCGGTTGATCACTGTAAGCGTGATCGCTATAAGCGGTTTCCACTGTATTTCAAATCTACAAAGAAAAGGTCAATAAAAGACTAAATGTCTGTCTTGTGTCTGCTCCGTTTTACGCCCCAGGGCTCGGGGTCGGGCCCCTCTCAGCCCGGAGGCTCCAGTGGAGCAGGCTCCAGACAGTTTATGCGACAGCGCATCACCAGAGTCAACCTCAGGGACCTGCTCTTCTGCCTGGAGAATGAAAGGGGGACCAGTCACTCACACCTGCTCTATAAAGGCTTCCTCAAATAGCACCCACATTAAAAATGACTAGTCTCGCTCAGTGGCATTAAGGGAAGCAGAGTTGACTGTCAGCTCAGACCCTTTCTGCCGGTACTTCCTTTGATCACCCACTGCTGAATGATGAGACGTCCGTCTGTGGGAAGAGAATTATCTGGAACACTGAAGAGACGTCTTCTTTTAAAAGCCTCTTCAAGCACAGGTCTTTTGTATTTTCGGAGGAGCAAAATATTTGAACTCGGCCCTGATTTCAGCGTGCCTCTCCGCTCGGTTTGCTCTTTAGAGACCGGTTGCACCCAACCACACTTCAGTCATGCACTGCCTCATGCTGCACACAAGAAAAAACGTCTTTAACTGAGCTGAGCACTTCATACCCGAAGACCTTGTCAGTGTCGTTCGCACTGACATCCGTGTTGTAGCAGCAAATCTCTGTGAAGTGGTTCCGTTTTAGATTAACGTGCAACAGCCTGATTTTACGAAACCGCAGTAATGTGCTCTCGATCATGTCAACGTACACACTCTGTTTATTTAAGTTCTTAACAGAGATTTTAATTTATCACACATTTATACTATATT
This sequence comes from Sebastolobus alascanus, assembly GCA_916701645.2. Lineage (NCBI taxonomy): Eukaryota > Metazoa > Chordata > Actinopteri > Perciformes > Sebastidae > Sebastolobus > Sebastolobus alascanus. The sequence continues at coordinate 2,760,433 of CAKAOJ020000028.1, read as the reverse complement.
TTAGCACAGTTTTAATGCGTGTGGATTGTTTTTCAGAGACTAATCTTGACTAGCCTTGTCATCTGCTGAGTTGCCTTCTTAACAAATTAAGCCATATGGATTTAGAATGTGTTGATCAGTTTCAGTAACTTCATCTAGCCAACAAGCTCTCTCCAGATTTGTAGGATGTGTGCTTTAATGTTTCGTTGTGTGCTCTCTTTGTTTGTCTTGATTAGAAACAACAATGATTGTTATTATGTCATGTGTTGTGCATGATGTAATCACAGGTGTTGGCATTTGAACTCTCGCCACTATACTGTTTTTACCGCGAGAGTTCCCGACACAATGGTTGAAAGTTCCACCTTTTATTCAGATTATAGCACATTTACTACAAAGACTACATATACTTTACATTCCTATCGATCATTTCTGAAGCACACGGTACTCTGAGATTTCTTCCCACCTCCCCTACAGACAGCCGTTTTCAATAATTTTCTTTAGATATAACCTTCTATCACAGTGAACATCCTCTCCAAGGTAATTGATATTCAGCATTTTATCGTTGCACACATTAATTTCAGAAGTCTGCAGATTTTGTTTTGTGTTACATGTACTGGTTGGAAGAAGATGAATTTAAAATTATTGACCGTGGAAAATTAATTATGAAAATAATAATGTGGATTTGGTTCTGTGTTTTTCGAATAATGTTACAAAGAAGCTTTGACGACGTTTCCCTGCCTTTCATAAATGTCACCCAAAGAGCTGCAGACTTTTCAAATTAGAGTGTGTAATGTTTAAATAAGCTTTGACTAAAATATCTTTGGGCAGGGTGGATCTCAAGCACTAGTTAGCCTTTGCTTTTTGTACCATAAAAAAATAATGGAAATGGATGGCTTGATGGATAAAAAACATTGAAACTCGTATGGTATAGTTGGGAAATGAAGTGGTTGTTAGTAATGTAAAGTATCAAGGCTGTGTAGCTCATGGGCTATAATGTGAATTTTAAATAATTAAGTTTAAATGAATCCCAATAATGTTATTGATTTCATCCATGTAAGTGAATCACACATTTTCCAATAAGTTGTATGTCCACAATTTTTATATTTATGAATGATGGAGGACGATCATGTTGGGTGAACATGGGCATGATGCGGAACGAGGACTGCACTTTGACAGATCACTTTTCTAAAACTAGTCGAACAGATGATGAACATACCCACTTTATAACTTTTTATATTTTTGGTGCACATACTTGTTTTGGTCTTTATACCTTTGTCATTTTATGAAAGAATGTTTATTGGCAAATTTTATTACTGTATAAATTTAAGTTTGCTACTTGTAGGTTTATCAGTTGACAATGTCAAATTGGGCAAATTTGTCTTATTTTTAGTACAGAAGATAAGACGAATAAGACAAATATATGATACTTTTTTGCCAATATCTTGTACATTTTGCACAGCCACTTGTTTATATGTAAATATCTGAATTTTAAAAAAGTTTTTAATTGCTATTTTATAATGGATTGGAAGAGAATGATCTCTATTAAAACGAAAAAACAAAAGATATCTTGATTGTCATTCATACAATAGTTCACATTGTGGAGCCTAAAATACTCTGAAAGCATTTAAGCATTGTCCTGTATTTTCTTTGACCCATCAGCAGTATTTGTGAACAAACTGTCCAAGAAGCAGTAGAATTAAGTTAGAAAGTGGAGTGTTTAAACGGGCCTAAATAGAGATAAAACAGTAGATTTGATTATAATCAATATGGATGCAAATTTGTTTTATCTACAGTTATAATGAGGAACGGTATGAAAGAAGTAACACCAACTCAGTCATAAAGTCATTACAGTAGGATAATACAATACAATACAATACAATACAATAAAACTTTATCGTCCACCAGGGTTGAAATTTGTCTTCGGCTCACCAAACACAGAAAACAACAGACATTAAAAACCAGACAGCAGTTAGTAAAAAACAGAGACATAGACAGGTTAAGTTACACATTAAAAACAGTTCATGTCAGTGTCTGTGTCTTAGATCTGCTCAGTCACATTGCTGAGAGATGTAATAAATAAATATGTTTTGCTATTTGTAAAGACAATGTTGATAAAAATGACCTTTACTGTAAAGTCACTGTATTTTCTCATTGATTTGAAGAAATATTTTGACATAAGGTGGTTACTCACTGCTAGTGATGTCGATACGTAGCTGGCAGCTTGTTGCACAGAAATGAACTGTATTATTCAGCAAAACACTTCAAGATATGCAGAGTAGAAGCTGAGTAGAAGTGGATGTTTTCTGTTGTGGTTGATTAACACTTCTTTTGAATGTGTGTGTTTTGATTTCAGATGCTTTTGTTAACTGGTCTCATCTGCTGCTTTTCAATTGTGAAATCTTTTATCCACAGGATCTGTTAACTGATCTATCCATGCATCAGTCTCACTACCCGACCGGTCAGTAACTCATTTCTCAATATGTATAAAAAATCTGACCTATCCCTTTAGCAGTTTTCTAGATTTGAAAATATTGCAATTTTCTAGTTTGTAATTATTACTTTTTCAAACGATTAGATTTGACATGATACATCTGAGAGGTAGATTTTGATCGTCCCTTCCTTACTGGAACACAGACATTTGTGATTGTAGGGTAAATAGGCTGTAAATCCAAAATGATGACTGTTTTCTTCCAAATATTTCCCCCCTAATTGATCTGTTAGAGGGGGGGATTAGAAAGCACAAAAGCACCTGCAAACACTGAAAGATTACCAATATGTCCATGGATTAAATTACATTTTGATTTTAGAAAGAATCATCACATGAACGTTCCATTTTTCACTCTCTTGAGTGCTCTCTTCCTAAAATAATCATCTCTAACAGTGCTTTTGTGCATGCTCTTAAAACAAATGTCCTTATCACATTAAACCCATAAGAATTATATCACAAACCAAAATGTCCTCCCAGAAAGAGAGAAATGTTGTGTTATAAAAGGCAATCAGGTCTTTAGTGGCTGCACAAATTGCCGAAATCCAATCGTTCATGCACACGTATCCCTCTAAAAAAACATCATTTTCAATATTCTGATCTTAAAGCTTATTCAGCAGCGCTGCAGAGGGAGAATGATGAGGGCATGTCCTCAAATTCAAATAATTAGGATCCCATTACTGCCGGATAAGACAATACACCAATAATGAATTTCTTTCTAACCTTGAAACATGATCAAAAGATGTTTTGTCCATAATAAAAATGATTTTAATCATTGGCTACGACTATTATCTCCCCATTACCTCCTTATATAGGCTAACAAGTCGTTTCACAATGGTAATGGCAGTCCTTGTCTGATTAAGTTAAAGGCTTGTGACATTAGAGTACAAAATTGACAGATCAATATGATTTAACTGAGTTTAGCGGTTCATTCAAAGTTCTTCTGCAATCCACCATGTTCTTAAATCCCAGTAAATAGTGAGAGGTAGAGGGGATTGACTGAAGGATGGAGAACTAAAGAGGTGAGTGTGAGTACAAATTGTGAAGTGTAATCTTTTATTTTCTCACGAAAGTGTTCAGGCAAACATTTCCAGAGTTAACTCTTCAGAAGACTGAAGTGGAAAGTGGCGTTATGCAAACTCAGAGGTAATACAATTTTCTATTTCTATTTTTAGATGCAGGTACAGTAGCTACTTGTGGTCTCATTGTGATGATGTAACCTTCACAATGACCTTGGTTAGTGAGTGAAACTTCACATATATTATATTTCATAAATTATGAAATATCTGATTTTACAGCAAGTGTACAACATTAAGTTTAATCCAGTATGTATTGACTATTTCTAAAGGTGCTAAATTTGATATCAAGAGCATTAATATAGCATCAAACAACTATTGTCTATGTGAAGATATAGAGGAGTAATGTCTACCTGAGCAGAGAATGAAGTCACTCTCCCTCTGTGTGTGTTGTAATCAAAGTTTCTCTGTGCTTTATTGTCATGGCTGGACCGGCCGCGAGCATGTTTGTGCATGTGAGCGTGTCCCACTGGCTAGCTCACAGCTGCTGCTCTGCACTGCTCTCATATGGTTACAGCTGATAACGCCGTCCCAACCGACGGCGTCGTTGTGGAAGCTAGCAACCACCCTCCGGTTTCACCCAGGTAATCACTGTTATCTCTGTCAGCACTTTTGCCTTTGTTTGCACTGTTAGCGATGTTAGTACCGTTAGCTGCGGGCCATTTAGGAGCCATGTTTAGAGCCGTTGAGAGGCAATAGAAATGTTCCCAAACCCGTATATGGCACCTTTAAAAACTCCTCACAACCAAAAACCATAGACTGTATATAATCAGTGGACGTAGTCACCATGACGTCACCCATTGGTTTGTGGACTGCCGTTTTGAAGCCTCGAGGTAAGCATTTTGGCTGTCACCATCTTGGTTTTTGGCCGTCCCCATCTTAGTTATTTGCAACCAGAAGTGACACAAGAGGGTGGAGCAACCGCACGCTGAATAAGACATTTTTAGGCGACCAAAATGTTACAATTGACTTTCATGAACTGAAAACACACAGAAAGGGTTAAAGTTGTAAGACAAAAACACGGACAACTCCCAGACCAGACAACATCATGGTAGCAATCTGTCAATCACAAGGTAGTCCCGCCCTAAAGCATACCCTGCTTTATGGTCTATTTGACCCTAAATGGGACCATAATTTACTAAATGAACATCATGCTGTATTGAAGAAGACTTGAAACTAGCGATTGAGACCATAAACTCATGTGTACAATGTTTACTGAGGTAATAAATCAAGTGAGAAGTAGGGTCATTTTCTGATAGACTTCTATACAATCAGACTTTTTTTTGCAACCAGAGGAGTCGCGCCCTGCTGGCTATTAGAAAGAATGCAAGTTTAAGGCACTTCCGCATTGGCTTCACTTTTCAGTCTCCTGCTGCCAAAAACCCCAAAACATATATACAGCGCTGTTGTGTGATCCAGGTATAAAATGAATGAATAAGAGCAAAGTGTTGTGGCCTTACAGCGACAATGACAAAACAAACGGGCCTAAATCATTGGGTCCTTTGTTTTATCATGTTCACAAATATGGCTTAGTCTATTCTAGGCAATAAAAATAATATTTATGAGTCCTGGGACTGAGTGAATGAAGCTGTTCATGGTACAATAGTTACCGAATTCCACTGTCGTTATTCACTTGCTGGTGTGACATTTTATGGATATGGGATATTTTAAAATGATCTACTGCATCAGTGTGAAGGCTCTTTGAGCTCCTTGGCAATAGTGTTACATTGATGCAAAGATACAGTGCAGCACACATTGGCTCAAAATCAAGTTCCTTATAAAACATTGTGGACAGGCTTTTTCAGGGGTGGAAGTAGCGAATTACATTTACTCTTGTTTCTGTAAAAACGTCTTTTTTTGTGTGCACTTGTACTTTTTTTGAGTTGTCTATTTTTCATTTTTCATTTTTTTTTTCTCAATTATTGGACATGGCTATATTTAAGTCCCATCTCTTTCAGAGTAAAAAGTCCCATGATAAACTGCGAGAATGGAGCAAAAGAAAGGAGGACGTAATAGAGGACTGCTCGCAACTATTCCTTTTGAAAGAGCAACGGCCACTCCAACACTTGACCAACCAACTTCATCACTAACTCACAGATTGCCCTTCAGACAGGTGAGTACAACAAAACACTTATTTTGAAATGACTGTACAACGTCAACGTTGCTTGACAGGGCAGCTTTGTGTGCTTGTGTGTGCACTACACTTTGTGTCAAAACTGTGCAGCTCTGTTTTTTTGCTATAATATGTGTATTTGTGGCTGTAGCTGCTGTGGAGTTTATCTTGTTGATACATCTCTGTGTTTGCTTTGGTGATGTTTCATTCTGCTGTTGATTCTATAAGAAGTGTCAAGTTATTTAATTTATGTGGCTTAATAATGCTTCTTGCACCCGCCGTGGTGTCCACTGCTCTTTTTATTTATTGTCGGTACTGAGTGTTGTCTTTTTTCTGATTAATTCTAGTGAGGCTACACTGAGGAAGGCAGTTGTATATTTATAATTGATAATCTGTTGTGTGCACAGGTTGCAAAGTGCTGTCTGTAAAACGAAAATATATGTTGGTTGTGACATATGGTCTCTGTGGTATGATATGTATACATTGACACATTAATGCACTTTATTTAGCTGCATAAATGTGTTATTTAATTTAATCGGTCTATCACAACAGATTTTACATTTTTTACATTTAACTCATCTATTTTGTAACAGAACTCCTAGTTGAGTAAAGTATGCTAGTACTCTTTCCATCCCTGCTCTTTTCCTTCTATATCACAGCTGCAGTGTTGGAAAGTAAATAAGTACATTCACTCAAGTACTACTGTACATATGCAAGTACAATTTTGAGGTACTTACTGTGTACTTTGCTTGAGTATTTCCAATTTGTGTTACTTTATACTTATACTCCTCTACAATTCAGAGGGAAATTGTGTACTTTTTACTCCACTACATTTATTTGATACCGTTGGTTACTTTGCAGATTCATATTAATTCTATACAATTTTATTAACAATTTAATTTAATATATCTTAATTTATCCCTTGGTGCAATTCACAAGCTAAAAATTAGCTCCACCTTTAGTACTGTACTAATTAATGCATCAATAATTATAATTCTATAATATAATATACATTTTTTCTGTGTAATGAACTGTACTTTTACTTTTGGTACTTTAAGTATATTCTGATGCTAATTACTTTTACTTAAGTAACTTTTTGAATGCAGGACTTTTTGAATTGCTACTTTTACTTAAGTAAAAGATCTGAGTACTTCTTCCACCACTGCACAGCTGTCCACATTGTATTTGTTAGTGGCCTTTCAAGCAGATGTCAAAATCTCATTGTGTTTTGACTGATCGCAGTCTAAAAGAATAGTCTGGGATTCATCATTACAGATCTCTGGTCAGTGCAGAGAGCAGCTTTAATGTGTTTGTAGTTGAGGAGCAGAGCAGAGCGGCTCCACAGGAGGGCACTGTCGCACCACCTTAGAACCAAACACATTCATGCCTGACTGAACATGTGTCACCTGTCATCATAGCTTGTATGAACTGGGCGAATATATATTTTATCACCATATGCTAGAACTTGGAAAAAATAACTGAGTCCTGTTAATTAAAACAGTAATTTCTTTTGAAATGCACATGAATATGTTACTTTTGTTTCTAAGGAGATCAGCTGCTATATGATTTTATGATTTGCATTTGCTTTATGATATTTTTTCGGAGGATCTTATACACAAAACACACACACATACACAGATGGACATAGCCGTTATGGATCACATCAACGCACTTTCTCGTATTCCTCCAGCTTTGGTGGATTTGAGGCTTAGAAAGTTGTTTGTTCTGCTCCCTCTGCAGACACGGTATCTCATGCCTGTAGTCGCCCAAACCGTTGTCTTCGTTGTCTTGATATCCAGGCATAGGCAGACTTCTAAGTCTTCTCCAATATGAGTTGTCAGGCTATATTTGCTTATGTTACTCTGGGACACCAAACTCAATTCCACTGTCTTGTTTGATTTTGCATAATGAGATGCTGCTGGCTGCTCACAGGATAATGTCTTTGAGTGACAGCTATGAAGATGAGTGAATAAATTTCACACATTTTGATGTGTTCTAGAAGTGCAGTTTACACCTGCCAAAACGTGGCTAACGACTTCATTGAGCACCTATACCACCTGCTTAGGCCTAGTCTTGCAAGTGGTTTAAATATAGCACTCTGGTGATTTATAAATGAGTTTCATAATTTTTTGGGAAGTATGCACTTTGAAACATAGATTATTGTTTGTGACCAGGAATAAAGTGAACATTACTTTCCTGGTTTGAAAAGATAATGAGCCAATAAGACGAATTAGACCTGTTTATCATGTGAAAATGTTCACTAATATTTCAACACTGACAGCCTAAGTTAAGAAAAATATATTTATGTCAGGCGACCTGCAGGAATAAGTGATGGTGCAAAGTGCAGCACAGCTGAAAGTGAAACTTTTTAGTCAGTGATTGTTAATTAATTAATGTCATGGAACTTAAACTTGGTTTCAATAGCATTACATATTTGTAATTAAAGAAGAAGCCATCAGTTGAACAGTGATTGATGTGTAGCAGTGCGGGACATAACCTTTTCCTTTCCCATCACATCCACTTCAAACCAGACAAAACACAAGAGCTATAAGAGTCTACAGCCGTATTAGCGGCTCTGTGAGTCTTCACTAAGGCAGAGTGCTTTGAGCTAAATGCTAACGTCAGCATGCTAACATGCTGAGATTTAGCAGGTATAATGTTCACCATTCTAGTTTAGCGTGTTAGCATGCTAACATTTCCTAATAAGTAGCACTAAACACAGTGTAAAGCTGAGGCTGATGTAATTAGTTTTGCAGGTATTTGGTCATAAACCAAAGAATTGGAAAAATTAAAATTGAGTGATTACAATTTATCCTGAGGGGGACATGAACGTATGTACCAAGTTTCAAGGCAATCCATTCATCTATTAAGACATTTTACTTAAACCTGCAGTAGGCAGAATATTTTGGCATCATTGGGCAAAAAATCCATAATGACCTTTCAGCATATTGTAATTCAAGTGTTCTGAGACAAAACTAGACTTCTGCAACTCATCATGGCTCTGACAGCGTTGCCTATTTCTGAAAACATTTGAGGTGAGAAATAGGCATTACAGTAACAGATTATTAATTCATATTTGATCAGCGCTGCCTAGTTTGATCAGAGTTTGCGAGTGATTGACAGCTGCTCAGAAACGGCATGCTCCAGCTCGGCTCTGATTGGTTGTTTTTTTTAATCATATTTTCTCCAATTCTACCCACTTCTGCTTTAAAACCACCAATGCAAACCTACTGGTGGCGCTAAAGGGAAAGTCAGTCATTCACCAAAGTCATTAGGAAACGCCCTCTGAGGACCATGAACGTCAGTACAAAATTTCATGGCAATCCATACAATAATTGCTGAGATATTTCAGCATGGACCAAAGTGGTGGACAGACAGACAAACCGAATATCAGACCAACATTGCCATCCTTAGAGCCAATAATAGTGTTCATGTAGCAACCCAGTGCCTATTCAACAATTCTGGGAAACAAATACAAACCACACAGACCAATTATTTGGTGTGTATTAGCAAAGCTTTTGCCATCAGACCGTATCATCATCATCAACAGCGTTTCTAGGCGACAACCTCGCTGTGCTCTGCTCAGCAGTGTTTTTACAGAACATAATCCGAAATAATTCACCAAACCCAAATCCTCCAGTAAAAGTGGTTTGCACTGTTAAACCGTGGTTGTCAACCCTACCGTGGTAATCAGAACAGAGGGATAAATGTCCCCAACAGCAGCAGTCCAGATAAAAAGCATGCATAACTCGGCATGAGTTAAAGAATTATTTCAGGTCCGTGCAAGTGTTTGTTTTTCTTTCTTTCTGACATTTCTCTGTCGGAGGATTTCAGAAGGCGTATTGGAGGTTTTGGCCTTATATCTGTCAGCCGCCCTGTATGTTGAACTCTGATCCCATCACTCGGAAAGATGTTGCTGGTTGAGCCTTGACGGTTAGAAGGTGTAGATGGAGCTCCGGCTATAGAAGAGGAATGTTTTTATGGCCTGTAAATAAAATATTTACAACAAAAGTCAACATAAACAACAATCCAACACAAAAATTAGTCGATTAGAAAGTAAACCCTATATTAAATCTTTTACCAGACGAGAAGATGGCAGTCTTCATAAGCTATAATACTGTAAATTTTCACTGTTATTTTGTTTTTTGTTTAAGCTGCATCCAGCAGCGCCCTCAATTTCAAAATATCCTCCCAGATGCACCTTTGACATTTGGAAACTCCACATCGAGAGCTGGAAGGACTTTTAGAGATTAGAAGGAGCGTTACTCATGTTGTAACAAAATCAGGAAGTTTAAATACAAAAAATTAAAAATGAATAAGAAATGAATTGAACCCAGCTCATCAGAGATGAAGGCAGATAAATACAATGTAAACACATTGGTGTATTTTTCATGAAATGCAATGATCTTAATGACAAACTATGGCCCCTTTTTCATAATTCTTCTTCATGTTTTCTGCTCTGTTCTTCATGTTTCTAGTGAGAAACAATTTTTCTCTCAGCTGTAAATGCCAAAGTAAGGAATCAATAAATTGACTCTAAACAGGATGTTCTCTCCATCCTCACTATGGGACTTAAACCTGCAGTAGGCAGAATATTTTTGGCATCATTGGGCAAAAATTCCCTAATAACCTTTCAGCATATTGTAATACAAATGTTCTGAGAGAAAAATACACTTCTGCACCTCCTCATGGCTCTGTTTTCAGGCTTTAAAAAATCTAGCCTGTGAGGGGAGACTTTGGCCAATCACAGGTCATTTCAGAGAGAGAGCATTCCTATTGGCTGTTCATTCAACGGAGGCAGCTGTCAATCACTCGCGAACTCTGATGAATGAAAAAAAAAATTAGACCGTTTGCTCCGGCTGGTGGGCGGTGCTTGGTATTTCCTCAACTGATCTCAACATGGCTGCCGGGTCACAAACTTTCTCATTTTACAGCTAAACAGTACACTACAAGATGTTTCTGACAACATTTTATGAGACAAATGGTCATTACAGTAACAGAATATTGATTCATATTTGATCAGCGCTGTCTAGTTTGACCGTTTGATCAGAGTTTGCGAGTGATTGACAGCTGCTCAGAGATGGCAGGCTCCAGCTCAGCTCTGATTGATTGTTTTCCTCCGGTCTGTGAAATCTTGCAGATGCCATTAGGAGCACCGGAGGACACAGAGCCACATGATTTTTTTCAGATTACCTGTCTCATGCACTACTGTAAGGGTATAGTGACCGACCAACTTTTTAAAACCATATTTTCTCCATTTCGACCCACTGCAGCTCTAACTTCCACAGCATCGTAAAAAGATGATTAAAATTGTTGTCAAAAGGAATGAATTCTAGTTAATTTTATAGCCTTGCAGCTAATAAATGAGTTTTTGACCATTGATATGATATTACATTGGACAGAATACATAGTAAAGAAACGACAGCAGTTGCTTAGTACAACAGTGAAATGTTACTGCATATGCATACTAAAAAAACTGCCTGACAAAAAAAAAGAAAGTCTGAAAATATCTAAAATTGAATTTGGATGTTGATGCGTGGAAAATGAAAAGATAGATGTCAAGATTATACATTATCTCACTGAATCAGAAATGCCAGTTTGATTTCCAAGTTAATAAATCAGTAGAAAAAAAGTCTGTCTTGACATTCTGCAACTGTCAGATCTGAAAGGTTTGGTTTAGGATTATAATGAGAAACATTCAAGCTTTTAAATACTTGCACAGTCTGCTACTTTTCACCCAGCAGTACTGTGTCTGTGTGTGTGTGCGCGCAGAGAGAGGCAAAAAAGTGAAATGGACAACAACCATAATTATCAGCTCTATAGTTATTGGTGTATCTACAATATTTTAAAGCACCAAATTATCTGCAACACATTTCAACAAATCATTGTTTACTGCGTAAATTAATGCAGAGTATTATGATTTTCTTTTGACAAAAATAATTGTTTTGGGAGTTTTTTAGGACATGCTAGGTTGGAGACAGCTGGTTATTTTCACAGATGATTGACTGGTTGGAGTGGTTTTACTGGCTTGTAATTGCTGGACTGACAGTTGCGCACTGACTTGGCAGCCATGCTGGAGGCAGGTTCCTAAATCACATTTTTCTCTAAAAGGTCAGGGTAAGCCCACGCTGTAGAGGAAACTTCATGGCATTAAATCAATCCAGGGCTAGACAACCTCTCATCGCTAACAATAACATTACCATTCTGAGTGATCACCATCATCCCATAATGCATTTTTTTTGTGTATTGGATGACATTACTCCACTCAGCGAGGCAGGCGTGTTTATCCAGTGGTTTCTTGAACATGTCATATGATGCAGCTTTTTCACAGATCTAGTCACAGTTGATCATTAAAGCCGCAGTGGGTAGAATTGGAGCAAATATGATTAAAAAAAAGTTTTTGTACATTTTCATAAAACGGTCACTATATCCTGACAGTAGTGCATGAGACAGGTAATCTGAAAAAAATCATGTGCCTCTGTGTCCTCCGGTGCTCCTAATGGCATCTGCAAGATTTCACAGACCAGAGGAAAACAACCAATCACAGCCGAGCTGGAGCCTTGCCGTCTCTGAGCAGCTGTCAATCACTCGCAAACTCTGATCAAACAGTCAAACAAGGCAGCGCCGATCAAATATGAATCAATATTCTCTTACTGTAATGCCTATTTCTCAACTCAAATGTTTTCAGAAACATCTTGTAGTGTACTGTTTAGCTGTAAAATTAGAAAGTTTGTGACCCAGCAGCCATGTTGAGTACAGAAATACCAAGCACCGCCCACCAGCCGGAGCAAACTTTCTCATTATTTCTCATATTTGATCGGAGTTTGCGAGTGATTGACAGCTGCCTCCGTTGAATGAACAGCCAAAAGGAACACTCTCTTTCTGAATTGACCTGTGATTGGCTAAAGTCTCCTGTCACAGGCTAGATTATTTAAAGCCTGAAAACAGAGCCATGAGGAGGTGCAGAAGTCTAGTTTTCTCTCAGATCACTTGAATTACAATATGCTGAAAGGTTATTATGGAATTTTTGCCCAATGATGCCAAAAATATTCTGCCTACTGCAGGTTTAAGGAATACCTCCGTCATAAAGACAAAGAGTCCAATGATCACTCAAAAATAATTATGTTGGCAGTAATTAGTATTGGTTTTGTCCTCTGTGAAATGAATGTGCCACAAGAAACATCCTGTATCATCACAGACTCAAGTGATCCTGCTTGTGTTTTCTGTATTTTCAATATGCTTTATATGTTGGATATGGATTTCGATTACTCAGCTCATTCTGAAAGCGAAGGGACGGGATAGAGGAGGTCCCTAAGGGCCGAGAAACAACCTCCGCCTGCATCCTCTGCGCATAATTGAACAAATTAGCCATGAACAGCTGTTACCTGTTAAAATGACCCGCTTTCATTTTATCGCCATGGACAAGAGGTCTGATAGCATCTGCATGCTACAGCTGTCAGCCATTCTGATTAGCTCGCCGATTCCTGCTTTCAATATATCATGACAAACATAATTACCTCAACATCTCTTTTTATGGATTCTACAAATCGCCAGGCGCACACAGCATGCCAAGTGTCCATAAATTACAGCCACGGTCTACTGGTAGCTGCTCCACTTGGCTGCTTGGACTGTGTCAAACCACTTTCCTACAAGAGAAAGAAGGTCTTTGATGTTACTGTAAGTGAAAGTAGCGCTGTTTCACTCTTTAAAAAATAAGAGTGTGATCATTGTAGAAGTACATGAACCTTACCTCGCAGTCTCACTGCAAGGTCTCATTGTGGGTTCAAGCTCCTGCAACCCCGTGAAGTGGAGAGGGAACACACTGGCTGTGACATTGTCTCTCTTCTAATCAAGCAGAGTAGGCTCAAGAATGAAGACTGGGGCAATAATGGCCATTCATAAAGTTTCAGCATTCAGACGGTAGATGTTAAGTGGCTATAAAAGAATAGTTGTAATGTGTCTCTACAGGTTAATTGCCTTAAAGTGACTGTAAAGAACTGACCGGGTGAGGGATTTTAAACTTAAGTGCAACGTGAAGGTGAACATTTCCATATCTGAATGAATGAGAAAAAAAAGGAAATAAACTTTCAAGTCTCTTGGTAATAGAACATCTGAAGTTCTGATAGAATAAAGAGTTGCTTTTTAAAGCAAGCAAAAGAGAATCACAAGAATTGAAACTGTAATATTTAATATTTTTATGTTATCAGTGGATCAAATGATTATGTGTAATGTGAAAGGGGTTGCTAGCTGTCACGAACCCACAGAAAATTACCACTCAACTCTTCCCCTCTGCTGTAAGGAGCGTTATAGCGTTTCATTACACGGCTTTGTTGAATATTCGATTCTGATTGGTCAATCACAGCATTGTAGTGGAGCACAGCAGTGGAGTTGGTGGAGTACAAAGTAAGAGCTTAAAGGAGAGTCAGGTGGCCAGAAACTAATGTTGTTGCGTGTCTGCTCAAACTGTTTGCTAACACGTTTGCCATAAGAAACTTATGACAACATGTGAACTTTGCATTTATAGTTTATAGTTTCTACATTTATAGTTGCGCTGACCCCAAGTGGCCAAAATCATGTGTGTAACATTTCGGGGGATCTATTAGCAGAAATGGAATATAATATTCATAACTATGTTTTCATTAGTGTGTAATCACCTGAAACTAAGAATCATTGTGTTTTCGTTAGCTTAGAATGAGCCCTTCATATCTACATAGGGAGCGGATCCTCTTCACAGAGTCCGCTCTGGAGAGAGTCTTTTGCGTTTTTATGTTACCTGAAGGCCCCCGTAGTTCCCCAACATGCTTGTGAAACTGCGGTAATGCGAGCCACAGAGGTCAAAACCGTGGCACCGCCAGCAGCCGTCTGACTTCCATAGCTCCTAAAGTAATGATGTTATGGTAAGGATGGCCTCTGAGCCAGGCGAACGGCGTTACCACGGTTTTGCACCCAGCGGCTCACGTTACCACAGTCTTGGAAAGGGAGGAGTGAGCGGAGGGGTACTCAGTTGGTTGCAATCTGCAACCAAACCACTAGATGCCGCCAAATCCTTCACACTGGACCTGTAAATAACTAAATAAAATAATAATAATAGTAAAAAATCGAATCAAGTTCCCAGGTTATCAACCATCCTTTCTGTACACTTTTTCTAAAATTTAATTTGGTCTTTGCAAATGTTGTAAAAAGATCATGATGATGAATAGTAAATGGTAAATGGACTCCATTTATGTATAACTTTTATTCAAAGTGCTTTACACTTTTCCTGTCATTCACAAACTCACACACCAATGACAGAAAGCTGCCAGCTTACAAGTGAGAAAATACATTTTCACACCATGAAAGGATTACCTGAGAAAAAATAATGAATTTAAAGAGCAGGTGTCCAAATGGAGGATCTCTCACTCTCCTTTTTTTTTTTTTTTAGCAAGCAAGGGATATTTATTGTCCACTGGTGTATGCAGAGTTTATGTCATCATCTATCTATTCTTCATTAAATCTGTATAATTGCTACAAGTTCCATCGCACTTTACTAACTGCCTGAATAAAATGTAGACTGTATAGGAAGACAAATAATTCTTACACAAAGCACACCTTAAAGCAGCAGTGGGTAGAAATGGAGCAAATATGATTAAAAAAAAGTTATTTTTATAAAACGTTCACTATGTCCTGATAGTGGTGCATGAGACAGGTAATCTGAAAAAAATCATGTGCCTCTGTGTCCTCCGATGTCCTCCGGTGTCCTCCGGTGTCCTCCGGTGCTCCCAATGGCATCTGCAAGATTTCACAGACCGGAGGAAAACAACCAAGCAGAGCCGAGCTGGAGCCTGCCATCTCTGAGCAGCTGTCAATCACTCGCAAACTCCGATCAATGAGAAAGTTGCGCCGGCTGGTGGGCGGTGCTTGGTATTTCCTCAACTGATCTCAACATGGCTGCCGGGTCACAAACTTTCTCATTTTACAGCTAAACAGTACACTACAAGATGTTTCTGAAAACATTTGAGGCGAGAAATATTCATTACAGTAACAGAATATTGATTCATATTTGATCAGTGCTGCCTAGTTTGACCATTTGATCGGAGTTTGCGAGTGATTGACAGCTGCCTCCGTTGAATGAACAGCCAATAGGAACGCTCTCTCTCTAAAATGACCTGTGATTGGCCAAAGTCTCCAGTCACGGGCTAGATTTTTTAAAGCCTGAAAACAGAGAATTACACTTGAATGAACACTTCAATTACAATATGCTGAACGGTTATTATGGAATTTTTTCCCAATGATGCCAAAAACATTCTGCCGACTGCAGGTTTAATCTGCTGGTGTCTTTTTATGGTTGTGAAGGGCTACAAATGTGAAATGTATTGTCAGCTTCTCCCGGGAGCAGAGTAACAACAGGCAGTAATTGATTTGTACTTTATTATAGCTGCATGTATAGGCCTATGTTTTTATATTTTCACTTATCACTTGAACTAATGCTTAGCTACTGTTTCCTTTTCCTTTTTGCAATAAATGGCGAACATCTGTTTAAAAGATTCACAGCAGTCTGCTTCACCCCTTGAAATACTGCACATTATTCAGTGAGCCAAATGATGTATCATTTTAGAGGCATCTCAAATGATCCTTATCCTTGATTATGTGGTCACGCAGTGTACCAGTCAACAGCTGACCTTTTACAGTCATAAACACAACAGGGGGTTTGACCTGTACATCTTCAGCAGTTTTAGAGAGAGAGAGGGGTGAAGTAGAGAGGATCGGTTATCCACAGATTGCCTCGCTGGTGCAGAATAGAGATTTGGAATAGATATCTTTTGGACACAACACTGTTAAAAGTCCAAACTTGGAAACTTCCAGTCCTAGAGGCTGCTGTGATTACACAAACCATCATGAAATTTAGTTAAAAGAGCTCAGTAGTAACATAAAACAAGCCAAAGGAAGATGGAGACTCAATTAGTTAAGTCCCCCATACGGGAGACTGTAACCTCTTGAGACCCTATCTTGTGTGGAAATGAAGAAAATGGAAGATTTGGAACCGAGCAAGAGTACAAAGGGGATTTGAATGTAAGACATTTCACACAGCAAAACAATAAGAACTTTTTTTTTTCTGGCAGGGGCTTTCTCAGCCTGCTTATTGTACTTTTCCAATTCCCAGTACTGAATCTTCAGATTAATATTTTAGATTTTAGGCATGAAAGTAAAGCGTTTATTGTCACGCTAAGATCTCATAAATCAAACATGTCAGTCCACTTCTTGGCGAGCATTTAATGGGAACTAAATCATCTGGATGTGGATTGCTTATTTCTGATGAAAAGATTTCATCAGAAGATTGCAGAAATGCTGCTGTTCATGCTTGTTAATATAGTTGATGCAACAATTTGGGGTTCTGCATCTGTTATCTACACACACGGCAGAGAGGATGCAATGTCAAAGCAATACCTAATGCAGTAGCTCCATCAGAGCTGTATCTTGAAGCTCTGTGTGGGTAAGTACTGACAGATGGTCGGATCATGTTGACAGAGTGTGTGCGCATGTGAGTGATAGATAGCTACTCTGTGAATAGCTGTGGAGCATAATATGATTTGGTTGTAAGAATGGAATCTAAATCTGATTTCAGGCAGTACTATGGGCCCAGAGCTTCACTCCTTTATGTCTGTCCCTCGCCAGCCATAATGTGGTCAGCTGCAGCTGTTCTCTCCGGGGTGTGGTCTCACTGACCCGGGAGGAAACATTATCACTTCCAATCTCAGCTCTTAGACGCCTTTATGCCTCTTTGAAATGACTCTCATCATATCATAACACTACCTGCCACTGTGGTTCCTTTAGAAAGCTCTGTATGAATCGAATGTCTTGTGTTGATGTGACCGGTGGAAAGGCCAGCGTAAACTTTCACGATTGTTTCCCTGCGTGGTTTTGTGGTTCTCTTGACTGTTTGAACCCTCCCTCATTTCTCCTGAGAGCCCACTCCCCCCCACAGTGCAGCTACTCTCTGAAAGGATTAGATGAGGAGTTCACTGCGGGGGCATCAGGCAATCTGCATACAATAGCCCACCACGGCTGTGAATAAATCAACATTGATGTAAGACAATAAAGCCAATGCGGTACGACTATTTGTTTATTCTTATTACACAGAGCGGCGCACTTTGGATCATTCGGAGTATAAATGCATTACTTGGAGAGGACTCAGAACACAGGCCGCCGCTGCCGTCTCTATTTCACTCTATGTGTGCTATGTCTGGGTCCAGAGGCGGTCCGGCAGTCCACTAAAGTAGCCATTAGATAGATATCCAATCGGACTTGGGCCATTCCCTCCTTACCGCATCTTCTTCTGTCCCTCACATCCTCCGGCCATCATAGAGGAAATGGAAGTCACTGATGGAGAATATGAGGAAATGGTATGGATAGATGGATGACTGGTCTGACTGTGTCTACAGAGCTCCCTCAGGGAAGATATAGGCCTATCTATACCTGGCTATATGGTAACTTTGATCACAAATATCAGAAAAAGTACACACCCCGATGCTCTTGATAGCTTATTTACATCTGAAGTACAGTTTCTAATCTAAGTTAAAACAATAATTTATTATCTAAACTAGGGATGATCAAACTTTTTCAGTCCCGATACCGATAGCGATACCTGGGCTTTGTGTATCGGCTGATACAGAGTACCGATCCGATACCAGTGTTTAATTAATAAGCTGTGTGCCTCACTGTGTGGAAGTTACTGAGATGATTCTTTTATGTGTAAGGCAACATCAGGCTGGACTTGCTTTCCTTACTTTGTAAAACAAAAGGTAGCAAATAAATACATAGATATACATTTAGTGAATTGTTATTTATTATTAAAATAAATCGTACACCAGCAACTTGGCAAAGAAATCTTCAAAATAACAGGAATTACAATTCAAGTGTTTACCTTTTTAATGCAGCAAAACATTGGTCAAAACTTAAACAGGAATTAAAATTACAGTGTATATAATGTATATAGTATATAAACATAGAATTCAATTTAATAGATCGGCCCCATTGTGACCGATATCAGATCCAACTATTTGAGTCAGTATCGGCCCGATATCCGATCCGGTATTGGTGCATCCTTAATCTAAACAAATGGGAAACATCTGGAACATCAGTATGATATAGCCTATACTAGTCAACTCTGATTTCGAGGCTTCCCACAGACATAATCCCCTCCTCTGAAGAAGAAGGTAATATTTGGATTATGACTTTTGTTGTTTATTGATTCAGATGTTTTCTTTCTGTTATAGTGTTTATCTCAGACACTTAATAACTTAACGAAAGCCTTGAGTAAGAGATATAAAGTAAACAATGATTGTTAGTCGTCCTTTGTTTCTCTTTTGTAACAGCATCTATGACATCAGTCATCTTGTCTGGTTCATCATCATGAGAAAGTATGCATTTAGAATTAGCAACTGTGGCAGATGTCTACGCACTGAAGCAATGAGCATGAACATTATACTGAGGAAATGTTTTATGTCATGCATGTGTCTCTGGATATTTTTTGCACAATAATTCAAGAACAATATACAGTGCTTAAAACATGGATATCCATCATTGGAATGCAAGTACTACATTTATCTCAAATACCATACGTTAAAACTAATTTACATGCATGGATAGTTATTAATTATTGGGTAATTGTTTCTCCTCTCTCACAGAAGGAGAACTCTTTCATTACTTTTACTTTAACTACATTTTGAATGCAGGACTTCTACTTGTAATTGAGTATTTGTACATTGTATTGCTACTTTCACTCAAGTAAAGGATCTACTTCTTTCACCATTGCAGATATCATTACAACATAATTTCCCCTTTAAAAAAGATAACTACATTTCAGAATATCTTACTGTATAAATGTTTGTCTAGATGACAAACAATAATTTCGTAGAATCTTGTAACAAGATTGCATTGAACACAAATTTATAATTAGACTGTGATTTTTTTTTTCTTTAAAAAAACTTTTTGCTCTTTTTTCTTCAAACATACTGAGTAGCCTGACATCATTATTTAATTCACCACATAGCTGTGACATAGTTCACTTGTAGGTTTAGAGCCAAGTACCACCCATGTGTTTTATGAGGATAAGTATTTTGACAGAGTAATTAAGGCATTAATTAGCTTAGTTAATGATGTCGTTAGTGTAACTTGTTGGGTTTAATATATCATTGTGACTATGGTGGGACATTGCATAGTTCAAACTCAACTTTTTTCTCTAAAATTCTGTTTTCTGGATGCATAGTTCTTAAAGCATTTATGGTTTCTGGCAAATCTCTTTAGAATAATTTCAAATGAAAAGATAAAGGGTAAAGCCAGTGTAGGTAAATTATATGAGTCAGAGCATTTTGAGGTGATTTTTTAATATTTTGCTAAATAGATCTCTTAGACTCATCTTCAAATGTTACAATGTTCCAGGGAAAATTGGATTTCTTTCTATGTACACGTTGCATTTATTAAGTCAAAAACATTTCAAAGAATATAAAGTAATACACATTCACTTCTCAGGAGTGAATTCGTTTTTCCAATATTTTTGTGCCTATTTGCTATACAAGAACACATGAATGAATTCAGATTACTTTCGGGTACACAGTTTTTCAAAAACGCAGCCTTTTTACTAAAATGGAAAGATGAATTGGTGCTTTTATGGAGTCTAGCGTTTGGTTAATGCTGACCCATTCATTCAGCAGACATATAATGAGCTTTTACAAAATGCAGTTACTGGTGATGTCAGTGACATTAACGTCATGGGATGCTCTGGTCAAGTGCACAAAGGGAGAAAATGCAGCACTTAATCTCCCCCACTCTCACATTATATGACGATATCACCTCGTCTTCTGGCAAGTCACAGCGCCATTTGGGCCTGTTTATGTGTTAGTTTTGTCTGGGTCTGCCTGATCCGAGCTTGAGCACTGTAGCCAAAATGAAATCCAACCAGACGGAGATTTCATTTGCGATGATGCTTTGTGTGTTTAATGATAGGGATCCAGGCTTCTGTGTAGTGTCACATCAAGTGGGAGAGAAGCTGTTCTTCTGTCATTGTAGTTTTTGTCAGTTAAAGGAATAGTTTAACTTTTTGGGAAATATTCACTTTCTTGTTGAGAGTTAGATGAAAAGATTGAAACCACTCTTGTATCTCTGTGAAATATGAAGGTAAAGCCAGGAGATGTTTAGCTTGGCTTGGCATAAAGACAGGGGGAAGCCATAGATATACACATGAAAACAGCTAGCTTGGCTCTGTCCACAGTCAGCTGCCCATTAGCTTAGCTTAGCATAAATAGGAAACGGGGAAATAGAACAAGTTGTTGTTTTTACACAATTTTTGCATGGATTGAACAAACTAGATGTGTTAAATAGTGAGGTTTAGAGGTCTTGTTACCATTGAACAGAGCCAGGCAAGCTGTTCGGTCTGTTCAGTGTTCCCAGTCTTTATGCTAAGCTAACTAGCTGCTGGCTATAGCTTAATTTGCTGTACAAACACGAAAGTGGTACTGATCTTCTCATCAAACTCTGCAAGAAAGTGAATAAGCATATTTCAAATGTATAACTACTACTTTAAAGGTAGGGTCGGTAATCTTGGGAGACTAGCAAGAGTACACAAGATTTAAAAAATTATCCAACCGAAAAACAGAGCCCAGTGTTGCCAACTCTTTTCCAATGAAAGTAGCCAGCAGCACTAGCTCCAAAAGTCCCTAAATCTAACGAGAAATTTGGCAACACTGACAGTCTGTCGCTTCAGGCCTCCCTCCAAAGCAACTCCCACAAAATCATCATTACGAAAGTAAACGTCATGATGAACGTGAACAGCGTATATGGCCATTGTTAGTACTCACAGCTAGCAGCTTGTGGAAGACTTCGGTGAATCGCAATGAGTGCATGGGCAGAGTGCATGCAGGCAGACAGGGAGGCCGGCCTTTCAATCATTTCATTTGGGCCGATCAGCCACAGATACTGGATTTCTTTTTCTTCCTTTTTTGTCAGAGAATTTGATTTGTCAGGTTGTAATGAGAATTTCAACAAATATAACAAAATTGTATATGAACAACACTACTAAACCTACCTTAATATGATATGAATTATAATATCATGTCTGATATTATAAACAGTTCCACCTCTTTTCCATAGCATGCAGGGAAAGTGGTGACCTGCAAAACTTAGCGAGTAAAGCTGGTAAAATAAGCGCGCCTCGATAACAGTTGTAAACCACCCACTTGTATAAATACACACGGTCAAAATTCAGCATGGGGCAAGACTAATGATCATGTGACTGTTACCTGAATTAATCCATCTTGACTTATTCTGTCCAACCTGGAGTCTGGCTGGTGGGAGGGCAGGAGCAGGTTTCATTATACCCTCAGTTTTCTTGTAGTTTGAGGAGACAGAATTGTGAGTTCATGTGTGAGCAGTGTGTAACGGCAAGGCTTATTCTGTCTGCATGTGCATTGACGTGCTCTGACAGGTCAATCAATGAGGAGGGGATGCAGTCTGCTGTTGGTTCATTGACCTGCTGTGCTAAGAGAGAACAAGTAGGGTCATCTCACCCTGCTCCACATGCTGTCTTGACCACCTGTGCTGATTGCTAACTGAGTTTCTTTTCTACCTTTAGGTCTCTTCTGTTTTTATAGCGGCCATCACTAAATTAAGATTTCAAACAGAGCTGTAACTCCAATAAAGAAGTTGGAGGCTATTGTTGACATGCAGTATGTGATAATTCACTTCAAGTTGCGGTGCCTGCAACATATTGTCGAAGGATCATACTGGTGGTTTTAGCCCATAAACCTCAAATGCATGTCGCATTGAACAATTTATTGCCATTATCTTTTTCATTTTTTTTTTTAATCTATATAGGACTATCTCTATAGGACTGTTTTGAAAACTCAAACTTGAAAATTCTTACTTTTGAGATTTTGCTGAGAGTTAGGTACGCCTACACCAATGAAATTACTGTTTAAACCATTTGTAATGATTTAATAATTTAACCAAAGTGCTTTGAAGAAAAGCATGGATTTTAAGCATTTATTTGATAAAAGTAACTCCATTATTTGATACTTCCTTATTGTCTGTAGTATGTGTGCCCATTTCACAGTGTCAGACTTTGTAAATGTGCCCAAATTTATTTCCTGCTGCAATGTTTGCTGTTTCCTAGCAACGCCAATCTAATAAAACCTATTAAAAACATAACATTTACTAGACCAAGTTAAAACAAGTTTTGTTTCTTGGTTCAGAGAAAGTCAACAAAACAAGAAAAAATATTTGCAATAGGAACTGGACAAAATCCTCATCTTATAGTTGTGTGGTCGTACAAAATGTAATATAAAAGTCAGACTATAGTATGCCACAAAAAAAGATTAAAAAAAATAAGTCATGGTAAAATGTCATAGTAGGCTAGTATGTCATCAAAAAGTCATAGTATAGTATGGCATAAAAATGTCATATAGTATGCAATATTTGTTATTTTAAAGGCCCTTCTAGGGACGGGTATTGGAAATTAGCAATAGTTATAAATCCTGTGATACACTGCATTGGATAATTGTTGTGAAATGCTCAAAATCAACTTTTAATTCGTTATTTTTGTTCAGCTCTCCGGCAGATTCTTTTTGCCATCCTTACTTTGTCACCGTTTCTCCAAGGTGCTTTTGGTCGTCCACGTATATTTATAATTTTGTCAGGACCAACATGGTCAATGATCTGAGACATAACATATGAGAAATTGTACACTTTGGCATCACATGATGTCAAGGCGGGTTATGTATACTCGGAAAAATAATTTATGCAATTTTGTTAATTAATCTATCAATATTAATCTGTTCAAAGGAGCATATTACATAAAAAAATTACAGCATCTAGAACAGCTGTTATTGCGATATCAAGACCTTTGGAAACAACAAGGTCAAGTATGTGACCCTTTGTATGGGTGGACCCGGTGACATATTGTTTGGAATCAAATGATTCTAGTAAAACTGATGAATTGTTTTGTATCTGAGTAGTTGCTGTCATCAACATAAATATTGAAATCACCCGAAATGATGCGGTCAAAATCAATTATGATTTTGGATAAAAGCTCACCATATTCTTCCAGAAAACCATGTCTCAGTTTAGGAGGATGACAGAGAGTAAGAAGAAGTACACCAGGAGATAAGGAATTAATAACTAGACAGAAGTATTCAAAACTCAGGTAATTGCCAGCTAAAAATATCCTTACATACAACAGCAACTCCCCCGCCCTTTCTATTACTGGACAAGTTGATCAGGCGGGCCGGCTCTGTGGTCGGCACGGAGCTCGACTCTCTGGTGACGGTGGCAGAGGAAAGAACACTTAACAGACTGCTGGCCATACTGGACAACGCCAGCCATCCTCTGCACGGCAGGCTGCTGCTACCAAAGTGCTCCACAGACACACTCAGGAAATCCTTTGTCCCCCCGAGCCATCAAACTGTACAACACCTCTATGGGGAGGAGGGGTACAAAGGAGGACGGTCTGCAGGACAGTTAATGCACACAGTGCACTTTAATAGACTGAGCTACTTTTAATTCTGCACACTACAAAAAAAACACTTCTCTACCTCAGTTCTTATCCTGCATTATATTCCATATCTGACATTTCTTAATATCTATATCTCCTATATTTTTATTATCCAGCACTTTATCACTTTCTGCACTACATTAACTTTTTTTTAAATAGTCCTGTATCTCAGTTGTTACCCTGCACTATATTCATTTTTAACAGTTCTTCTGCACATAGCATATTTTGTTTTATACTCTGTATTACTTACATGTGTCTTGTTACTACTTGTGTCTTTTTACTAATATGTGTACTACTCACCTGTGCCGTTTTACTAACATGTGTACTACTTACCTGTGCCGTTTTTACTAATATGTTTGCACTATGGAACTGTGATGCTGGAAATTTGAATTTCCCTCGGGATCAATAAAGTTACTATCTATCTATCTATCTATTAGTCCAACTGCAATGTACAAATTTACAGTTAGCAGGTGATGTTTCAATCAGCTCCTTATTACCAGGTTGATCAAGCCAGGTTGGTTTTAGTAGGATATAGTGTAGTTTGTGAGCAGTAATGATGTCATTAACAATGAAAGTAATTTACCTTGAGATCTAACATTAAGCAGTGCAAGTTTCAGAGTGCGAGAAGTATTGGCAGGGACTGACAGAGATGGCTTGATATGTACAAAACAGCTAAATCTCTGAGATTTTCTTACTTGCTTATTCCTGGACTTTGGTTTATTGTTAATTACAACTTCAATAGAAGATGTCAGTGTGGGACTGAAGGGTTTTGCAGGAATGTGAATTTGATGTTCATCTAGAAGAGAGAAGAGACCTGCAAGATTTGGATGGAGGTGATCATGTTTAAAGAGATCCGTTCTGTTAAAAGGTGGTGAAGTTGTCTACCCAGGGGATGCTTTTGGTACCGCAGTAGTTAAACCAGATGTGCAGTCTGCTAAACTGAACGGGATGAGGGCAGTGGGCCTGAGATTATGCACTTTCCCAATGTCCAAAACACTGTCCATGCCGCAGACAAAATCCTCTTTAATTTTCTCCGATTGCTGCATCTAAAGGTTGTTCATGCCCACATTGCACCAAGGCCAATTGAAAGAGGATGGGTCACGCGTCATCAACGCGTGATATCTTTGAAATACAACACATGCGCAGTAAAATCTGGTCTGCACTCGCCGAAATTAAGCCAACAGCAGCCATGGATGTATTGAGAGAACGCAACGCACGACCGCAGCTCCAGTTACACTGCGCATGTGTTGTACCCCTTTTACCCCAAGACCCGTGTCCGCCCGTGTCTCTGCCTCGTTCTATAGGCCTTGACATCATGCACCACAACAGTGGAGGCAGACGGGTGATGACGTGGTAGCTGTAGGCCGGAGTTGATGATGTCTGATTGGAGCACCTGGGTGGCACCTGTTGATCTGAACATGGCGGAGCACGGAAGAACAAACAATAAGCAGGAGGGGATAGTTGGTGTGGATGTCCTCAACAACTGCTTCGGTGGACGTCCCCTGGGTGTACACCGACAGAGGAGCGAGATGGAGGGACCGAGTGACGCCCGACTACCGGGCGAGAGCGCGCCGCAGTAGTGGCGTGTTTATTTGGGGTGCAATCCGATGGCATGGAGGATTGGGACTGTTCACACAGAAGTGGGAATTCCTGCGCATCCAGGATATTCATGCAAGGCTTGGAACTTGTTCTCCAGGTGGAGAGCCTCCGGCATACAGCAGCGAGGGGAGCGCTTGCCTCCTGCTTTCCACCGTTCACCAAAGTCCAGGGACTCAGGAGTAGAACAAACTCGGGAACCATGCATCTTCTCTCATAGCTGGTGGGGCATCAGATGGGGCCGACTTTCACCCACTGCGAAAATGGACCCGAACCAAGGCAGGGTGGTTTCGGGAGTCTGGTGGGACTATAGGCAGAGGACACAGAGCACGGGATGTCCTTAGCCTGGGCAGAGTCGATTATGGATAACTGCATGAAGATTTCATCTGTGTTCCTCAAATCCTCTCGCAGGCGTCAGATGTCTTCAGTTATCTGTGAGTAGACTGGCAAATCCACACCCATGGTCACAACAGGTTTTTATTTAAAAGCCATAAAAATTTCATAAACGGTCATACTATATAGTATGGCATAAAAGTCATAGTATAGCATGTCAAAAAAGTCATCAAAAAGTCACTGTGTAGCATGTAAAATATGTCATAGTATAGTATATGGCAAAAAAAGCCATGCAAATATTGCATAGTATGTCGAAACAAGTGATACAAAAGTCATATTATAGTATGTTGAAAAAAGTGATCAAAAACTCATAGTAAAGTATGTCGAAAAAAGTGATAAAGTTATTGTATAGTATGTTGAAAACAGTGATTAAAAAGTCATAGTAAAGTATGTCAAAAAAGCGATTTAAAAAGTCATAGTATAGTGTCGAAAAAAGTCATAGTACAGTTTAACGAAAAAAGTGATAAAAACGTCTTAGTATACAATGTCGAAAAAAGTAATAAAACAAGACTCGGTCAAAACCGAGTATATGGCTGGACCGTATATGGTCAGTATGTGAATTGGTGGCTAAATTGTTACACAAATAGTCAGTTGTCATATCTATAATGTTTTGTGAACAGTTTTTTCCACTTCGGCACACTTTTGATCTGTTTACAACAACGTCGCTGCCGTATTTATGCCTATATGACGTTATGTTGAGTGTTGACGGAGCAACTGCAATGTTAGCATAGCCTGGCATTGATCGATCCGAAAACCGTTCAGAAAACAAGCATTTTAAAAGTTGTTTGCTTGTTGTGTTGCGGACAGACTTGACAAAGCATGGATTCTGTCTTTTTACAAATCGATATCATTATGTTGTTATTTCGGCATTATTTTGATCTGCTTATTGCAATTAAATCACAGCACAGTCTGTTTATTTTGGGTTCATACCACAGTAGAGACGTGTGGCTTGCTAGATAGTCAGTTCATGGCGGAAATGGAGGAAAGCGAGGCGAAAATTTGCTTCACGCTTGGTTTGAATGCACAGTAACACAATACAAAGCACAACATAACAATAACTTAAACGAACATGAACAATAACACATGCACAACAACAGCACTATGTAATGTTACATTGAACCGCTGACCAGTCCCCAGAAAACTTAAACACAGAACTGTTCTCAGCCTTTTCATTTTGAAAGAGCCACGACCAATGGGGAAGCTCCAGCAGTCGGCTGACCAATCCTGTAACTTCATCACTCAGTCAGTCAGTCAGTCACTCAGGGACAGACTTTTGCGTTTGTAGGGCTGGCCCTCTGCGGTCCAGCCAAAAGTCATGGTGCAGTATGAAAAAAGTAATAAAAAAGTCATAGTATAGTATGTAGATTAATTTTGTGGAAAAAAAACTCATAGTATAGAATGTCGAAAATGTTCATGAAAAAAAAGTCATACAATAGTATGTCGAAAATTTTCATGAAAAAATGTCATAGTATAGTATGTCGAAAATTTTAATGAAAAAAGGCATAGTATAGTATGTAGATTAATTTTGTGGAAAAAAAACCTCATAGTTTAGAATGTCTAAAATTTTCATGAAAAAATGTCATAGTATAGAATGTTGAAAATTTTCATGAAAAACGTTATAGTATAGTATGTAGATTAATTTTGTCGAAAAAAAAGTCATATTATAGAATGTCAAAAATTTTCATGAAAAAAAAAAGTCATACTATAGTATGTCGAAAATTTTCATAAAAAAATGTCATAGTATAGAATGTCAAAAATTTTCATGGAAAACGTCATAGTATAGTATTTAGATTAATTTTGTAGAAAAAAAAGTCATGTCGAAAATTTTCATGAAAAAAAAGTCATACTATAGTATGTCGAAAATTTTCATGAAAAACGTCATAGTATAGTATGTAGATTAATTTTGTGGAAAAAAAAGTCATGTCGAAAATTTTCATGAAAAAAAAAGTCATACTATAGTATGTCGAAAATTTTCAAAAAAAAATGTCATAGTATAGAATGTCGAAAATGTTCATGGAAAACGTCATAGTATAGTATGTAGATTAATTTTGTGGAAAAAAAACTCATGTAAAAAATTTTCATGAAAAAAAAAAAGTCATACTATAGTATATAGAAAATTTTCATAACAAAATGTCATAGTATAGAATGTCGAAAATTTTCATAGAAAACATAATAGTATAGTATGTAGATTCATTTTGTGGAAAAAAAACTCATGTCAAATTTTCATGAAAAAAAAAAAGTCATACTATAGCATATCGAAAATTTTCATAAAAAAATGTCATAGTATAGAATGTCGAAAATTTTTATGGAAAACGTCATAGTATAGTATGTAGATTAATTTTGTGGAAAAAAATCTCATGTCGAAAATTTTCATGAAAAAATGTCATAGTATAGAATGTCGAAAATTTTCATGGAAAACATAATAGTATAGTATGTAGATTAATTTTGTGGAAAAAAAAGTCATGTCGAAAATTTTCATGAAAAAAAAAAAGTCATACTATAGTATGACTTTTTTTTTCATGAAAATTTTTATGTCGAAAATTTTCATGAAAGATTGTGATAGTATAGAATGTCGAAAATTTTCATGGATAACATGTATGTATAGTATGTAAAGTCATTTTGTGGAATAAAAACTCGTCGAAAATTTTCATGAAAAAAAGTCATGTCATAGTATAGAATGTCGAAAATGTTCATGGAAAACGTCATAGTATAGTATGTAGATTAATTTTGTGGAAAAAAAAGTCATATCGAAAATTTTCATGAAAAAAAAAGTCATACTATAGTATGACTTTTTTTTTCATGAAAATTTTTATGTCGAAAATTTTCATGAAAAATTGTGATAGTATAGAATGTCGAAAATTTTCATGGATAACATAATAGTATAGTATGTAAATTCATTTTGTGGAATA
This sequence comes from Sebastolobus alascanus, assembly GCA_916701645.2. NCBI lineage: Eukaryota > Metazoa > Chordata > Actinopteri > Perciformes > Sebastidae > Sebastolobus > Sebastolobus alascanus. The sequence goes on along the minus strand of CAKAOJ020000028.1, from coordinate 2,731,359 downwards.
AAAACTCGTCGAAAATTTTCATGAAAAAAAAAGTCATACTATAGTATGACTTTTTTTTTCATGAAAATTTTTATGTCGAAAATTTTCATGAAAAATTGTGATAGTATAGAATGTCGAAAATTTTTATGGAAAACGTCATAGTATAGTATGTAGATTAATTTTGTGGAAAAAAATCTCATGTCGAAAATTTTCATGAAAAAATGTCATAGTATAGAATGTCGAAAATTTTCATGGAAAAAATAATAGTATAGTATGTAGATTAATTTTGTGGAAAAAAAACTCGTAGAAAATTTTCATGAAAAAAAAAAGTCATACTATAGTATGTCGAAAATTTTCATAAAAAAATTTCATTGTATAGAATGTCGAAAATGTTCATGGAAAACGTCATAGTATAGTACGTAGATTAATTTTGTGGAAAAAAAACTCGTCGAAAATTTTCATTAAAAAAAAAAAAGTCATACTATAGTATATCGAAAATTTTCATAAAAAAAATGTCATAGTATAGAATGTCGAAAATTTTCATGGAAAACGTCATAGTATAGTATGTAGATTCATTTTGTGGAAAAAGAACTCGTCGAAAATTTTCATTAAAAAAAAAAGTCATACTAGAGTATATCGAAAATTTTCACAAATAAAATTTCATAGTATAGAATGTCGAAAATGTTCATGGAAAACGTCATTGGATATTATGTAGATTAATTTTGTGGAAAAAAAACTCGTCGAAAATTTTCATTAAAAAAAAAGTCATACTATAGTATATCGAAAATTTTCATAAAAAAAATTCATATAGAATGTCGAAAATTTTCATGGAAAACGTCATAGTATAGTATGTAGATTAATTTTGTGGAAAAAAAAGTCATGTCGAAAATTTTCATGAAAAAAAAAAGTCATACTATCGTATGTCGAAAATTTTCATAAAAAAATGTCAAAGTATAGAATGTCGAAAATGTTCATGGAAAACGTCATAGTATAGTATGTAGATTAATTTTGTGGAAAAAAGTCATGTCGAAAATTTTCATAAAAAAATGTCAGTATAGAATGTCGAAGATGTTCATGGAAAACGTCATACTATAGCATGTCGAAAATTTTCGTGAAAAAATGTCGAAAATATTCGTAAAAAAATGTCATAGTATAGAATGTCGAAAATTTTCATGAAAAAAGGCATAGTATAGTCTGACGATTAATTTGGTGGAAAAAAAACTCAGTTTAAAATTTCGAAAATTTTCATGAAAAAAGTCATACTATAGCATGTAGAAAATTTTCGTGAAAAAATGTCGAAAATATTCGTAAAAAAATGTCATAGTATAGAATGTCGAAAATTTTCATGAAAAAAGGCAGAGTATAGTCTGTCGATTCATTTGGTGGAAAAAAAACTCAGTTTAAAATTTCGACATTTTCATGAAAAAAGTCATACTATACTATGACTTTTCATGAAAATTGACGAAAATTTAAATTGAGTTTTTTTTCCACCAAATGAATCGACAGACTATACTATGCCTTTTTTCATTAAAATTTTCGACATTCTATACTATGACATTTTTTTACGAATATTTTCGACATGACTTTTTTCATGAAATTTTCGAAAATATTCGTAAAAAAATGTCATAGTATAGAATGTCGAAAATTTTAATGAAAAAAGGCATAGTATAGTCTGTCTATTAATTTGGTGGAAAAAAAACTCAGTTTAAAATTTCGTCAATTTTCATGAAAAGTCATAGTATAGTATGACTTTTTTCATGAAAATGTCGAAATTTTAAACTGAGTTTTTTTTCCACCAAATTAATCGACAGACTATACTATGCCTGTTTTCATGAAAATTTTCGACATTCTATACTATGACATTTTTTTACGAATATTTTCGAAAATTTCATGAAAAAAGTAATGTCGAAAATATTCGTAAAAAAATGTCATAGTATAGAATGTCGAAAATTTTAATGAAAAAAGGCATAGTATAGTCTGTCGATTCATTTGGTGGAAAAAAAACTCAATTTAAATTTTCGTCAATTTTCATGAAAAGTCATAGTATAGTATGACTTTTTTCATGAAAATGTCGAAATTTTAAACTGCGTTTTTTTTCCACCAAATTAATCGACAGACTATACTATGCCTGTTTTCATGAAAATTTTCGACATTCTATACTATGACATTTTTTTACGAATATTTTTCGAAAATTTCATGAAAAAAGTCATGTCGAAAATATTCGTAAAAAAATGTCATAGTATAGAATGTCGAAAATTTTAATGAAAAAAGGCATAGTATAGTCTGTCGATTCATTTGGTGGAAAAAAAACTCAATTTAAATTTTCGTCAATTTTCATGAAAAGTCATAGTATAGTATGACTTTTTTCATGAAAATGTCGAAATTTTAAACTGAGTTTTTTTTCCACCAAATGAATCGACAGACTATACTCTGCCTGTTTTCATGAACATTTTCGACATTCTATACTATGACATTTTTTTACGAATATTTTCGAAAATTTCATGAAAAAAGTCATGTCGAAAATATTAGTAAAAAAATGTCATAGTATAGAATGTCGAAAATTTTAATGAAAAAAGGCATAGTATAGTCTGTCGATTCATTTGGTGGAAAAAAAACTCAGTTTAAATTTTCGTCAATTTTCAAAAAAGTCATACTATAGTATGACTTTTTTCATGAAAATGTCGAAATTTTAAACTGAGTTTTTTTTCCACCAAATGAATCGACAGACTATACTCTGCCTTTTTTCATGAAAATTTTCGACATTCTATACTATGACATTTTTTTACGAATATTTTCGAAAATTTCATGAAAAAAGTCATGTCGAAAATATTCGTAAAAAAATGTCATAGTATAGAATGTCGAAAATTTTAATGAAAAAAGGCATAGTATAGTCTGTCGATTCATTTGGTGGAAAAAAAACTCAATTTAAATTTTCGTCAATTTTCATGAAAAGTCATAGTATAGTATGACTTTTTTCATGAAAATGTCGAAATTTTAAACTGAGTTTTTTTTCCACCAAATTAATCGACAGACTATACTATGCCTGTTTTCATGAAAATTTTCGACATTCTATACTATGACATTTTTTTACGAATATTTTCGAAAATTTCATGAAAAAAGTCATGTTGAAAATATTCGTAAAAAAATGTCATAGTATAGAATGTCGAAAATTTTAATGAAAAAAGGCATAGTATAGTCTGTCGATTCATTTGGTGGAAAAAAAACTCAGTTTAAATTTTCGTCAATTTTCATGAAAAGTCATAGTATAGTATGACTTTTTTCATGAAAATGTCGAAATTTTAAACTGAGTTTTTTTTCCACCAAATGAATCGACAGACTATACTCTGCCTTTTTTCATGAAAATTTTCGACATTCTATACTATGACATTTTTTTACGAATATTTTCGAAAATTTCATGAAAAAAGTCATGTCGAAAATATTCGTAAAAAAATGTCATAGTATAGAATGTCGAAAATTTTAATGAAAACAGGCATAGTATAGTCTGTCGATTCATTTGGTGGAAAAAAAACTCAATTTAAATTTTCGTCAATTTTCATGAAAAGTCATAGTATAGTATGACTTTTTTCATGAAAATGTCGAAATTTTAAACTGAGTTTTTTTTCCACCAAATGAATCGACAGACTATACTCTGCCTTTTTTCATGAAAATTTTCGACATTCTATACTATGACATTTTTTTACGAATATTTTCGAAAATTTCATGAAAAAAGTCATGTCGAAAATATTCGTAAAAAAATGTCATAGTATAGAATGTCGAAAATTTTAATGAAAAAAGGCATAGTATAGTCTGTCGATTCATTTGGTGGAAAAAAAACTCAATTTAAATTTTCGTCAATTTTCATGAAAAGTCATAGTATAGTATGACTTTTTTCATGAAAATGTCGAAATTTTAAACTGAGTTTTTTTTCCACCAAATGAATCGAGAGACTATACTATGCCTGTTTTCATGAACATTTTCGACATTCTATACTATGACATTTTTTACGAATATTTTCGAAAATTTCATGAAAAAAGTCATGTCGAAAATATTCCTAAAAAAATGTCATAGTATAGAATGTCGAAAATTTTAATGTAAAAAGGCATAGTATAGTCTGTCGATTCATTTGGTGGAAAAAAAACTCAGTTTAAATTTTCGTCAATTTTCATGAAAAGTCATAGTATAGTATGACTTTTTTCATGAAAATGTCGAAATTTTAAACTGATTTTTTTTTCCACCAAATTAATCGACAGACTATACTATGCCTGTTTTCATCAAAATTTTCGACATTCTATACTATGACATTTTTTTACGAATATTTTCGAAAATTTCATGAAAAAAGTCATGTCGAAAATATTCGTAAAAAAATGTCATAGTATAGAATGTCGAAAATTTTAATGAAAGAAGGCATAGTATAGTCTGTCGATTCATTTGGTGGAAAAAAAACTCAGTTTAAATTTTCGTCAATTTTCATGAAAAGTCATAGTATAGTATGACTTTTTTCATGAAAATGTCGAAATTTTAAACTGATTTTTTTTTCCACCAAATTAATCGACAGACTATACTCTGCCTTTTTTCATGAAAATTTTCATCATTCTATACTATTACATTTTTTTACGAATATTTTCGAAAATTTCATGGAAAAAGTCATGTCGAAAATATTCCTGAAAAAAATGTCATAGTATAGAATGTCGAAAATTTTAATGAAAAAAGGCATAGTATAGTCTGTCGATTCATTTGGTGGAAAAAAAACTCAGTTTAAATTTTCGTCAATTTTCATGAAAAGTCATAGTATAGTATGACTTTTTTCATGAAAATGTCGAAATTTTAAACTGAGTTTTTTTTCCACCAAATTAATCGACAGACTATACTATGCCTGTTTTCATGAAAATTTTCGACATTCTATACTATGACATTTTTTTACGAATATTTTCGAAAATTTCATGAAAAAAGTCATGTCGAAAATATTCGTAAAAAAATGTCATAGTATAGAATGTCGAAAATTTTAATGAAAAAAGGCATAGTATAGTCTGTCGATTCATTTGGTGGAAAAAAAACTCAATTTAAATTTTCGTCAATTTTCATGAAAAGTCATAGTATAGTATGACTTTTTTCATGAAAATGTCGAAATTTTAAACTGAGTTTTTTTTTCCACCAAATGAATCGACAGACTATACTATGCCTGTTTTCATGAAAATTTTCGACATTCTATACTATGACATTTTTTTAAGAATATTTTCGAAAATTTCATGAAAAAAGTCATGTCGAAAATATTCGTAAAAAAATGTCATAGTATAGAATGTCGAAAATTTTAATGAAAAAAGGCATAGTATAGTCTGTCGATTCATTTGGTGGAAAAAAAACTCAATTTAAATTTTCGTCAATTTTCATGAAAAGTCATAGTATAGTATGACTTTTTTCATGAAAATGTCGAAATTTTAAACTGAGTTTTTTTTCCACCAAATGAATCGACAGACTATACTCTGCCTTTTTTCATGAAAATTTTCGACATTCTATACTATGACATTTTTTTACGAATATTTTCGAAAATTTCATGAAAAAAGTCATGTCGAAAATATTCGTAAAAAAATGTCATAGTATAGAATGTCGAAAATTTTAATGAAAAAAGGCATAGTATAGTCTGTCGATTCATTTGGTGGAAAAAAAACTCAGTTTAAATTTTCGTCAATTTTCATGAAAAGTCATAGTATAGTATGACTTTTTTCATGAAAATGTCGAAATTTTAAACTGAGTTTTTTTTCCACCAAATTAATCGACAGACTATACTATGCCTGTTTTCATGAAAATTTTCGACATTCTATACTATGACATTTTTTTACGAATATTTTCGAAAATTTCATGAAAAAAGTCATGTCGAAAATATTCGTAAAAAAATGTCATAGTATAGAATGTCGAAAATTTTAATGAAAAAAGGCATAGTATAGTCTGTCGATTCATTTGGTGGAAAAAAAACTCAATTTAAATTTTCGTCAATTTTCATGAAAAGTCATAGTATAGTATGACTTTTTTCATGAAAATGTCGAAATTTTAAACTGAGTTTTTTTTCCACCAAATTAATCGACAGACTATACTCTGCCTGTTTTCATGAAAATTTTCGACATTCTATACTATGACATTTTTTTACGAATATTTTCGAAAATTTCATGAAAAAAGTCATGTCGAAAATATTCGTAAAAAAATGTCATAGTATAGAATGTCGAAAATTTTAATGAAAAAAGGCATAGTATAGTCTGTCGATTCATTTGGTGGAAAAAAAACTCAGTTTAAATTTTCGTCAATTTTCATGAAAAGTCATAGTATAGTATGACTTTTTTCATGAAAATGTCGAAATTTTAAACTGAGTTTTTTTTCCACCAAATTAATCGACAGACTATACTATGCCTGTTTTCATGAAAATTTTCGACATTCTATACTATGACATTTTTTTATGAATATTTTCGAAAATTTCATGAAAAAAGTCATGTCGAAAATATTCGTAAAAAAATGTCATAGTATAGAATGTCGAAAATTTTAATGAAAAAAGGCATAGTATAGTCTGTCGATTCATTTGGTGGAAAAAAAACTCAATTTAAATTTTCGTCAATTTTCATGAAAAGTCATAGTATAGTATGACTTTTTTCATGAAAATGTCGAAATTTTAAACTGAGTTTTTTTTTCCACCAAATGAATCGACAGACTATACTCTGCCTTTTTTCATGAAAATTTTCGACATTCTATACTATGACATTTTTTTACGAATATTTTCGAAAATTTCATGAAAAAAGTCGAAAATATTCCTAAAAAAATGTCATAGTATAGAATGTCGAAAATTTTAATGAAAAAAGGCATAGTATAGTCTGTCGATTCATTTGGTGGAAAAAAAACTCAATCTAAATTTTCGTCAATTTTCATGAAAAGTCATAGTATAGTATGACTTTTTTCATGAAAATGTCGAAATTTTAAACTGAGTTTTTTTTCCACCAAATGAATCGACAGACTATACTATGCCTGTTTTCATGAAAATTTTCGACATTCTATACTATGACATTTTTTTACGAATATTTTCGAAAATTTCATGAAAAAAGTCATGTCGAAAATATTCGTAAAAAAATGTCATAGTATAGAATGTCGAAAATTTTAATGAAAAAAGGCATAGTATAGTCTGTCGATTCATTTGGTGGAAAAAAAACTCAATTTAAATTTTCGTCAATTTTCATGAAAAGTCATAGTATAGTATGACTTTTTTCATGAAAATGTCGAAATTTTAAACTGAGTTTTTTTTCCACCAAATGAATCGACAGACTATACTATGCCTGTTTTCATGAAAATTTTCGACATTCTATACTATGACATTTTTTTACGAATATTTTCGAAAATTTCATGAAAAAAGTCATGTCGAAAATATTCGTAAAAAAATGTCATAGTATAGAATGTCGAAAATTTTAATGAAAAAAGGCATAGTATAGTCTGTCGATTCATTTGGTGGAAAAAAAACTCAATTTAAATTTTCGTCAATTTTCATGAAAAGTCATAGTATAGTATGACTTTTTTCATGAAAATGTCGAAATTTTAAACTGAGTTTTTTTTCCACCAAATGAATCGACAGACTATACTCTGCCTTTTTTCATGAAAATTTTCGACATTCTATACTATGACATTTTTTTACGAATATTTTCGAAAATTTCATGAAAAAAGTCATGTCGAAAATATTCGTAAAAAAATGTCATAGTATAGAATGTCGAAAATTTTAATGAAAAAAGGCATAGTATAGTCTGTCGATTCATTTGGTGGAAAAAAAACTCAGTTTAAATTTTCGTCAATTTTCATGAAAAGTCATAGTATAGTATGACTTTTTTCATGAAAATGTCGAAATTTTAAACTGAGTTTTTTTTCCACCAAATTAATCGACAGACTATACTATGCCTGTTTTCATGAAAATTTTCGACATTCTATACTATGACATTTTTTTACGAATATTTTCGAAAATTTCATGAAAAAAGTCATGTCGAAAATATTCGTAAAAAAATGTCATAGTATAGAATGTCGAAAATTTTAATGAAAAAAGGCATAGTATAGTCTGTCGATTCATTTGGTGGAAAAAAAACTCAATTTAAATTTTCGTCAATTTTCATGAAAAGTCATAGTATAGTATGACTTTTTTCATGAAAATGTCGAAATTTTAAACTGAGTTTTTTTTCCACCAAATGAATCGACAGACTATACTCTGCCTTTTTTCATGAAAATTTTCGACATTCTATACTATGACATTTTTTTACGAATATTTTCGAAAATTTCATGAAAAATGTCATGTCGAAAATATTCGTAAAAAAATGTCATAGTATAGAATGTCGAAAATGTTCATGAAAAAAGGCATAGTATAGTCTGTTGATTAATTTGGTGGAAAAAAAACTCAGTTTAAAATTTCGAAAATTTTCATGAAAAAAGTCATACTATAGCATGTCGAAAATTTTCGGGAAAAATGTCATAGTATAGAATGTCGAAATTTTCATGAAAAAAGGCATAGTATAGTCTGTCGATTCATTTGGTGGAAAAAAAACTCAATCTAAATTTTCGTCAATTTTCATGAAAAGTCATAGTATAGTATGACTTTTTTCATGAAAATGTCGAACTTTTAAACTGAGTTTTTTTTCCACCAAATGAATCGACAGACTATACTCTGCCTTTTCTCATGAAAATTTTCGACATTCTATACTATGACATTTTTTTACGAATATTTTCGAAAATTTCATGAAAAAAGTCATCTCGAAAATATTCCTGAAAAAAATGTCATAGTATAGAATGTCAAAAATTTTAATGAAAAAAGGCATAGTATAGTCTGTCGATTCATTTGGTGGAAAAAAAACTCAGTTTAAATTTTCGTCAATTTTCATGAAAAGTCATAGTATAGTATGACTTTTTTCATGAAAATGTCGAAATTTTAAACTGAGTTTTTTTTCCACCAAATGAATCGACAGACTATACTCTGCCTTTTTTCATGAAAATTTTCGACATTCTATACTATGACATTTTTTTACGAATATTTTCGAAAATTTCATGAAAAAAGTCATGTCGAAAATATTCCTAAAAAAATGTCATAGTATAGAATGTCGAAAATTTTAATGAAAAAAGGCATAGTATAGTCTGTCGATTCATTTGGTGGAAAAAAAACTCAATTTAAATTTTCGTCAATTTTCATGAAAAGTCATAGTATAGTATGACTTTTTTCATGAAAATGTCGAAATTTTAAACTGAGTTTTTTTTCCACCAAATTAATCGACAGACTATACTATGCCTGTTTTCATGAAAATTTTCGACATTCTATACTATGACATTTTTTTACGAATATTTTCGAAAATTTCATGAAAAAAGTCATGTCGAAAATATTCGTAAAAAAATGTCATAGTATAGAATGTCGAAAATTTTAATGAAAAAAGGCATAGTATAGTCTGTCGATTCATTTGGTGGAAAAAAAACTCAATTTAAATTTTCGTCAATTTTCATGAAAAGTCATAGTATAGTATGACTTTTTTCATGAAAATGTCGAAATTTTAAACTGAGTTTTTTTTCCACCAAATGAATCGACAGACTATACTATGCCTGTTTTTATGAACATTTTCGACATTCTATACTATGACATTTTTTTACGAATATTTTCGAAAATTTCATGAAAAAAGTCATGTCGAAAATATTCGTAAAAAAATGTCATAGTATAGAATGTCGAAAATTTTAATGAAAAAAGGCATAGTATAGTCTGTCGATTCATTTGGTGGAAAAAAAACTAAATTTAAATTTTCGTCAATTTTCATGAAAAGTCATAGTATAGTATGACTTTTTTCATGAAAATGTCGAAATTTTAAACTGAGTTTTTTTACCACCAAATGAATCGACAGACTATACTATGCCTGTTTTCATGAAAATTTTCGACATTCTATACTATGACATTTTTTTACGAATATTTTCGAAAATTTCATGAAAAAAGTCATGTCGAAAATATTCGTAAAAAAATGTCATAGTATAGAATGTCGAAAATTTTAATGAAAAAAGGCATAGTATAGTCTGTCGATTCATTTGGTGGAAAAAAAACTCAATTTAAATTTTCGTCAATTTTCATGAAAAGTCATAGTATAGTATGACTTTTTTCATGAAAATGTCGAAATTTTAAACTGAGTTTTTTTCCCACCAAATGAATCGACAGACTATACTCTGCCTTTTTTCATGAAAATTTTCGACATTCTATACTATGACATTTTTTTACGAATATTTTCGAAAATTTCATGAAAAAAGTCATGTCGAAAATATTCCTAAAAAAATGTCATAGTATAGAATGTCGAAAATTTTAATGAAAAAAGGCATAGTATAGTCTGTCGATTCATTTGGTGGAAAAAAAACTCAGTTTAAATTTTCGTCAATTTTCATGAAAAGTCATAGTATAGTATGACTTTTTTCATGAAAATGTCGAAATTTTAAACTGAGTTTTTTTTCCACCAAATTAATCGACAGACTATACTATGCCTGTTTTCATGAAAATTTTCGACATTCTATACTATGACATTTTTTTACGAATATTTACGAAAATTTCATGAAAAAAGTCGTCGAAAATATTCGTAAAAAAATGTCATAGTATAGAATGTCGAAAATTTTAATGAAAAAAGGCATAGTATAGTCTGTCGATTCATTTGGTGGAAAAAAAACTCAATTTAAATTTTCGTCAATTTTCATGAAGTCATAGTATAGTATGACTTTTTTCATGAAAATGTCGAAATTTTAAACTGAGTTTTTTTTCCACCAAATGAATCGACAGACTATACTCTGCCTTTTTTCATGAAAATTTTCGACATTCTATACTATGACTTTTTTTTACGAATATTTTCGAAAATTTCATGAAAAATGTCATGTCGAAAATATTCGTAAAAAAATGTCATAGTATAGAATGTCGAAAATGTTCATGAAAAAAGGCATAGTATAGTCTGTTGATTAATTTGGTGGAAAAAAAACTCAGTTTAAAATTTCGAAAATTTTCATGAAAAAAGTCATACTATAGCATGTCGAAAATTTTCGGGAAAAATGTCATAGTATAGAATGTCGAAATTTTCATGAAAAAAGGCATAGTATAGTCTGTCGATTCATTTGGTGGAAAAAAAACTCAATCTAAATTTTCGTCAATTTTCATGAAAAGTCATAGTATAGTATGATTTTTTTCATGAAAATGTCGAAATTTTAAACTGAGTTTTTTTTCCACCAAATGAATCGACAGACTATACTATGCCTGTTTTCATGAAAATTTTCGACATTCTATACTATGACATTTTTTTACGAATATTTTCGAAAATTTCATGAAAAAAGTCATGTCGAAAATATTCGTAAAAAAATGTCATAGTATAGAATGTCGAAAATTTTAATGAAAAAAGGCATAGTATAGTCTGTCGATTCATTTGGTGGAAAAAAAACTCAATTTAAATTTTCGTCAATTTTCATGAAAAGTCATAGTATAGTATGACTTTTTTCATGAAAATGTCGAAATTTTAAACTGAGTTTTTTTTCCACCAAATTAATCGACAGACTATACTATGCCTGTTTTCATGAACATTTTCGACATTCTATACTATGACATTTTTTTACGAATATTTTCGAAAATTTCATGAAAAAAGTCATGTCGAAAATATTCGTAAAAAAATGTCATAGTATAGAATGTCGAAAATTTTAATGAAAAAAGGCATAGTATGGTCTGTCGATTCATTTGGTGGAAAAAAAACTCAATTTAAATTTTCGTCAATTTTCATGAAAAGTCATAGTATAGTATGACTTTTTTCATGAAAATGTCGAAATTTTAAACTGAGTTTTTTTTCCACCAAATGAATCGACAGACTATACTCTGCCTTTTTTCATGAAAATTTTCGACATTCTATACAATGACATTCTTTTACGAATATTTTCGAAAATTTCATGAAAAATGTCATGTCGAAAATATTCGTAAAAAAATGTCATAGTATAGAATGTCGAAAATGTTCATGAAAAAAGGCATAGTATAGTCTGTTGATTAATTTGGTGGAAAAAAAACTCGGTTTAAAATTTCGAAAATTTTCATGAAAAAAGTCATACTATAGCATGTCGAAAATTTTCGGGAAAAATGTCATAGTATAGAATGTCGAAATTTTCATGAAAAAAGGCATAGTATAGTCTGTCGATTCATTTGGTGGAAAAAAAACTCAGTTTAAAATTTCGACATTTTCATGAAAAAAGTCATACTATAGTATGACTTTTCATGAAAATTGACGAAAATTTAAACTGAGTTTTTTTTCCACCAAATAATCGACAGACTATACTATGCCTGTTTTCATGAAAATTTTCGACATTCTATACTATGACATTTTTTTACGAATATTTTCGAAAATTTTCATGAAAAAAGTCATACTATAGCATGTCGAAAATTTTATTAAAAAATGTCGAAAATATTCGTAAAAAAATTGTCATAGTATAGAATGTTGAAAATTTTCATGAAAAAAGGCATAGTATAGTCTGTCGATTAATTTGGTGGAAAAAAAACTCAGTTTAAAATTTCGAAAATTTTCATGAACAAATGTTGAAAATATTCGTAAAAAAAAGTCATACTATAGCATATCGAAAATTTTCGTGAAAATATTCGTAAAAAAATGTCATAGTATAGAATGTCGAAAATGTTCATGAAAAAAGGCATAGTATAGTCTGTTGATTAATTTGGTGGAAAAAAAACTCAGTTTAAAATTTCGAAAATTTTCATGAAAAAAGTCATACTATACTATGACTTTTTAATTTAAACTGAGTTTTTTTTCCGACAAATTAATCGACAGACTAGACTATGCCTGTTTTCATGAAAATTTTCGACGTTCTATACTATGACATTTTTTTACGAATATTTTCGAAAATTTTCATGAAAAAAGGCATACTATAGCATGTCGAAAATATTCGTAAAAAAATGTCATAGTATAGAATGTCGAAAATTTTCATGAAAAAAGGCATAGTATAGTCTGACGATTAATTTGGTGGAAAAAAAACTCAGTTTAAAATTTCGAAAATTTTCATGAAAAAAGTCATACTATAGCATGTAGAAAATTTTCGTGAAAAAATGTCAAAAATATTCGTAAAAAACTTTCATAGTATAGAATGTCGAAAATTTTCATGAAAAAAGTCATAGTATAGTCTGACGATTAATTTGGTGGAAAAAAAACTCAGTTTAAAATTTCGAAAATTTTCATGAAAAAAGTCATACTATAGCATGTCGAAAATTTTCGTGAAAAAATGTCGAAAATATTCGTAAAAAAATGTCATAGTATAGAATGTCGAAAATTTTCATTAAAAAAGGCATAGTATAGTCTGACGATTAATTTGGTGGAAAAAAAACTCAGTTTAAAATTTCGAAAATTTTCATGAAAAAAGTCATACTATAGCATGTCGAAAATTTTCGTGAACAATTGTCGAAAATATTCGTAAAAAAATGTCAATATAGAATGTCGAAAATTTTCATGAAAAAAGTCATACTATAGCATGTCGAAAATTTTCATGGAAAACGTCATAGTATAGTATGTAGATTATTTTTGTGGAAAAAAAACTCGTCGAAAATTTTCATGAAAAAAAAAAAAGTCATACTATAGTATGTCGAAAATTTTCATAAACAAATTTCATAGTATAGAATGTCGAAAATGTTCATGGAAAACGTCATAGTATAGTATGTAGATTAATTTTGTGGAAAAAAAACTCATGTCGAAAATTTTCATGAAAAAAAAAGTCATACTATAGTATGTCGAAAATTATCATAAAAAAATTTCATAGTATAGAATGTCGAACATTTTCATGAAAAACGTCATAGTATAGTATGTAGATTAATTTTTTTGGAAAAAAAACTCGTCGAAAATTTTCATGAAAAAAAAAAAGTTTGTATTGTATGACTTTTTTTTTTCCATGAAAATGTTTGTCGAAAATCTTCATGAAAAAATATTATAGTATAGAATGTCGAAAATTTTCATGGAAAACATAATAGTATAGTATGTAAATCAATTTTGTGGAAAAAAAAAGTCATATTATAGAATGTCGAAAATATTCATGAAAAAATGTCAATATAGAATGTCGAGATAAAGTCATAGTATAGTATAAATAAAACAAGTCATAGCATAGTATGTCGAAAAGAAGTCATAGTATAGTATGTTGAAAAAATTAAAAAGAGTCATAGTATAGTATGTCGGAAAAAAGTCATAGTATAGTATGTCGAAAAAATAAAAAAGTCATAGTATAGTATTTTTAAAAAAAGTCATAGTATAGTATGTCGAAAAAATTAAAGAGTCATAGTGTAGAATGTCCGAGAAAGGTCATAGTGTAGTATGTCCGAGAAAGGTCATAGTATAGTATGTCGAAAAAATTAAAAAAAGTCATAGTATAGTATGTCGAAAAAAGTCATAGTATAGTATGTCGAAAAAATTAAAGAGAGTCATAGTATGTCGAAAAAAGTCATAGTATAGAATGTCGAAAAAAGTGATTAAAAACGTCCTAGTCTAGTATGTCAAAAAAGTGATAAAAAAGTCATTGTATAGTATGTCAAAAAAGTGATAAAAAAGTCATCGTATAGTATGTCGAAAAAAGTGATAAAAAAGTCATCGTATAGTATGCCGAAAAAAGTGATTTAAAAGTCATAGCATAGTATGTCGAAAAGAAGTCATAGTATAGTATGTTGAAAAAATTAAAAAGAGTCATAGTATAGTATGTCGGAAAAAAGTCATAGTATAGTATGTCGAAAAAATAAAAGTCATAGTATAGTATTTTTTAAAAAAGTCATAGTATAGTATGTCGAAAAAATTAAAGAGTCATAGTGTAGAATGTCCGAGAAAGGTCATAGTGTAGTATGTCCGAGAAAGGTCATAGTATAGTATGTCTAAAAAATTAAAAAAAGTCATAGTATAGTATGTCGAAAAAAGTCATAGTATAGTATGTCGAAAAAATTAAAAAGAGTCATAGTATGTCGAAAAAAGTCATAGTATAGAATGTCGAAAAAAGTGATTAAAAACGTCCTAGTCTAGTATGTCAAAAAAGTGATAAAAAAGTCATCGTATAGTATGTCGAAAAAAGTGATAAAAAAGTCATCGTATAGTATGCCGAAAAAAGTGATTTAAAAGTCATAGTATAGTATGTCGAAAAAAGTGATTTAAAAGTCGTAGTATAGTATGTCGGAAAAAGTGATAAAACCATCCCAGTATAGTATGTCGAAAAAAGTGATAAAAAGTCATAGTATAGTTTTTAAAAAAAAGTCATAGTAAAGTATGTTGAAAACATTGATTAAAAAAAAAAATCATAGTATAGTATGTAGAAAAATTTGATAAAAAAAGTCATAGTATAGGATGTCGAAAAAAGGCATAGTTTAGTATGTCAAAAGAAATGTAAAAACTTCATAGTATAGTATTTAAAAAAAAGGCATAGTATGTCTTAAAAAAAGTCATAGTTTGTATGTCGACAATAGTGATAAAAAAGTCATAGTATAAAGTATGTCGAAAAAAGTGATAAAAATGTCATAGTATGGTATGTCGATAAAAATGATAAAAATGTCATAGTAAGGTATGTCGATAAAAGTGATAAAAAAGTCATAGTATAGTATGTCGAAAAAATTAAAAAGAGTCATAGTATGTCGAAAAAAGTCATAGTATAGAATGTCGAAAAAAGAGATTAAAAACGTCCTAGTCTAGTATGTCAAAAAAGTGATAAAAAAGTCATCGTATAGTATGTCGAAAAAAGTGATAAAAAAGTCATCGTATAGTATGCCGAAAAAAGTGATTTAAAAGTCATAGTATAATATGTCGAAAAAGTGATTTAAAAGTCGTAGTATAGTATGTCGGAAAAAGTGATAAAACCATCCCAGTATAGTATGTCGAAAAAAGTGATAAAAAGTCATAGTATAGTTTTTAAAAAAAAGTCATAGTAAAGTATGTTGAAAACATTGATTAAAAAAAAAAATCATAGTATAGTATGTAGAAAAATTTGATAAAAAAAGTCATAGTATAGGATGTCGAAAAAAGGCATAGTTTAGTATGTCAAAAGAAATTTAAAAACTTCATAGTATAGTATTTAAAAAAAAGGCATAGTATGTCTTAAAAAAAGTCATAGTTTGTATGTCGACAATAGTGATAAAAAAGTCATAGTATAAAGTATGTCGAAAAAAGTGATAAAAATGTCATAGTATGGTATGTCGATAAAAATGATAAAAATGTCATAGTATGGTATGTCGATAAAAGTGATAAAAAAGTCATAGTATAGTATGTCCAAAAAAGTCATAGTATAGTATGTCCAAAAAAGTGATAAAAATGTCATAGTATAATATGTTGAAAAAAGTCATAGTATGGTATATCGAAAAAAGTGATAAAAATGTCATAGTATAGTATGTTGAAAAAGTTGATAAAAAGTCACAGTATACTATGCTGAACAAAGTTATAAAGTCATGGTATAGTATGTCGAAAAAAGTCATAGTATAGTTCGTCGAAAAATGTGATAAAAATGTCATAGTATGGTATGTCGATAAAAGTGATAAAAATGTCATAGTATGGTATGTCAAAAAAATTGATAAAATCATAGTACAGTATAGAGGTCGACCGATATGGGTTTTTTATGGCCGATGCCGATTTTTTTTTTACAGAATCAGGACAGCCGATGGCCGATATATGACGCCGATTTTTTTTTTTGCCGATATGTTTGGCTGGTTTTCTTTTTTTCCTCCATCTGATAAAATATAACAGCTTAATAATAACAAATAATACACAACATTTCTTAACTTAAGAAAACATTTATTGAACAACACTTATGGTTTGTCTCTCCAATTTGCATTTTGTGTCTGTACTGCAGTGCATATTTTATTTTGTGCATGATGGTTAATAGTAGTAATAGTACAGGGCTCAAAACCTTTTAAGCACCTTTCAAAAACTGTCCTAAAGCATTTTTTCTATTTATGTTTGTTGACAGACACTGTTAGAAGCTATATTGCCATAATCTAATTGATCAAAAAATAATAATAACTTTGTTCACTCGTATTACACAGCCTGCTGCTCATATCTGCTATACTGCTGACTACACACAGGCCACTAGCGGTGACGTCATAGACTATGTAGGACCTGTAGACACGTTTAATGAGGAAGTGAACTTTTTGCTAAATGTTTCAACAAATTGCTCGTGTTTACGCCCTCACACGTAAACTTGCACTTATGACAAGCTTTGTCAGCATCAACTCTAGTAAAGTGTAATCACGCTTTATAAGTTTAGTTTTCTCTGCCATAGTTACTAAGAGCAGAAGCTCTGTGTGTGTCTGAACACGGCGCTGCTGCGTGTATGTGAGAGCTGCTCCGCCCCGCACACAGCTAATGTTACCGACGGAGAGAAATTCTCCGTTACCAAAAACAGGATTGATAACGTCGGCTTTGAAAGAGAAGAATTTAAGCCTACCGGTTTCTCCCGGCAGAATGGCAATTTGATTGACACAAGGGGCGGTGTCACACGTGTTCCACAGCAACAACAACACTGGGCTGTCCGCAGATGTGCCTGTTTACTAATCGGCTTAATATGCTCAGGCATCGGCCGATGCCGATTATGAAAAAATGTCAAAAAATCGGCCCGATTAATCGGTCGACCTCTAGTACAGTATGTCGAAAAATGTCATAGTATAGTATGTTGAAAAAAGTGATAAAGTCACAGTATACTATGCTGAACAAAGTTATAAAGTCATGGTATAGTATGTCGAAAAAAGTGATAAAAATGTTATAGTATGGTATGTCGATAAAAGTGATAAAAAAGTCATAGTATGGTATGTTAAGTGATAAAAAAGTCATAGTATAGTATGTCAAAAAAGTGCTAAAGTCATAGTACAGTATGTCCAAAAAAGTGATAAAAACGTCATAGTGTCGTATGTTGAAAAAGTGATAAAAATGATAAAAAGTCACAGTATACTATTTTGAAGAAAGTGATAAAGTCATGGTATAGTATGTCGAAAAAAGTGATAAAAACGTCTTAGTATAGAATGTTGAAAAAAGTAAAACAAAAGTAGGGCTGTCAATGTCAACGTGATAACAACGCGTTAACGCAAATTTGTTATAACCTCACTAATTTCTTTAACGCAACTTGATGTTTTTAGGTCATTTCTAGGGTTCTATAGGTACCCACGAGTCTCCCCTTTACAGACATGCCCACTTTATGATAATCATATGCAGTTTGGGGCAAGTCATAGTCAAGTCAGCACACTGACACACTGTCAGCTATTTTTTATGCTAAATGCAGTACCTATGAGGGTTTCTGGACAATATCTGTCATTGTTTTGTGTTGTTAATTGATTTCCAAAATAAATATATACATACATACATTTGCATAAAGCAAGCATATTTGCCCACTCCCATGTTGATAAGAGTATTAAATACTTGAAAAATCTCCCTTTAAGGTATATTTTGAACAGATAAAAAATGTGCGTTTAATTTGCAATAAATCATGGACAATCATGCGATTAATCACGATTAAATATTGACAGACGTATCGATTGATAGCCCTTAAAAAACAGGAAGTGCGCATCTTTGTATATTCCTACCGAGTCACTGCATTTCATCTGCTTCATCTGGGATCATTATTCCACCTTGGAAGAAGGCCCTGACAGGCACAGCTGACAAATGAACAGCCTTAATTGTTTTGATTATTTTAGCTTATGTTTGTTCATGGTTGGCACTAAAACTAATTTGGAATATGACAGTCAATCATCCACATATTAAACCAGCGCAAACAGAAGCAAATCATAATTTCAAATTGTTTTGATTCCAACATCATGAAAATGTTTGCTGGCCTAGATTATTGCCTTTTTATGCAAAACTAGAAAAATCACTTACATGTGAGAAAAACGCTTTATTCCTCAATTAGTACACTGTCACGAAGACATGCAAAGTCATAAAGGCGTCTTAATGAGATGTATGCCGGCGTGCAAGTGTGCACAGCATGTGTGCCGCTCTTCAAGCGCATATACGTGCTTCTGACGCTTTTAAGTAGTATTTTGCTATGTCGTTTATTATGAAAATACAAATGGGAAAAAATGTGTTTGATTACGTTCACTGCAAATGTATGCCGTTTTTTTTAATCCCTTTCTCCTGAGAAGAGACTCTGAACCTCAGCTGATGTGTTCTTACAGTAGGCTTGTCGCGGTAGTCTGTGTTACCAGTGTTACACGGTGGTCGGGCACACGCTGATTACATTACGTACCCACCGTCGTCGTGCTTTTTTTTTTTTTTTTTACAGAAATAAAACCCATTTAGTTAATTTTGGCATATTAGCGGCATGTTATCTATAGATAGTCGGACGAGGGACGCTACAAACTGAAAGTGAATACATCCCTCCATACAGAGCCTGGAGGAGCGGCGCCAGGTAGACCCCTGCAGCCCCTCAGTGAAAGCTGGACCGGAGAGGCCAGACACACAGCCACCTGACAGTAAAGATCAAAGTAAGCGCGCTACAGATATTGACCGCCATCTTTTCTTGTAAGATGTCCGGTGTAATCGGTAACACTGGTGTTGTCACAAGTTTATTAACCCGTGGGAAAATGTCCTCACCACCACATCCCTATTTTACAGTATAATCCAGTTAACATGCAGTTTGTATATACATACTGTAGGATTAGGGTGATATTCAGAAGAGGCATAGCTGACACACTTAACATGTTTTAGGACTTCTGTATGATGAAAGTATTGATTTTATTTTTAAGTAATTTGTTCTTGCTATAATTTATCAAGACTTATTCATGGGTGATGCCTCACCACTGTGTAATGTACATGTACTAATGTAAAACTTTTAAACTAAATTGAAATGTAACTCATTGCTACGTTGCCCGTGTGTCATGGACACTTTTTCAGTTAATTTAACGATCTCTGGTGAAAATAACCCGAGTGTGGGGAAAGGCAAAGTTTGCAGAAATCAGTGGGTGACAGAGAAAAGACAGAAAGCAGTGCTCTTATAAGGAGGGGAAATTTTATTTATAACACATGGTGCTGACAGGGAGTCTCCGGCTCAGCGTCTATATTACAAGGTTGATCTGCAAGGCTGCGCATTTACTGTACGGTATTTGGAAACCAAAATTGCAGTGGCACTATAAACACACGCTCGAAACAACAGATTCTTTCCCTTTTTTTTTTTTTCATTTTTTTTCATTTTCTTAAAAAATGGTACAAACAACAATACAAAATATTTGTGCTGTTGACAATTTACAAAAAAAGTATTTTGACTTGATAACTGTGCAATAATTTTTTCAGCTTTTTTTCTCCATTTGAAACTATGCGAGTATGGTACACCAGAATCCCTTCTGGACTGCAACCTCGGTCATGCGGGCTGCGACACATTTTAAAATGTTGTATGGTTACTGTAATAGAACTCATCTGTCCATTATAAAAAGACACATGCAAAAAGCTCCAATTGTACAGGTACAGTTCGCCTAACTTGGTCTGTTTAGCTTCAAGCAAATACTACATTATGTACACTTGGACTTGAGCAGTATTGGGAGAACTCGTATGAAACACCGCTGCCTGTCTGTCTTTGTAGTTCTGGCCATAGCAGAGCAAAAGTCTGGCTTCTGCTGGAGCCTCCCGTCATGTGTGTGTCCATGGTCAGGCAGTGTCCCGAGTGAGACCAAATGTCCTTTAACTAACACCAGTCAGAGAGGCAGAGAAGCCGTTGTTGACATAGCCAAGAAGACAGTGGTGGACTAGAGCAGTGCAATAGTTCTTCCTTCATTCTATCGTTTGCTAATTCTCCCCTCACTTTAGCAAGAGAATGTCAATAAGACAAGTGGACCAAGTATGTAACAAGTAATGATCAATCTTCCCTCATTTCCCCTCACAAATTGCATTTAAATGGGGGGTCAAGTATGACCGACTCCATTGATGATTTGCTGCCGCGAGTCATTGCTAACATTCAGTATCATAATGGCATTGTGTCACATATGTATGCATGTATGACACAGTTATAAAGGTCAGTTATCTTGTGTAAAGTGTGTTTGTAGGCCTCCTGCTATGTTTGGCCCTGAGCCCGGTTTGATTAGAAAGCATGAGAATTTCATTGACCACGTCTTTATTCTGTGATTACTGGATGGCCTTGACTATTGTTGGAGCTCTGCAGCTGAATTAGAACAACGCTGAAAGGGCTCATATAATATAGACCACTCACATATATACAGTAAGGCCTAGAGGAGTGAGTGTGTGCTAGTATAGACTGTACAAGTTGGTTTGAAGTGGAACCTTTTCACCACGATGAAGCTAAACTTGAACAGCGAAGTATGGCTGTAAGCTCATAGTAGAATCATACAGATTCTCTTAAATGCACATGGCTTTCTGTGGTGAAATATACCGTGACAAGTATTCATTAAAAACAAAACTTGCAGTGAAAGAAAATGCAAAGACACACACAGAAACGGATAAATCCTGTTACCAAATGTATAAAAATGTTCTGTATATACAACATGTATATGTCAGAAATAATCAGAAATAGCAGAAAGTAACAGCTGTGTTTATTTTGTGATGATATTTTGCAGGCTGAGGAGCAATCGGGATAGCTAAGAGCTAATCCAGCAGCAAGCGGTGGAAACTGTTTCCACCCTGAGCTGACAGCTATTCTGAAAATCGCCGCTGTCAGTTTCTACACCGCAAGGTATGTATTAATCTAAATCAAGAGATTCCTACCCTGTTAACCTTATTAATTATACTATGACCTTCCTTCCCTTGTTTATAGTCTAATCAAACTCTCATCCTTCATTGTTATGGCATGATGAATGTTTTCATTAGCATGTAATATTTTCCATTTATAACTTCCTTAAAGTATAGTTACAATTATTACCATTTATGAAAACTAGACTGCCCATTTGTAAATAGCAATGGAGCTTTTAATTTATTATTAACTAATTGTACAATAAAAATAGACATTAATACATTTGTTTACAATTTCATTTATTAATTGTACAATAAAAGTAGGCATTAATAAATGTGTTTACAAATTAATTTATTAATCTATGAATAAATGGATAAAAATTACAAAGTATTTTATTATTTGACATTTTAATGTGCAATAAAAAGAAGAATTATGAAAAGAATTTACAAATGAAATATTAATTCATCAATGAATAGTTCAAATTAAAAAGGGATTTATTTATTTATCTTTTTAAACTGCATTTTCAAATATAATTTTAAATTCCATTATTTATTTACATATTCATTAATATATTTTAAAATGATGTACTTATTGAATTAAAATGATGTACTTATTGACTGTTTTATGGTGTTTTTGTAAATCCCCTTTTTAATTTGAACTATTTATTGATTTATGATTAATATTTCTTTTCATAATTCTTCTTTTTATTGCCCATTAAAATGTCAAATATGAAATGCTTTGTAATTTTGTCCATTTATTCATAGATTAATAAATTAACACCTAAACACATTTATTAATGCCTATTTTTATTGTACAATTAGTTATTAATCAATTTAATGCTCCATTACTATTTACGTGACTCTTGTGGTCCTCCATAGTGCAGGTGAGGAACATTAAAAAAAAACAGCTGGAGAAAAATGAAAGGTGGAGGGATCCCTCCAAGCATTCATCATATTCATAATTAATAGATCAGAGGCCTGTACTATTAAGCAGGATTTGGGGTTAGCGAGGTTCCTTCAGGGTTAACCCTGGGTTTTCCGTCCTACAGCGGCGGTTCACTTCTTACCGGGGTAGATCGCCATGGTAACTTAGGCTGAACACCTAACCTGCTCCGGAGCAGGTTATGTTCCAGATAAAAGCTCAACTCCTTCAAAAGCACCGCCTACTGACAAATCAAAGCTCGGTGCGCAGATCGTATGATAATATTACACAAATACGAAGAAGATAAAGTTATAATCAGGGCTAAAAGCAACAGAGTTTAAACTGACAAACGCAGGAAGTACAGTGGCTGTATGCTGTGGGTGCTTACCGCTTTCGAATTATGTTTTTATATTTATTTTTTTTACTTGCTCTCAAGTCCGTTTCACACTGCTGGAGTCAGGGATGTAGCTGAAAGAAGGCTGAAATAGTCATACACGCCACAAATTTATCAAAGGGCACAATGAGACCTACTGTAATCTATTCATCCATTCTATTTTGAAAGCTCTTTATATATCACTGCCCCACCTAGACGACTATATCTGACTTTTGAGTGTTCCGTTAAATTAATAAGTCTGTTAATTTACGCATTCACACATCAACAATATTTATTTTGCCAGCTGTCCTTCCTGCATTTGGCAGCTTCAACTGGGTTAATATTAGCCTGGATTATGTGTTTAATTTCTTTGTATTTGTCTAATATTGTAGTCTGCTTTCCTTTGTAAAACCTGCCCCTCTGCTGACAACAGACTTGTCCATGTTTGTGATTGGTCATATGCTGCAAACACCGCCCCGTTTATGTGAACACGCTCATAGCTAGATTGAGAAACCCTGGGTTGATTTACCGAGTTGATAACCACCTTTGTAGGACCGATTAGCGGGATCGCGGTTGTTACGGTTAGTTAAGCCAGATAATGACAAGATACCCGGGGTATGTTGAATTTGCTTCGTAGTACAGGCCCCAGAAGCAGGATCTGGGGTTAGCGAGGTAACTTCAGGGTTAACCCTGGGTTTTCCGTCCTGCGACAGTGGTTCACTTCTTACTGGGGTAGATCGCCACGGTAACGTATACTGAACACCTTATATGTTCAAGATAAGAGATCAGCTCGTATAAAAGCACCGCCTACTGACCAATCAAAGCTCGAGCGCAGATCGTATGATAATATTACACAAAGACAAAGAAGTTTAAATCATAATCCAGGCTAAAAACAACACAATTTAAACTGATAAATGCAGGAAGGACAGCTGGCTTTATGTTGTGGATACTTGACGCTTTTATATTTATTTTTTTACTTGCTCTCGAGTCCATTTCACACCACCGGAGTCAGGGATGCAGCTGAAAGAAGGCTGAAATAGTCATACACACCACAACTCTACTAAAGGGCATACGTAAGTGTAATTAACTCATCCATTACACTTCTGAAAGCTATTTATATATCACTGCCCCATCTGGACGACTATATTTGACTTTTGAGTATTCTGTTAAATGAATAAATCTGTTAATTTATGCATTCACACATTGGCATTTTTTTTTCTTTATCCAGCTTCCTGCATTTGGCAGCTTCAACTGTGTTACTTGTAGTCTGGATTATGTGTTTAACTTCTTCGTATTTGTCTAATATATTTTGCTCTTCCTTTGTAAAATGTGCCGCTCTGCCCGTCTGTTTGCGAGGCTTTAGACTTGTCCATGTTAGTGATTGGTCATGTGCTGCAAACACCGCCCCGTTTATGTGAACGCGCTCACAGCCAGATTATGAAACCCTGGGTTGATTTACCGAGTTGATAACCACCATCGTAGGGCCGCTCAGCGAGATCTCGTTTGTTAGGGTTAGTTAAGCCAGATAACGAGAAGATACACTGGGTATGTTGAACTCGCTTCGTAGTACAGGCCTCTGGTCAATCCACATCAAGCTGAAACTGGCTACAACCGAGGAGCGTTTCACTGGGCACTCAGAAGATAAGGAATGATTAAACCTTTCTATCATTCACCAGCATCTCCCTGGTACCCTCTTTGAAATGTTTAGCACATTTAAATAATTTAATACAAAGGCTAAAGCTCTTTTTTTTGTCCAGTTCTCTATGTGCAGGTCTCGGGGTCTGAAATGTGATTACAAAAGCCCATGTGTAGTCCTGCCTTTTCATTAAGTAACAACAAAACTGTCTTTCAAAATGTCTGTCTTTTAAAGCGCTATTACTGAAGCTTTAGTTTTGCAAGTCTGCTTTGATAATATGCAGAACTTCATAACAGACTTTCCCTTCCTCTAACTTCTTTTCAAAACCTCTTGAACTTGCAGCCAAACATTTCAGGAGAAAATTTCAGATGAATGAAATGCTGCCTGAAGAGAGACAGATTGTGAAGGCGCTAAATCCCTGGCTGAGGCTCAATTCCCCCGGTTTCTGTGACAGGGACCAGCACCAAAGTTTGTATATTAAAAGTTTGCTGAGAAACAACAGTGAATCCAAAAAAAAAGAGAGAAAGGGATCTCAGAATGGGGCTTGTACTCCGTATGTAACGCTGTCAGAGCTATTTGAAGTCATCTAGTATTTTCTTTTCCCTCACGTTTGTACAGTTTATATAGTTGTCTTTGACACATTTACCACACAATAACTGGCGCCATGTTAATTACCTTTGGGTGAAGGGATAAACATGCAAACCTTAAATGATCTTAAAGGCAAAGTCTCTGTAAAATAACCCTCATACGTACTTCATATACAATAACATTAGAGAGGTAACACACACGACTTGTCAATCTTCAAAATTCGGTAACAATTCGAGATTTGTGCAAATACTGAGAGCTCAAAACAAACACAGCTGCTATTGAAGCCACAATAAACAAAGACACGCGATGCATTTCTTCTCTAAGACAGTCCCATAACGTATTTTTGTGATTTCGGTAATCACATTCAAGTTGGCTGTGATCTAGGAGCACAGATATGCCTGACTTGAAAAGTTAATGATTTGTCCATAACTTACAGACACACTGTAGGCCTATGTACAGTACGTCTACATAAAGCGCCCTCGTAAGCCAGTCAATGCTGCTCTGAAACCGGCACTGACATCTCCTGCAGCTACCACAGCCCTGCAGGGCGATAGAAATGACTAGGGAAGGTCTGAGTTAAAGGGTCAGGGGTCATATGGGGGCATGTAAGCCCAGAAAATGGCAACCAATCCTGAGTTAGCGGGAGTCTGCTAAAATACGCACCACTGAAGGCACTTTTTAAACAACAGTGCTTCTGTTCTAAGTAATTCAAGTTCAAGAAAGAATAAACCAGGGCCCTCCGTGCAGGAAGGACTTTCATATCTGTGTTCTTCTTTTTTTCCCCTTTTGTTCCCCTCAGACAAAGCAAGCAGCTCAACCTAAAGCTTCTGCAGAGAGGCGGGCGGGGGCTGACAGCGAGGGAAAAGTGAAAACCCTCAGGAATAGGGAACGGCTTGAATCAAAGGGGAATGGGGACAAAAAAAAGCTACACAAACTAAAGGAAAAACAATCGGGACTACTACCTAAACCCTACATCTAGCATAAAAACTAAAATGGAAAAAAAATAGCACAAGCGTTTGAAAATACAAACTATGAGAAGCCTGCAATTCAGAGCTTCCATTTCAGTCTTAGAGCAGGAGACGGTTGAGGAGAGCACCCGAAACTGACTCACACACCGGCCCTCTGTGGTGGGTAATTTGATTGGTTGGTTGGTCAGTGTGAACATGTCATTGTTAACTTGTGTTCAATAAGAGTGTACTAGCCCCATGTGTTAGAAGGGCAGAGCATGGCAGGCCAGCTGACGGGACGAGGGCGTGTGTGTGTTTGTGTGGGACTGACTGTACAGATTTAGTCTTCATCGCCTCCTCCGTACATGTCGGCCAGCTTCTTGAAGCGGGGACCCCAGTCGTTGAGGTAGTCATAGTCCTGATCCCCCGTGCTGGATGAGTTGAGGGTGCTGACGGAGCCGGCGGTGGAGCCGCTGCCCTCATAGTCGAACACCAGCAGGGAGTCATACGGAGGAGCTGTGGGGTCATTATCTGCTGCTCGCAAACCCTAAACCGGACAAAGAGGAGGAAGGTAGTGGTCAGTACTCGCACGCCTGCAGTGATGAAAAAAGGCAGGTTGATGGAAAAGCAACAAGTTGTTGGAAGTCAATGCCAGTGATTCAGTATTGCACACACAAGAGTCAATTTTTTTTTTTTTCCTAACAAAGGTCAATATTGAAGAAGCAGAGGTGAATGGTAAATGGACTTGCGTATATATAGCGCCTTTCTAGTCTTCTGAATACTCAAACCGCTTTACAACATTCTCCCATTTAGACCCATTCATACACTGATGGCAGAGGATACCGTACAAGGTTCATCAGGATCTAAAGGCTCATTCACACACACACCCCCACACACCCACCCACACATACACACAACCGATCGCACATCCTTCGGAAAAAATTCACCCTTCGCTAACTACAATATGCACGTTAAGCTCTAAAAAACATTCACAGTATAGGCTAATTTGTTGGCGGAGTATTGTGAATGAAGAGGCCATTAAAATCGAGGGAAAGCCAATATATTGTTTGTTTGAAGCTAAGTTGATGTTTAGTTATGACTCCCTAAAGCTTTCATTACTAATACTAAAAATACTGGGTCCTATATTTCTCACGATGCAACCGAAAGCATCTATTCCTTATAGGTAGGTAAATGCTTACGTCTCCCTTTTTGTGAAATTTGTGGTCTACGAGCCCAGGCAGAGAAAACCCCTGATGACATCACTGTGACATCATCAGGGTTATTTCCTCAGAGCCATAGAAGACATTATACAACTGTTCTAATGTTCTTATGAGCTGTTAACCTCACCTTTATGTGTAAATTGGTACTCATTGTAATGAATGACCCTTTCATATTGTTATATTATTGTATGTATTCTGTAATTGAATTATTAGCAGCATTTTGCTGCAGCTGGTCAAGATGGAATTAATTTTACTTCTACTTTGTATACTGATGGGTAGTTTAATCTAAAACAATGGATAATATTTTATAAGCTGGTATTTGTATGTATAATCTCAATATTCTACTTCTAGTGACTATAATTAAATTGAACTTTCTGCCACTGACATTTATCTATTCCATCTACTGTATGTTGAGTCTCATATCTGTTTGAAAACAAACTGTATGCAGTTAAATTAAGGATACATGGCATTGTACAAATTATTGGAAATACATAATATTATTGTACTGTACTCATACTCAAATGTGACAAATTATAACTGCATCTTGCTGTCTCAGTACTTGTACAATAAAGTTGAGTCTAATCTAATAACAGCGTATACTGTAATGTTTGTCACCATACTTGAGGTCTGAAATGCAATATTCAACAAGCTACTTCGGTAGATTTTGAATAACTGAATAAAGAAAATAAGAAAACACAATAAATAGTTCACACACTACTGGCTTCATAGAGGCAAGTTCCTATTGTAAAGCTCAGTAGGCCTAAACTAAATTATTACAATCTTTACTTAATCAGGTAGTCTCATTGAGATCAGGATCTCTCTTGGAAGAGAGGCCTGAGAACAGCAGAAGGAGCAGAGCTGAGACACACACCAGTCACACACAAGCGCATACAAACAGCATCAGAAACAATCTCACACACCTCCAAAATTAATTACATGTAGGGTGTTCATGTATAAAAAATACATAACTAACGGGATGTATTGGTCAGGTCTGAATTTGATTCATCAATATTTTGCTACTGTTACATTAATGAGATGTGAACAGATCGGTATGTTTCTGCTGGCGTGCAAACCCCCACATGTTTCTTAGAATGACAAATGAGGCCCATTGACCTGAAGGTTAGGCAGGTGAAGAGAATGGACTTCATCCACTTCACTGAAATACAGAGAGATACTTCGGATAGAAACCTAAAAAGCCTCAACCCCCAGGGGTACAGTGCGTGGCAGGAACACCATGTGTTTGCTGTGTTTGTGTTTTACCAGACTGCTGGAGCGAGATCAGGTGAGTACATGTGTGAGCGGGGGAGAGAGAGGGAGAGAGAGAGAGGGAGAGTCAAGGCTGGATGGATCAAAGCTGAACAGCTGCCAACACCTCTCGAGTGTGAACGTGTTGTCACGAGTCTGCCAATCAGCATTTTCTCGCATCAGTGTGCCAACGCTGGAGTTGTGTGTGTGTGTGTGTGTGTGAGTAAAGCTGGCGCCATGAGAGCAGCTGTAAAGTATAACAAAACTCTATGCTGTTCCCATCACCACCGTACTGGAGTTTACATATTGAACAGCATCCAGATATGAGTAATCACATTAAATGTCAGATCGATGGAAAGTGGAAGTGAGAGGCCAGCTCGCTGTGGGAGAAACAATCTAATGACGGTAGAGCTCTTGTGCATGTGGAAAGTGTGTCTGCTGTGCGAATGTAAATCCACCTCGTGGATGAAGTCCCCGATGTCTCCAGGGTGGGGCACGACAGGTCTGATCGGGTACTGGGACTCGGGGATGATGGGACGTTCGTCCACCCTGCGGACACCAGGCGGCTTGCTGATGATGTGCTCCAAGGAGTCGGGCTGCTGCAGCTGGCTCAGGTCGTAGTCCTAAACACCAACACGGGCATACAGATGTAAGTTGGCACGGGAGGTCGACACAGGAAGCATGTGTGTGTGTGGGTGTGTGCGTGGGTGTGTGTCTCTCACGATCTCACCTGGTCCTCCTCTCCTCCTCCCTCTTCGTCGTATTTGAGGATGTTGTCTCTGACATCGTCTTCGGGGTCGATAAGCAGCTGCTTGGTGTGCCTCTCCTTCTCTCTGCGCTTGATCCACACCACAAACAACAGCACCATGCCTGCACCGACACACACATGAACATGATTTAGGGGTACACAGCAATAATCTGCATCAAAAAACAAAACAGACAATCAGGAAATACTTCAAATTAGTTATTAATAATAAGTATGTGAGGCTGTACTTGTGCTTTGAGCTAAATTCTAAAGCCGGCATACTAACATACTCACAATGACAAGCAGGTATAATGTTTACCATGTTAACCATCTTAGTTTAGCATGTTAGCATGCTAATTAGCACAAAACACAATGAATGTCATTAACATTGCAGGTATTTGGTCATAAACCTTTTAGACATTTCGACCTGATGATAGCTCTAGAGTAAAAATTCACGGGATCACCAACATTTTTACAATTCATCCTGAGGGGGACATGCATGTGTGTACCAAATTTGATGGCAATCCATCCAATAGCTGTTGAGATATTTCACTTAAAGGACCAGTGTGTAGGATTTAGTGGCATCTAGTGGTGTGGTTGCAGATTGCAACCAACTGAGTACCCCTCTGCTCTCTCCTCCCTTTTCAAGCATGTCGGAGAACCTCGGTGGCCTTCAGGTAACGTGAAAACATGAATGTCTCTCTCTAGAGCCAGTGTTGGGTTTGTCCGTTCTGGGCTACTGTAGAAACATGGCGGACTCTGTGAAGAGGAGCCGCTCCCTATGTAGCTATGAAGGGCTCATTCTAAGCTAACAAAAACAACAATTCTTAGTTTCAGGTGATTATACACTAATGAAGACATAATTTTGAATATTATATTCCATTTCTGCTAATAGATCCCTTGAAATGTTACACACTGTTCCTTTAAAACCACAAATATCAACCTCATGGTGATGCTAGAGGAAAAGTTAGGGGATGACTAAAGTCTGTAGGATTTATCGTCTGGGAACCACGAATGTTTACACAAGTTTGCGCCACTATATTTAGTAGATGTTGAGATATTTTGCAGGATACGTGTAGGTGGAAACTTTGCCTTGCTTGTGGTTCTAGTGGAAAAGTCAGAGGATCAACAATGTCAGAGTCTGACACGAGACCTCTGTTCACAACTCCTTTCCTCCCAACAGTCAGTGTTGTTTTTCTTTTAACCCTGACCGCAATCTTTTTCTAACTTCACCAAGTAGTTTTTATTCCTTAACCTAATACAACTTTAACAATAGCAGTGGCAGATCAAAAGATACTCATTTTAGTAAAAGTTATATTTTAAAAGTCCTCCTCATTTATCATTATTTTTCGTAGCTTTGTTGTCTTTTCTTTTCTTCCCTGTGTGTTGTTTGTCTTCCTTGAAAGAGAAATTTCAAACCTCAATGGGCTCTACTTGATCAAATAAACATAACAATAAATAAAGGAATAAATGTGAATCGCTTCCAAAACTTGTATTGTTGGTAGTGGTAACAATGAAAAGAATGAATCATTCACACACAACACAATACAACATCCAACATTTTAAAATATGCAGGAAAAACCCTACAGCGGCAGGTGAATTTATGTATAAGACATGTCTATATGTATGAACAATGCAACCCACGGCAACAAAGTAAGCCAGCGGCATGAATCGCTGGCGCGACAGATAGCAGCAGATATTTACCCTACCAGGAAAAGAAGACAGGAACCTCCTCGTCAAGAGATGCTGGAGAAGATTCCAGCAGTCGAGGCATTAATCCATTATACAAACTATTGTTCATGTTGATGTATTGCAGCCTGGTGAATGTTTAATGACTGAGCCCTGAACTGCACTTTTTTTGGCAGAAAGGCAAATCAAAGCCAATCATAGGCAGCTTTAACTTTTTGCCTTGTATGTATATACAGTATGTGTGTGTGTGTGCCATGTCTGAAAGTAGTGAGGTGTCAGTGTGTGAATGTGATATAAACAGCTGATACTCACTGAGGAGGATGATGATGCAGATGAGGATGGAGATGATGGCTCCGGTTCCCAGGCCGGCGGCCGCCACGGCCCCGAGGGTAGTGCAGTCTCCGTGTTCGTCGCAGGGACACACCTTCACTTTGATGATCGACCTGTTGGACAACGGAGGGTTCCCCGAGTCCGACACTATTACAGGGACCTCGTACACCCCCGGCTCTAAATACACGTAGTACTGCAGCCTTAGACGGGCGTAATCACCTGTGTAGAGAGAAGAGGAAAGAGACAAGTTACCAGATGTAACTAATCATCACATTTATGAATATAATACTCCAAAATACCATACATTTTCTAAATAATTACTTCTGACCAAAATCCTAAAAATTGCTTCCACATAGGGCCAGGCAATATGATTAAAATCAATATCACGGTATTAATTAAAATGTTTTTTCATTATCAATAGACTGTATTCGTGAAAATGTATATAAAATCATGTAAAAAAAGTGAAATTTTTGTTAAACAGCATCTCACTATTATGCATTACATACTTATACATACTTACATATGAAAAACGAAAACAAATTTTGTTATTTTTAAATAACAATATATGCTTGAAATCATGAATTTAGACAACAGTTTATAATAACAACATATTCCACTAAAAGTTGATCATATTGAGTAATTACCAAGCACTCCTTCCATATGTAATTATTTTTTAGAATGATGTACAGTATAGTACACATGGTCAAGAAAGATGTAAGGAGCTTTATAATAAAGCATCTGATGAGGTTTTGGTCAGAGTATACAGTATAAAGTAATTGATAAATATTAGTGATAAATGGTTGGACTAATGCTACACTATGTTTTGCTACACATGTAACATTCCATGCACTGATCACAAATTCAGTTTCATATGTTCTCTAGTGCCGTTTTTCTACGCCGACGTCTCACCACTGATCCGAGAAATCGTCCAGTTGCGCTTGATGCTGGTGGGAAAGTTGGGCAGCTCGAAGACAAAGGGTCCGGCGTTGGGGTCTGTGTCGGCGTCAGCTGCAGTGATGTTGACACCGTGGACGTTCTTGTTCACCCGCTCACAGATCTGAGACTCCTTGGGTATGAGCGCTGGGGGGTTGTCATTTATATCTATCAGATAGATCTGCAGCGTGCCTGTGCCGCTGGCTGCTGGAGAGCCTGGGAGCAGAAAGAGGGAAGAGGAAATAGTATCATGACGGGATGACAAGAGAAGATGTGAGCAGTGAAAGGGACGATTGAGAGGGAAGAGGGACAGGAGCTGAAGGCCGACAGAGCGGAGGCACGTATAATGAAAGAGAACAAAAAGACAGATAAAAGGAGAGAGAAGAGGTGAAAGGAACTCGGTCTATTCACAATGGTGAGGTGAGAGGTAGGGATGCTGTAGAACTGGAGGAGGATTTCTGCTCTTGACAGAAATACTTTTGACAGTTGTGCTTTCCAGCTCCTCTTTTCGCCTCAGAGCCAAATCAAAGCCATCAGAGTCGATCCAGATGCAGGCACGGCACATCCAATCGCCTAGAGGCGGCTTAGGTACAATAATGATGACTGTAACACAATCAAACAAGTCCTTGTCTGGGTGTATTTACACTAAACTCAGAGAGCCATCTATGATTGTTTAGATAAAGGCACGTCTGCCTGCAATACTAACAATGTATTTCTGAAAGGTGAACAGGGAATTCTCACATACATAATCACCTATATGCACTTTGTAAATGCACATAATGTTTGCCTATGTGCTTATGTATATATCTCTACTGCATGCTCACATACATACATACAAAATTACTCCCTGCTCACAAGGGCTGGGTTTCGACTGATACAATACAGTACCAATTAACATTGAAACTTCTCCAGTCAAACGATACCTGCATTGATCCTTTTTGTGCACAGATCTAGGAAAAAATCACATTTGCATGGTTTTGCTCGCAGCAAATCACCGCAAGCCTTCTTCGATTTAATACGACGTGTGATTGGCCCTTTACTGCAGCAGCTACAACCCATACAGCCAGATATTACCTGCATGCACACGGCTCTGAACCATGGATGTATTAAAAGAACTGGATTTAACGTTGGAGGCGGGGCCCCGGTCATCGCTATGAGAGTTGCTCATTGGCGCATGAAGCCAAAATGGCTCGACTTCCGTCTCGAAAAGTACCACGGATCTTGGCGGAGTAGTGTCCTCTCGGTCACATGACTTGGTCACGGGGTCCCAACGTCCCAACGTCACGCTGTCGTCACGACTTGCGCTCCAGCCTCGGTCTGGGCCTAACTCACATCAACGGAGGAAGGGAAATAACTCTGGATTCAGCTATAAGTGTGTTTAACAACTTTAAAAACTGAATTTTTTTAAATAAGGGCTATTAGAGTGTTTGTACTGGGAAGTTGATTCAACTCAAAAGAAATGATCCGCTGAGTTACAGACGTCTCTTTCCAAATGTAAGTCTATGGTGCTAAAACCACGAACAGCGCTAACAACAGTGCTGACTAAGGGTGTGACGATTCACTCGGCTCACGATACGATACGATACAAGATATTGGGTTCACGATCTCGATACGATATTATAACAATCATTTTAACAAAACTTGAATGATAAAAATATATGACTGAAAAAGTAGCCTTTTATTCAAAAGACACAAAATGCAAAACAATGCTGTTGTTTGCCCTATAAATCCATTTTTTATGGTATCAGTCCTTCCTCTGTCCTCCATCAGTCAGTACCAGTCCTTCCTCCTGTCCTGTGCTGAGGTCACTCACTGCTGCACTAACGTTGGGGGGGCTTTGACTCAGCCAGCTGATCAGTTTACCAGTACAATACATCACAAAATAACCAAAACAGTTAAGACTACACAGTCTACTATACTTTATGAAGACACATTCACTGAAACACGGCTTACTAGAGGGAACTAAAGTCATTCACAACTCAACTAAATAACTTACACGTGTTTACATTTAGCTGTTAGCCGCCGAGCTAACACGCTCTGCTTGTGTTAACATAGCGGCGGAGGATGAGAGACAGCGGGCAGAGCAGAGTGAAACGCTGCTTTCCTACATGTTTAAACGTTTCATCGTGTTTATGCTTGTTGAACAGGTGTAATAACGTATCTTGGAGAGTTTTATTGCACTTACTACAGCAGCCGCAGCCTCTCTGATCAGCTGTTCACCGACTGTGCGGATCTCGGTGAATGACACATGCGCAGTGTAACTGAAGCTGCGGCCGGGCGTTGCGATTGGTTCAGTTTCGGCGAGGGCAGACCACGCCCCCAGGAAGTGCGCCGGTCGTCGATCCGGACTTTCGTAGTGGCCAAACGGCGGTACTGCAACTTCCGTGTCAATCACGTGATGCCATTGGGCCCAAAAATACTTTTCCCCATAGACTTACATTGGGAAAGAGACGTCTGTAACTCAGTGGATAACTTTTTTTTAGGTGAATCAACTTCCCAGTACGAATACCTAAATAGCCCTTATTTAAAAAATTAAGTTTCTAAAGTTGTAAAACGCACTAATAGCTGAATCCAGAGTTATTTCCCTTCCTCCGTTCATGTGAGTGAGACCAAGCCGTGACGACGGCGTGACCAAGTCATGTGACCGAGCGGACGCTACTGCGCCTGTACCATGTGCCCGAGAACCGCTAAGATTCGGGTACTTTTCCAGGCGGAAGTCGAGCCATTTTGACCTCATGCGCCAATGAGCAATTCTCATAGGAATGACCGGGGCCCCGCCTCCAACGCTGTATCCAGTTCTTTTAATACATCTATGGGGCAGACCAGATTTTACTGCGCATGTGATAGGCCTTGCAGAGCAGCAGCTGCAGCTGCCCGGAGCCCGTATGTACGTAGTACCTATAATGACCTGGTATCGTGATTCAGTTTTTCGTCTCGACGATGCATATCGTCACGTTTTTATATCGCGATATTTCGTGGCACGATATTTCGTCACACCCCTAGTGCTGACAGAGCAAACCTTAGGGGGAACAGGAGGGTAGGCAGTACACTTCCGCTACAACGCGGTCTAGCCCCCGTGGGTCAGGGGATGGCGTTATCAGCGGTAATGAATGAGCAGTGCTCACACATAATCGATCACTCTTGAAAATTATTTACTCAGCATTAAAATGGTTGTGACTTCCCCACATAGCAGACTATAGCAGCTTATCATAAAATGTATTTTAATTTATTTAACTGAGACAATAACTCCATTATTCTTTGATAGATGTTAGATTTTATTAGTTTTTTTGTTAGTTTGAAGTTAGTGGACCCACTGTGTTAAACCATTAGGAAAAAAGGTATTAGGACATTTTTTTTTATTATTAATAGTTTAATTTGTAACTAAATGTGATCAAATTGCCTTATACAGTAAGTGAAACTGACTCCCTTTAGGAATCTGTTGAACACACAGTTGCTATAGCACTGGATTGGCTTATTATATCTGCATACAGTTCTACATACATTTGTGGCTAATTAGGGAGCTATATTAAAGGTGTGATATTCTCTTTAATGAACTGCAGACTTTACACCGTGCATGTTGCACATGTTGTAAGTTTGTAGAAATAATTACTGCAACTGGAGAAATTTTGTCTGATGCTGCTGTGGGCAGGCATTGCAGGTGCTGCTTCACCGCAATATTGTCAGCCTTGGACTGTAATAACATGCACTGATGCACACAGACACACACCTCATCTGCAGACACAATCCTGAAGCCCTTTGCATTGATTGAACAGAGCAACAGACCATCAGCAGCAGCATTTATAGAGAATTGGGAGTAAAGAATAGACACTTTAAAGAATCAGAGCGAGATAGTAGAGTGGGGAGAAGAATGCATGAATGTGTACGTGTAGTATGAAAATGTGGCAAGGAGAAATCTGAAGGAAAAAAAAAAAGAGCGCTTAGGCATAAAGCTCAGAGGTGTTTATTGAGTGTGTGTCAGGGGGCGACGACCCTTAGCTGCCTCCAATTACGAGTCATTTCCCCGCCACGCCCCACTGGCTGAGCCATTGGATGGAATCAAGCGACCCCAGGGCCCATCTCTGGGATGAGATAAGGGCGATGTAATTTACAGAGATTTATGCAAAGCTGACAGATCTGCCAATTAAACATGGCAACGGAGCAAGACATTTGCCACAAGAAGAGTGAGACACAGTTAAAGACGGAGGCTGTAAGTGAGTCAGTTGACAGTGTGAGTTCTGTCTGACTGGTAATACTACGATTAATATTGTACACCACTACAACTGATTGAAGACTTATCAAGTGATCGCTAATGGATGTGGAACAACAGTTTCAGCTAGAGTTTAAGAAAAACATAACTGAAAAGTAGTCTATATATTTTTAAAGCCTGTGTTAAGAAGACCAGTCAGGTTCAAGGTTTAATATTCTAGAAATTAATCAAGACACTTAATCTACTTATATCACCAACTATTTTTGTCAGAACTGGTCTATTCACACAGAAAGTGAATAACAGCCAAATGATGTACAGTGTTAGCACTTTACCACGAGAAAGCTACACTTTATCCACAGTTGTGCCACACTTATGCCGCAGCATAACATGTGTTACAGTACATTGTCAGTAGGGGGTGCGCAGTTTACACAATGGCTTGGCATGTGTTGTCACGTCGCCCTGCATTGAGATTACACAGTACGCTGCAGACTTTAAATGTTAAGTGGGTGTGTGTCTAAAAGGTAACACGCAAATTGCGAAACTCTCGCAAGATATTTATGGTTAGGCACTGACTCAAATAGTTAAGGTTAGGCACTGACTTTGAATAGTCAAGGTTAGGCATTGACCTCAGATAGTAAAGGTTAGGCATTGACCTTGAATGGTTAAGGTTAGGCACTGACCTTGAATAGTTAAGGTTAGGCATTGACCTCGGATAGTTAAGGTTAGGCATTGATCTTGAATGGTTAAGGTTAGGCACTGACCTTGAATGGTTAAGGTTAGGCACTGACCTTGAATAGTTAAGGTTAGGCATTGACCTCGGATGGTTAAGGTTAGGCACTGATCTTGAATGGTTAAGGTTAGGCACTGACCTTGAATGGTTAAGGTTAGGCATTGACCTTGAATAGTTAAGGTTAGGCACTGACTCAAATAGTTAAGGCCAGGCATTGACTTTGAATAGTTAAGGTTAGGCATTGATCTTGAATGGTTAAGGTTAGGCACTGACCTTGAATAGTTAAGGTTAGGCATTGACCTTTAATAGTTAAGGTTAGACATTGACCTTTAATAGTTAAGGTTAGGCATTGACCTTGAATGGTTAAGGTTAGGAGAGGTTGTCAGGCAGCGGGTCTGGCAAGACTTTTTTGCAGGTTTTCGCAATTTGAGGGTTACCTTATAGACACGACCATTAAGTGAACGACCAAAAGAGAAGGTAACATGTTGGGGAAAACTAGTCACACAATTCTACAACATGCTGCTTTACTGCAGCCATATTACTAATGTCTGTCCCCCTCAGCATTAAAATATTTTTAATTCTCCTTTGTTTTATCTGCACATGTGCAAAGAACAGCTGTACATTGGTACCATTTAGCAGACTATGTTATAAAAAACTGTGAAACACAAAGAATGATTGGTGTGATTTACAGCTCTAATAATTAAATTAAAATGTTGATGAAATATAGCAAAGCTGTTATATGCTGTAATGAGTCGTTATGAGAAAATGTAATATTATTACATTAACAGGTTAGAAAATATATATATTTTTAATTTAATGTATTCATTATTACCTCAGTAGGGCTATAAAACTAGTTCTAGCTCTCAATCTGGTAAAGTCATTGCATTCTTCTCATTCTGAATACATGAATACATACATACTATGAATACATCATCAATTAAAAATCCCACCCTTTAGGTAGCCATATTAACCCACTTATACATGATACTTTTTAAAATATCCAACAGCTTCTAAAAGCTTTAAATACATTAGGGGAACCTTTGATTTGACTGTCACTATTTCAGCATTATGCAACAATTTTATGGAGGCCTCTTGCACACACGTTATACGCATACATACTGAATGTACAGTATTTAATGCATATTAAACCATATATATGTGTGGTTCATAAACACACACACACATAAACACACAGGGAGGCTTTCCCATTCTGCAGCTTTGTTAATCCCAGCCATGTATGGGGGACATGTGGAAGCAGCTTGCAACAGCTGATAGGAGAATTATGTGGGTTTTAACCAGCTAAATAAATAATTATGTTTGTGTAAATTCCTCAAAAGGATTTGTATTAACTCCTTTTTTTGATGGTGGCTCAGAGATGTGAGGCATGGTGAAAAGACTTGTAGCGAGCCTTCCATATGTTCTTTGAAGAGCACATAAACACATAAACCATAGGTGTTCAAAAAGGAAAACGGTGTGTCAGGAGGGTCTGAAGCAGTCAGATTGTGTCGGGGGCCGACATAAAAACACGTTAGCAAATACAAGTGTACTCCTCGCCATGCTGTCACCACCTCTCCATGTCCCGGCCTACTATCCTTACTGTCTCATAGTACTTCTTACCATAATCCCTCTCACGTTATGACAGCTGGCACTCCAGCAACACCCACATAGTCAGACTGATGTACACACACAAATGCATACATAACTTTAACTGCTGGTTTCTCATCTTTCGGACTTCCCACGGCTCCAATGTCAGCCAAACATGCAGCTCTAAATTGTGCATATTACAGAGGTCAGGTGGAGAAAAAAATCTTCTTCAAGGAAATAGATATTGAAATGAGAAAGAAGTCCAGGAAATAACAGGGAAAGAAATTAGATGTTTGTGAAGTTCAAACAACGGGAGCGAGTCAACCTCTAATCCCGCTGCCTCTTCCTTCCCATCAGCACAGCAGGTTACACGTCATGGTGTCTGATAATGTCAATCATCGCCGAGAGAAAAAAGTACAGAAACACACACATATGCTGCTGACATCAATGTGTTTCAAATGAGATCACTCTTCACACATGCTCACACCTATAAATACACCAATGTTTCAAAGCCAGCTCAACTTAAGGTAAACACACCAGTGCACTGCACGTCACTGATAAGGCAATTTGGGGAGAGGGGGGTAAAAAATACCCTTTTTACTTGAGAAAAA
Organism: Sebastolobus alascanus; assembly: GCA_916701645.2. Taxonomy (NCBI): domain Eukaryota; kingdom Metazoa; phylum Chordata; class Actinopteri; order Perciformes; family Sebastidae; genus Sebastolobus; species Sebastolobus alascanus. The sequence continues at coordinate 2,691,958 of CAKAOJ020000028.1, read as the reverse complement.
GCCCTCACTTCCACTTGAGAAAAAGGGAACTTATTTGTTTGCAGTGATTGAGTTTGTGCTCGCTTAAACTTGAGTTTCAACTTTGAGGCAGAACAAATATATATGCCACGTTTTGAGAAAGGGAAGGAGGAGGCAGTCATGGACAGAAGATAAGAAGGATGAGAGGAGAGGATCAAGAGTGTGACCAGGTTGTGTGAATCCAGGATTTTCTCTAACTCTACCCCAGCTGCACTGCACTTGAATGCTGCAGAGCTCCCATGTCCTTATATCCCTCTAAAGCTACACAGATGTCTCCATTTTCATCAAACAGTAAGCAACATTTTTCACGTATTTGCCTACATATCGGATCATTTCTAACAATGATTCACATTCCACAACATTCAACAGGTGACCTTCCAGTCATAAGCACCGAGTATAAGAGACATACATGGCAAATTTCAGAGTGCTTTTTAGGATATTTCATACTCTGTTTAGGTGTATATTATACTGTCGTACCAGGCAATGGTCTAACCGAATCAGAATGCTTTTGAGGATTACAAAGAAATTGCCAGTCCTGTAACCCAATGTCATAATTCCTAAATGTTAAACACTAAATCTACCACTATCGCAGGGTATCGGGACTCAATAACCTTAAGGTATCGACCGAAACAACCCAGTACCAAGTAGTATCGAAACTTCTTCAGTTAAAAGATGCCTGCAATCGATCCTTTTTGTGCCCAAATCTAGAAAAAGACGACCGTTCTGCTCGCAGCCAATCACCGTGAGCGTTCTTCGATTTATTGCGACGTGTGATTGGCTCACTCCTGCAGCAGTTGCAACCCATACAGCCGGGATAGCCTGCCTGCACACGGCTCTGAACACGGAGATGTCTGAGCCGACGGCTAGCAGCTAATGGTGCTTACAGCGCTAACAACAGCAACAAGTGCCAACAGAGCTAACACTTAATGTGGGTGAGGGAACGGAGGGTGGCCGTTACGTTTCTGCGACAACACAGTCCCACAACCGTGGGTCGGGGGACGGCATTATCAGTGGTAACAATTGTATGAGTGCTGTGCTGTGCTGTGCTGGGCTGTGCTGTGCTGTGCTGTGTGGCGGCAATTAGTTAGCCAATGGGACACACACACAGCTTCCATTCACACGATGGATATCGAATGAAGAACTCCATTGGTATCGGTATCGCTTTAAGGGTACTGGTATTGGTATTGGCATCGTAATTTTTTAAACGATACCCATCCCTAACTAAAAATAAAAAATGATCAGTAGTAAATGGATTCAGAATAGAGAAGGTAGCATGATAGTATCTCCATAAATCAAAAACATAATGTAATGTGTCGATTATACAATGTGTGTGTGTGTTTTTCTTTTGGCAAATCCACTTATATTTGTAATGTTATAATAATAGTGATTTAATTTATAAAACATTTTAAACTTCAGTTTTGGCATTTACTGTTTTTGAGGCTGTAAAGTGAACTGCGCAGAAAAACGTGGGTATGAGGACATCCAAAGAAAGACTAAAGAAAGAGAAGCAGCAACCTTGATCACTCTGATTTTAAATATAAAATGCTCGCTGATAAAAACGTGCATTAAAAGAGGCTCTTACCGTTGTCTGTTGCCAGGAATGTGGCTTCATATACGTTGTTTTTCACATAGATAGACTCTCGGTCGAGCATCGCCGTGGTTACGATCTGTCCATTGGTTCTGTTGATGGACAACCAGTCCGCCGGGTCGTTCAGCTTTGAATACCTAAAGACACACAAGGACAAATCGATGGAGAAGTTAGCGCTGGCGCTTCCGTGTTTACAAGCAATTGAAAATTTTCTCTTGCGTCTGTGCGTACAAAGATTGCCTGCACATACACACATCACAAAATCACAACAGCCTGACCTTCACACAGTTTAATTCTTCATTGACTTCTCCTCCAGAGCCTGCAGCCTACAGTCAATTTCACCTCATTTTTCACTCCTGTGTAGCAGGCATTGAAGTCAATTACCTCCCTAGTTAAGCACCGCTGCAGCTGCCTGTGTGCGTGTTGCATGTACATATTCTAGGAAGTGTTTGCTTGTGCTGGGGAGGGCTAAACTGCCTGGCAGGGTTATATGCATGCATGTTTTAATGCTTGTATGTTTGCAAATGCAACTGTGTGTGTATGGGGAGGCTGTGCATAGGGTGGAGACAGGATGATAGGATCTTGGTACTGATCGTCAAACAGGGAAGTGGATGTGGTAGCAGGTGGCGACATCCCCTGGGATAAAGGGCATGGATGGAACAGGGGATCATCTCTAGGATTGAATCCCAATCTCACTCTGATCTAACTGTTCTTGTTTCTCGGGCGTTCGTCGCTTCCGGCTCGTTCCACACTTTCAATTCTATCAGATCCCTCTCAGCCCATGCCGCCTCACCTCATCTTGCTGTGCTTTTGTATTCATACATTTTCTTATCCCCGTCTGTATCTTCTCATCCTCGTCTCATTCCCTCTGTGATGCACAGTTCATCAACTGCCACCTCTCCTGGCTGCAATCTCGCGTTGGTGTGTGAAACATTGTCCGTGGACATCTGTGACACCTTGGCCTTACGCAACGAGGTTTCCGCATCAATACGACTTCATTTACTGGATGTCAGCTTGAGCAATAAGGCCATGTTATGTGACAAAACACAACCAGCTTTTAAATCCATTTAAATCGAAATGCACTTGACCTTAACCTTGCCTTTATATTTATTGAATTGTAGTGAGTTTACTGTCCGTGTGTACAGCCCACTTGTTTATTCCTGTTCGATTAAATACTGCATGTACATTTCTACTTACATGGAGGAGAGTGAAAGCCTGAGGGGTTGGGTGGCGGTAAGGATGGGGGGCTGGACAGAGAGTATAATCTCTCTCCTGTAGTTAGGGAGGTGGGATTTTCCCAGCAGGCAGTGGGCATGATCCCAGGCGTAGCGCAGTGCGGGGAAGGGGATCACAGAGATGACATTCCCACACTCTAGACGGTTTCACACAGGCTAGCCAAGCCCACCGCCACTAACTGGCGGACTGTGAAATCACCACCAGGACTACAGCGAGTCCATCACAGTGGGAGGGTGGGATGAAAGAGTGAGGAATATGATCAGGAATGGGTTGAGGGGAAGGAGAGACAGGGAGAGGCGACAGTCGGAAGTAGCAGCATGGCTGTATGATCTGGTTTTAATATCCTCATTAGGACTGACTTGATACCTACTGCTATTCTGTGTCCAACTGCATCTCTATTAGCTTTGTCATGCCAAACTCACTGTCTCTGTCTGGGCTGAGAGGAAAAAAAAATCTTTTTTCTTTCCAGTGGAGGGCAAAAAAAATGGTGCACTTTTTACTGAGCAGATGGAAATTAAAGGGTCATTTCACCCAAATATCAGGAACATTGTTCTGGGGAAAAAAACATGCAATAGAATTTATTAAATGAATAGTTTGACATTATAGGAAATACACTATCTTTCCAACAGTTAGAAGATTCAAAGCACTCTCATATATGTACGCTAAATATGAAGCTTGAGTTAACAGACGATTAGCCTAGCATTAAGAAAGGGAGCAGTTGTTAAAACCTAGCATTGCTCTGTCCAAAGTTTAAACAATCTGCCTACCAGCCCCTTTAAAGTTCACTAATTAACAAGGCATTCTGTGTCTGTATGTTTGTTTAATCAGTCCACAAACTGGAGCCTGGAATTTGCTAATTGCCTGGCAAGCTCACAGTGACAAGACACTGGTCTTGGCCAAGAAATAGCCTGCCACATAACCCCCCTATAAAACCACAACTTGCTGTTCTTTCACTTCAGTTTGTGTATAAAAAAAATCACCCTGATGTATAACGTGTTTATTAGCTTGAGAGATGTTGGTGGATTTTTTTTGTACCTCTTGACAGAGCCAGGCTAGTCGTTTCCCCTTGCTTCCTGTCTTTATGCTAAGCTAAGCTAATTGTCTGCTGGCTCAAGCTTCATATTTAGCATACAGACATGAGGGTGGTATCTATCTTCTCATGTAACTTTCAGCAAAAAAATGCCTAACTATTCCTTTAGATATGGCACAAACTAAATTCCATTGACCTCCACTGTGTTGGGGTGGAAGCAAAAGAATCTTAGGCAGATATATCAAAACCTGGGCAAATAAAACCAATATTACCTGCAAGGCTATAATACTAAAAGAAAAGTGATAAAATATGTTTTTGTAATTTGGATTAACTGTGTATAGACAATGGCTTGTGAGAGCAAAAGAGTTTTTTTCCTATAAAATACCACCAGACCCTATTCTTTACGGTGCGGTTATATGCTCTCTGATGATAAAAGCCATGACACAAAGGTTTGTTCACAAAGGTTTGTTCACAAAGCAGAGGGCTCTGTCCACCACCACACTTTAATTAAGTCTCCTAAACAGACCTCAGTGCTGATGTAATAAACCATATATGAAGCAAATTAAGTCCTGAATGAACAGTTTTAGCGGCCAAGCTAATTTCCAACACACTGAATAGACAATCCGCTGCCTTATTAGTTCTGTTCTTAAAAGGTAAACTCCAGGAAAGTTGAGGTCAGAATGCAGTTGGCTTTAAACAGTCATTTCCACTTACTTCACTTTTTCTGATAGCATTCAGTAAACTGTAGGGCTACTCTGGCCATTAGAATGAGGATTGTGAAAACGAGCCCACAGTGTTTTTGTTTACTAGTCCCAACTGTCAACAGTGTTACTGTGGGCAATTGGCAGTCCCTATCGCTAACTTTTTAACGAAGTGCTATGCCAATTTTTTGTCTTGTTGGAAAGGTAAACAGTCCGTGTTTACTCCAGTGTTCTTTTGGAATAAAAATGTGGTTTGAATGTTAGATTTTGTGTGAAAGTTTAATTATTCCTTCCTGTGGCTCATTTCCAATGCTTTCCCGAGCTCTCCTCTACCTGAAGGTTTCTCTCATTTGGGACTTGGTTGGTGTGCGAGTATAGCTGGATGTATGATTAGGCCTGGCAGGTTAGTGATCTTAGCGAGCAGCAGGGAGAGGTATGACATTTATTTTTCAAACCCCTGACCCTGAGGATGAAAAATGCATGTCTCAAGCTTAGCCAAGGAGGTTTGGGTAATCATTTATGCCAGTGTCTCCAATCCCATGTCTCGACCTTACTGGTCGGGTGTCTGACAGGTGATGCATGATGCCTCACTCTCCCCCCACCTCACCCTGCTCCTGTCCATATCGCATCCACCCCAATCCCAACAGGACACTGTCAGTCTGTCCCTCCTTTGATAAGCACCTCTCAAGTTCAAACCTTGACCCGGAGTCAGCTCAGCATCCTCAGCTCCTCTCCGCCTCCCTCCTCTATCCCTTAGGTCTTTTCTCACCTTACTTTCGACTTTTACGACTCCCTCTAAATCTTCTCCTTGTCTCTCTTCTCTTTATGCATCCCCGCCATCCATTTACAAAGACGTGCAGCTCTTTGTCATATGCAAAGACATACGCCATAAATTACATGTAACACAAACTGTGCTGTCATATATAAATGTCTCCCCGATGCAAGCAGACTTGTCGGCTAACTATTTGATTGATGGGGTTTTGAGGTATGCACACCGAGATCAGCTCTGTGTGATAAAAGTTTGAAAATGAAAGTGAAACAGGGTGATGCAAACACTTACAGGGCTTTAGCTGATTGGCAAGAATGAGCCCCTGAATTTCTTTTTCTTCAGAATAATGAGAATTCAAGAGATGAGCTGTGATTAGTGTCCTTGCATAACAGTCTAGAGTAGATACCTTTTATAGGACTGGTGTAAAGCAGGGGGATTGATAGTGATCCTATCCAGATGGATCCAAATGAATGAGGTGGAGGATTTGCCATCTCGACAGTCCTGCTTGCTCGCGTGGTGAGAGCAGAGGAGGGAGATTTGGTTCGTGTTAAGGAGACCGTGACAGACCACGGCGTGCTTGCAAAAGGCTAACTTATTTCCAAGATGTAAAGTACTGCAGTCTTGCATGGGTCATGGAAAAACAGGGAGGAAACCAAAGAGGTCAAAGTGAATTCAACGGAGAGAGAGGATGAGAGAGAGATACAGAAGGAAAGCAGAGAGAGAGAGAGCCCAGCTGGTGACTTTGGCGTCTTCCTAAATTATAATGTACACCCAATTTACTCTCATTTGCTGCGAAATTAGCTGGGAAATTTGCTCAGATCTTTTCCCCAGAGTAAATGGGAAGGAAGGGGCTGTTGGAGTGTGAGGGTTGGAAGGAGGTGGCATTAATGCCACAGCCGTGTTATCAACTAAATTAGTGCACTACACTCTGCCGGTTATACATTACACCAATACACTATTATCTATAAGGACTAGGGCTGTCAATCAATTAAAATATTGAATCGCGATTAATCGCAAATTAATCACACATTTTTTATCTGTTCAAAATGTACCTTTAAGGGAAATTTGTCAAGTATTTAATACTCTTATCAACATGGGAGTGAGCAAATATGCTGCTTTATGCAAATGTATGTATATATATATATATATATATATATATATATATATATATATATATATATATATATATTACTGGAAATCAATTAACAACACAAAACAATGACAAATATTGTCCAGAAACCCTCACAGGTACTGCATTTAGCATAAAAAATACGCTCAAATCATAACATGGCAAACTCAAGCCTAACAGGCAACAACAGCTGTCAGTGTGTCAGTGTGCTGACTTGACTATGACTTGCCCCAAACTGCTTGTGATTATTATAAAGTGGGCATGTCTGTAAAGGGGAGACTCGTGGGTACCCATAGAACCCATTTTTCATTCACAAATCTTGAGGTCAGAGGTCAAGGGACCCCTTTGTTATTTAACCACCTTCGCGATTGCATTAATGCGTTAAAGAAATTAGTGGCGTTAAAATGATTTTGCGTTTGACAGCCCTAATAAGGACATTCTACATGTGACCATGAGTGGAAAAACACACCTAATCTAAAGCTTAGGTTTGCAACGTCAATACAGAGCAAAGTGTACTTAATAGATTACCTTTACGTTTGAAAGGCCATAATGCAGTCAGTGCTACTCTCGAGTCGACAGCAGGACTGAGGAAAAGGCCTGCTGGTCATTTAAAGGTTGGTTTACATTTAAAATCCAGAGAGGCTTAGCGCAGAGAAAGAACACTGCAGGTGGACATAATGCTGTGTCAGGCGTTTGGGCTCGAGCCAGCTGTTCTCTTTATTCTCCCCCTCCCTCCATCCTGTTCTCTCTCTCTCTCTGCTTGTGTGTGTGTGCACCTGCATGTATGTGCTCATGAAATCTACAGAATGCACACACTCCTGATTACCCCAGAGGCTATTGCTCCCTATTAACCTTACCCTCCTCACTAAGAGTTCTCCGGTGGCTCATAAACTCCGCACAGTGAGACTTTGAGAGATGGGTGATGCCAAAATATAGTCCCCTTGTTGAACTTTGGCCTCTAACTACTGACATGGAACCTATCCAAGAGTCTTTTTAGCCTGCTGTTAGTGCATACGGAGGGATTTCTGCCAGGCTTGTACTTACAATGCAGCTAGCCAGACTTCAACCAGGCAACGCTTCTCTGGGTCCAGAGACTGTCCATATGTAATAGAACTTATCCAATAAGATCTAAATGATCTTGCACCAGAAGGAATTTAAACTAATGACATGCTATTAAGATGTCAGAATAGGATTGCCATTCTGTGGTCTGATCTATTGTAGTCACTCCGTACCTGATTGTCTGCTGCATCTGTAGTCGGTCGGGATCGGAGGCTGAGAAGGTCGTCAGGCTGGTGCCAGCGGGGACGCCCTCCTCATAGCGGATGGGTTTCGGGTTCGTGGGGAAGTAAGGGGGTTCGTTGACGTCCTGGACAGATATGGTGACGCCGGCTGTGGACTGGAGCGAGGACTGGATGCCGCTGGCTAGGTGGGCCTGGTTGGACACCACCACCGTAAGCATGAAGGCACGGTTCATCTCAAAGTCTACTGGCTGGAGGGCGGAGGGAAGATAATGACAGCGTGTGAGAAGAGAACGCAGTTTAAACATTATACATTTATTTTTTCTTGGTAAACAGCCAAAGATAGTTTGCATATAATCAAATAAGGGATCAAATAAAGCACTGTGTACATCAGTAATGTTGCACCAAGACCCTTAATATTCATATTTGACTCTACAATAATTGTATTTGTGCTTGTTTGTTTGAATTTCCCTTGTCTCACATATTCCATTATTACAAGATTGCACATTTATGAAAATATACAGTGGGTAGACATTAACACATTTAATACAATCAAGTACAAAATATCACACGAGTTAATAGCCACCTCTGTGACACAGTCTGAACAGAAATTGGACATTATAAACTATATTTATTTGGTATTTAATGCAGCGTTGTCAGTGTTCTGGACTGTATTTATCATGTGCTCTTGTATATATAATTTTATCTGACTTTTTCAGTGAGAAAAATATGTGAAACTTTATTATTGTAAAAAAAAAAAAAAATGAATGCATTCTTTACTTGAGAATACATTCTTCATTATTGATTTACAGGTAAAGAAAATAGGAAATAAAGCCTTTTCTCGTTGGGTATGGTCAACGATTATTACTACAATTAGTAGTATCATTACTTTTTATGAGCAAACCATGTCAAGCATTCAAGCATACTGATGATAGTGTGAAAACCTCTGTCAACATTTCTCTTTTGTGGCTGGGGAGTATGCGTTGAACCTTGTTGATGATAAAGGACATAATAAATGAACAGATGCCATGTCAAGTGTTCCCCTGATGAATTGGACCCGTATTCTCTCTAAACTACTAACCAACACACACACACACACACACACACTCATACACACATCCTGAGAGGAGGCAGCAGGGCTTAGTCTATTCATAGGGTGCTGTCATGGCTCTGCCTTTTGAGTGTGTGCGTGTATATGTGTACTCTCACAGGGGTTTTTACCGGCTGAGCCTAAACCACAGTGACAGTTCCGTGCTCTCCTAATGAAGACTACACCATCAGGTTCAAATGACAACAACAACAAGCAAGGAAATAAAAAAGAGAACAAACATGGTGCTTGTAGGTCCTGCTGGCACATTTCTAAATAGGCGGCTGATGATTACCGCCGCAAGGCTCGTGTCTGTGGTGGCTGATGGTGATGTTAATGATTCTGAGCACATCTGTATGTTGCATTGAGTGTTATTAGTGGACAGTGTGGCAGCACAGCTATGATATATATATATATATATATATATATATATATATATATATATATATATATATATATATAAAGCATTCTTAATCAGGCAGCCTGGTTGACAAGGGCACTGGAGTGGATGTGTTTGTGTGTATTGTGTACGCACGTAGATATAAGTAAATGGGAGCTCATACTGTAGGTGTGTATTCGCGTGTGACCCCGCTGGTGCACTGGGAACCCATTTACAGGCAAACCACGCTCAAGGCTCTTTGATCTACAGCCAGTGGTATTCAGAGCACAGGGGGGGGTCTAGAGTATAGCTGTAGGCTAACTAAAACATGCATACACACTCGGACACACTCGCCCTGAGGGAAGCCAGAGGGGTGAGAGGTCAATAACATGGCTTCCATCTTTTGCCCATGAGCCATCACATCTTACATCTCCTCTGTATCGCTTCACTCGTTCCTCTCTTTCCCTCTTACTTAATTTGTTTCGCCGGACTCCAACTTCTCAACCCCCTGGTTTTCTCACCTCTACCCCCCCCAAACCACCTCCCACCCCCTGTGATCTACGCTCTCTGCGAGTCTCTCAATCCTCGGAAATCTGTCTTCGCCTCACTTCCCCTCGTCCTCCTCCTCTCCACTTCTGTGTTTATCATAAGCTGTGATTTACATATCTTAATGACTCATTCGAACCGAGCGGCTCTGTTTGTGTATTTTTATGCGCACTTGTTTGTTGACTGGCTCTATTACCGTGCGGGAGAATGAGAATGCGTCTCATAAACTCCCCGGAGAGCAGTGTAAATGTGTGACATGTTCTGGTTAAGACCTCAGCCCTTGTTTACAGAGGAGCCCGGGTCCCTCATGGGAGATTGCCGCATACCTGGGTGTCAGTGTGATTCGATGTGTCTGTACTAGCAGACTAGCAGCTTGGTAAAAATAGCAACACATAGGTAGCGCCTTCTTATGGCTTCTTAATTTTACCTATATTGAGTCTGATGTCAACCTATCCGGCTCCCTTTTCCCAGAGCAAGCTGAAGCCCCTCTGTTTACTTGTTGAGACAGTCTATTTCTCATTCCTTCCCAGGGGGCGTCCTGTCTCTTATTTTATGATTTCCTGATAACCTCCCATGGGTCCTGATGGAAGCTCACGGCTACCCGGCTGCCTGCTGAATTTTACATCAGGGAGTGAGAGGAATGGATTATAAGAGGCAGTCATCTAGAGATAATGAAGAGAAGCAAAATGCCAATGCTCATTGCTCAGGGTGCTGTGGGAATTACTGGGTGATGTTATTGCTATTTTTTAAACATTATTGTAGGATGTGAGATGGGATTTGCAGGAGTCAGATGCACGAGGAGAATACCCGGGGGTCCTCAGGGTCACGCGAACAAACAAGTTTCTTCAAAACGCATGCGACATGATAAGCACATTTATAGCGAGCCACTCACGGACGAACACAGAAAATGCCGAAGGCCATTCAGCAGGACATACATCTACACACTTTACATACACACACAGAATATAAGCTGAGTATCATACAGATACTATTATTCTGTTATCTGTTTCCTATATCTTTTTTCAAAATGGGTTAAAACCCTCCAGCCAACCTCCGTCTGAGAGGTTGAACACTAACACAGCAGGCTGTTACAAGACATGGTTTTGTTGTTGCTGCCATTTACCACAGCAGCTAGAACATTATGAGTGTATAAAACCCGTTGCCTTTGTAATTGAGAAATCAATACCTAATTTGCTACAGTGGTCTCGCCAGCCATTGTGTTTAAGACTGTGTGTGTGAGTGTATGAGCTGTTTCTGAAGGGCGCAGCGGCCTCCAATCCCTCATTTGGACATAGGGGGGCATGTGAAAGGCAAAAGACCCCGGCCTGTCCCCATTTAACTCTGTAGTCTGTAGTATTATTATTGTGCTTAAATCCAGAGGGGATCTGACAGTCAGCACAGAAAAAGAGATGACACTACTGTTTCTAAGATGGGCATGTTCTAATAGGCTGGTGTCTTACCTTCACCACGGTGACCATGCCATCGTTGGAGACAGGGTCAGTGCGGATGGTGAAGTGCCCAGATGGGTCTCCGCTGATGATCCTGTAGATGGCGTTCCAGTTAGGCGAGTGCGGTTGGTCAGCATCTATCACCGTCAGATTGGCCACCACAAGATCCACTCGGTTCTCTGGGACCTCACCGGAAAACTGCAGGAAGTAGAGTAAAATGTTACCTCGTGATCTGTTGCTTCAAAATATCTTTATTGAAACTGTTAGCTGAGGTCTTTTGGGATCCATTGAGCCGTTTCTACAAAAAAATAACCCAGATTGCCTATCTCTCATTTTCATTTTTTCTTTATAGAGCCAGTCCTCCTTTCAGGTTTTCAGGTAGAGTAAGTTTAATGATCTTGCTTTTACCACAGCTGAGCGGTAAACAAGAAGTAAACACAGATGCACACCAGCAAGCACATGCACACAGGGGCGTTGTTCCAGTTTCAGTGTTTTCTGCTTTTTTCATGCATTCCCAGTGCCCTTCCTTGACAAGCAATAATATTTCATTCCTTTGAAAGCCAGAGTGACAAAGGAGGAGAGAATGGGTGAGCAGAAAGGAGCCAGCAGTGGGGAGGGTTAAAACAGCTGTTTGAGTGTATATGAGTGGCTTTTAGTTGTCCCCGTGCTGTGTAAACACATGTGCTTTGTCCTGATAAGCCTGATGAGGAGTGAGCCGCTGTCTGTCATATGTCTGTTATGGTGGGGATTGATCAAAGCTGTACAGGCTCAGGGGATAAAGCCCACAAAGACGAACCAACAACAGCAACGCTGTAAAACACAATTCGACCGCATCCCCAGCTACGTGGACAGCCCATCAACTCTTAACCAATTACGTGAGGTCAGAAGGTGAGCGCGTTGGCGCGTCTTCACCTCATCTGGAGGCAACAGGCATGTAGCATCATACAGTTACCGTGTCACCATGGGTAACAGGCGTGGAAGAGCCACTGAGCCGCTTATGTGAGTGTAGGATATCAAAGAGCAAAGCCCCAGACCAAACACTCCAACAGACCATAATACCCTGCCTGGCAACCCTCGCATCACCCAGCAAACAGCCGACAGCAGCGGGCAGATTAGGGGGCTGCGTCAGGAGAGCTGTTCAGAGACTCAATGACATTCTTAAGACAACAGACAAGTCCGGGTGGTCCTGCTGCACTGCCTGCATTGGATAAGTAGGCAGGCTGTCGTATGTTCGTGTGTGTATGTGCGTGCTCGAGCGGTTTATTACTGTGGTTTGGTTCAGGGACTCCCCGATGCCAATTCAATAAAATAAAACTTCAGAGACGGCTCTTGAGCTCCTAAGGGCCCTTGAGCATCTTCTTTCTCAGCACACAGTAACAAGTAAGGGCAAGAGTTAACCAGACATGATGGAAGACTTTGAAGGGTCAACCACAGCTTATTATCAACAACACCCCAGTTTAAGATTTCTACTCTCGTTAGCTCTTTATAAGGCAGGTGGAGTTACAGGCATCCAGAGCTCGAGTAATAAAAGTCGTACTTATTTTTCCCGCAGGAAATCTTACATGGCGCGGCAGTTTTTTTTTATTCCCTTTAACTATAGCATCAGTGCAATCACGTAGCAAATCAGTCTTGTGGTGAAACTTTCAAGACTGTGTTAATACCAACTTTATAGGGTACAGGAAGTCAACCATGAGTCCCATAGAACTTAGCAGTAAGTACCCTCCAATCACTGAAGTTAAATCATCTGTGATTTTAGATTGCAATGATCAAGTGTTCAGGATATGCTTGAACTCTATATCCTACAGCTCTGATTTATGCATTGTACTATTAAAGGAGCAGTGTGTAGGATTTAGCGACATCTAGCGGTGAGGTTGCAGATTTAAACCTTTCCCATTTGCCAAGCGTGTAGGAGAACTACGGTGGCCGACGCAAAAACGTGAGTGTAGCGTAGGTCATTAGGAGCAGAGTCAGTGCGTAGTGTGTGTGTCCGCGGGAAGTGAGTGGCGAAGCAAGAGAGAGCGGCGGTGGCGAATGTGTGTGAGCGAACAAGTGAGCGAGTGGAGCAGAAGACAGAGTTAGTTTAGCTCTGAGAATATCGAGTGAATGTACAGTGGAAGTTGCAGTTTGTGCAGAAATAAATGCTGCAGCTCCTCAAGACCAACAGAGGTTTTCCATGCAGTGGTGTAAATATCGACGGTGCAACCGGTGCGACGCACCGGGGCCGAGAAGCTGTCAGGGGCCCAAAAATCACCTTCCTACACTGTCCACACTGAATTCTGTTACGTCATGTAAACAAAACACATAGGCTACCTATCAGCTGTGAGCTCGAGATCAGACTGGAGACGTAACCACTTATCTTCCTTCGTTTGTTCTTTTTAAACAGAAAACACACGTTTAACATTGTGATCTTTACTGGAAATGACTTACAATATAGCCAACAGCAGTAGGAAACCTTCAGGCGATCTCCTGACAATCACCCTCCAGCCAGCTGCCTCTTTATTAAGGTTTTTCTAGTGAGATGAGGAGGTATCGTATAGATAACTCCTCATTTCAACTTCACCAATCAGCCGCTCCTCGTCCATTGAGGCGATTTTAAGGCAAGCGACTGGAATAAATAGAAACAGCTGGCCGTCTGACAAAAGTTCAGCTTAAAACGGCGTGCCACGTCGCGCTGCGTCGCTCACGGACATTCCAATAAAAAGGACATGGCTCTTAAGCAGTGTTGTTAATGGCATTGCAGAGCACAAGACCAGTAGCACCAAAATGCGCACCTACTGTAATCTGTCTCTGTGATAACATTTGGCTGCTGAGTCCAGGGCAGGCTGTTAAATTAGCGTTGATAAATTTGGGCTTCGGCTGCTCTCCGTGGTGCTGATCACAGGCTGGTTTGCAGTATGGGAGTTGCATGGTGAGCCTCTCCATTGTGGCATAGCAATTGTCTGCTTTGCAATTGGCCGGAGTTGTTGTGTGTGTACGTACGTGTGTACACGAGCGTGCGCTTGTGTTTGTGTGTTTTGCACCGGGGCCTATCACAATTATGTTACGTTATCGACTCCGGCCCAAGCAGCAAAAGTTAACACAGTGGTTTGTCCGTTCTGGGCTACTGTAGAAACATGGCGACCAGCTCCGTAAAGAGAGGACCCGCTCTGTATGTAGATAAAAACGGCTCATTCTAAGCTAACAAAAACACGATTCTTATATTCAGGTGATTATACACTAAAGAAAACATAGTTATTAATACTATACACCATTTCTGCCAATAGAGCCCCCTAATTTCTACACACTGGTCCTTTAAATGCCCATCAACATACCAGACTAAAGCAAAAACAGGCTGTGGGAAAGTTTTTCAACGAGACAATAGCATTTTTCCACTGAGTATTCAGGTTGCATTTAAGAGTTAACTTTCAAATGGGAAATTAAAGTGATTTTTTTTCCCCATATAGCCAGCAGGTCCTCCTAATTCTCCATTATATTCAGTTTAATTGAACGGTTGTTCTATTTCTTTAATAATCCAGCTTTTATCTTTGTGACGGTGAGCTTTGACATCTGGTAGCATTGTTGTCAATAATGGATTGTGATTCAACATTTGTGATTTTGAACAGAGAGCATTTCAATCCCTCTTGTAAAAACCTTGGGGTTGTTCTCTTTCTTTCACTCTCTCAATGATTTATTAGCTGAATACTGCATTGTATTGTACTGTACACTGTAGTGGGGTTTGTTTCAACGGTGAGTTGTTGTATGACTGCTGTCTTTCAGCAGAGCTTTTCTCTGATCAGGTAGTTTTTTCTTTTCTATGATACTGTATCTTGTCCCCAACTGCTGGACTAAAGGAAAGGAGGGACACGCTCTTTGATTGTGATTGGCACAGAGTGCAGTTGGCTTTCTCGCAGCACTTGACACAACATCTCTTGCCAACGCTCGCACCCTTCTGTCACTATTTTGGCAGTGGGGAAAGACTAAAGGAGGCAAGGGGAGGTGAGAGGAGAAGTGACAGGGATCTTCATCATAAGAACCTTGTGAGGACGGTAAAGGAAGGAGGCTAAAGGAAGCATTGCAGTACATCCTGCACAGTGATTGCATGAGTGTAGGTCTCCCTACAAATACATCCCATACCATGTGAGATTAGGAGTGTAAAAAAGTATCGAGTATCACAATATTACGTTTTGTGATTATATATCGATTCTCAAAAACACTATTGATTTATAATTAATAGTTGACATGCAAAGATTAACTTAGTCAATACTTTATTTCATTTGCAAAGATATGCTCAAAGTATGTGCCGTCTCAAAGTAGTGCTCTGATGTTGTATGATACAGGGAAATGCAGATCCCACTGTTCTGATTGCATAATATATTACACAGATTTTATGCATAAGGTAGTGTGTTCTTTATACGACTGTTTTCCTAAAATTAGATTTAAAAAATTGCAATATATCGCCTTGCTTACAGTATCGCAATATATCGCGATATATTGCGATACTGTAAGCAAGGCGATATATTGCAATTTTTTAAATCTAATTTTAGGAAAACAGTCGTATAAAGAACACACTACCATATGCATAAAATCTGTTTAATATATTATGCAATATATTGAATCATAACCCCTGTATCATGTGTCGCCAGATTCTTGCCAACACACATCCCTCTGTGAGATACAGTCGTCGTGGCAGTACTGTATGCGTAAACAAACAAAAGAGATGATTAACTTTTTCATTTCATCTCATCTATCTGCATCACAGAAATAATGCAAAGCATGTATGCAGCCCTGAATAAGCGCCCAAAGCCTTCACATCCGTACACATACACCACCCTTTGCCGCCTTGAAAAATAGGGCAGCCTCTGATAGGCGTGATGAAATATTAATCATCAACATTAAAGACAAATTCCCCAAACTTTATATTTCTGGGACACGTTGAAAGATCTATGGGGTTTATTGCAAACACTAAATATTTGCATAATGGCCTGCATTCTCAACAAAATGGCTTTTATGTTATCCCACCGCTAAAATGGGTGATTTATGAAGGGAGTGGGTAAAAGTGCTCTGCTCATCGCGGCTCCAAAACCTCCACTAAAGTTTATCATCAATTTCCATGATAGTATTAACTTCCCTCTGTGGCGATGATGGAAATGCACTTAAACATGGTGGAATACAGTTAGCGAATATCAATCTATTACTAGCCACTATCATCAATACGCCACCATCAGTAGAGAATCTTAAATCAGAGGGGGATGCCGAGTCAGGGAAGGCCTTTGATTTACAACGGGGCATGTCTATGCTTTATCACTGCCGCTGTAGAAAATAGCTCCTGTGACCAAATAATCCTTCATTCGTTCTCCTCTCCCCATCATTTTCTCATCACTTTTTGTCTTTGAGTCTACACGGTGGTCCGCTCATCAACTCATTTTCCCTCTTTGTTCCCTTTTTGCTCACCATCTCCTTTGTGTGTATCCTTTTTCTTCCGCTGCCCTCTCTCTGTACATCTCCTGCTGTGTGTGATGTAGCAGCTCTCTGATGAGCTCTATGGTTGACACATGCTTACCGCCAGTGCTAACTCATCATCATAAGGGTCTTAATAGCCCCCAGGGCAAATGCTAATGCTAGCTCCTCTGCTACCACCTCAAAGAGCCGAGCCCCACTGTAGCGCTGATACCGCGTCAGCCGCTATCCCTGCAGTTGCAGAGCTAAGCACCTTATCTACCCAGCAGGCCCATGCTCTCATCACTACTGATAGCAAAAGCACACATGCTGAATAATTCTGACACCTGAAGCCAAACTGACACCTGTGATGAAAGATTTTTCATCATAACAAGAAAACGCAGACGCGTCGACTCCACTTTTGACCATCTTTACCCCTCTAAACAAATGCACGTCTCTGCCACATCGAATAAAAATGTGACTCTTGAGAATGTCATTAAAAAACATGCAAATAATGCCTCCGCATTTTTTTTCCAGCTGCCAGAGAGAAATACTGCTGCCACCTCAGCCGTTCCACCCGCACATCTAAATAAACATTTAGCAGCACTGAGAAAAACGACCGGAGTTAATATTAACTTAAGAGAGAGCGGAATAAATTGAAGTAAACTTTTTAACAACACTAAATCTCCCGCTTCACTTAATAACTTAGTGATGATGTTGCTGAATCGCACCACGCTGATACATTACATACAGTACATTACTTTGGACTTTTAATTTTTAGCTCGCTCTCAATAATGACCTTCTGTAATGTAATCATCATTTTAAATATCACTATGACGACAACAATCATTAACGATTTGCTGGCTCTAGTTTTCTTGCTGATGAAAGTCAATAATATGGATTAGTTTTTCCTTGTGTGTGTGTGTGTGTGTGTGTGTGTGTGTGTGCAGCCATCCTCTACAAGGAAATGAATAAGTATCCTTTGCACTTCATAGCCCTCCTTCACTGTCCTTGTGTAAATCTTCGTTTGTAACGACATAACAGTGTTGTAGTCATTTCCTTTCTCCTTTCCTCATTCCCTCCCTCCCTCCCTCCCTTTTCATTCTCCTTCCCTCTGTTCTTCGATGCCTGTCACTCTCTAGCCTTTTCTATTTCTTTTTTCTCCGATATACTAAGCATTTCCACCCTCTTCTCTGAAACCCACCCCCCCCTCCTTCCTTTCCCCTTATTTGTAGCAACTCACAGTTCTGGAGGTCAGCATGGGAGGGTTGTCGTTGATGTCCGTGACAGTGATGATGGCAGTGGCTGTGTTGGAGAGGCCAAAGTTCAGGTTGCCTTCCATGTCCGTGGCCTGCACGATGATGGTATACTGGGACACTTTCTGTAAAAAGGCAGAAACAGAAGAAAAAAAACACAGTGTGTGCAGTTATTCATCTGCGAAAAGCTTTCTCTTCCTCCAGTCTACAGCAACAGCCACGCAGTGTGATCCCCAGAGGAGTGTTTCTGTTCTATAGTAGCCGTCCATGCTCTTAGTTGAAACGCAGAATCACAGGGGTGAAGTCTTTCATTCGACTGAGTTGAAACCTCCTCGGCGGAACGTATCCAGACTTCACACCGTCTTGAAGGCTCCCCATGGGTATGTCATCAAAGACGCTGCTCATTCGGTGCCACTGATGGACAGATGTGAAGACAATGATCCGACTGACAGAGATTAATAGACTATCTATGCAGCAATAATACCAGGGAATGATGAATGCCATTTCATCTTTTGAAATGACACAGTGTCACTTCACTGAAAGCTGAAATATGGTTCTCTTATTTGTATTTTTGTACTTGAGTGCACTCCCTCTCTTTGCCAGCATCCTCCGTCTCCTCTTCTGTCCCACGGTGCAGTTAATGGGCTGCAGGAAGGATGGAGCCCGGGAGCCGACTGTCTGGCTATAATGCGTCTCGTCACTGAGATTCCCAATTACATTCCCAGTGTCTCTCTCACCTGCTAATTACCGAGTAAATATCCCAATTAGAACAGGACACCACATCAGGAGGATTAGACAGCTCCTCTCAGTTCCTCTCATCTCGATGCTAGACGAGATGCTGAACTCTAACCTCGTACACACACTCTCATTAACACCCACACACACACACACACACACACACCTCTCTTTCTCCATATATTGTTCGGAGGCAGTGCCTGCCTGACTGTCCCATCAGCCAGTGTACAGCGTGTACACAACACTCTCACTAATTAGACAAGGGAGTAATTATGTAGAGCTCCTCTGAACCTCTCAGCATTGCAACAACACCGCAGCATACCCAGCTTCCTCTGGAGGACTGAGGTCTGTTACTGTCAACAAGCTCTTAAAAGTCCACTGCAGACCAGTGGAAACCTTTAGAAGAGAATCAGTGTGGGAGTTTATAAAGGGAAGGTAGAAAACATTTCAAAAGTGAAGAACAGAGGAGAGGATAAGAGACAGCAGGGGGATGCAGCCAAGGCGCAAGGGAGGAGGACTACTAAAAATAGATGCCTGTGTTGTTGTTTTTTTTTTTTCTTGTTTTTTTTTTGTAGCACCTAACGCCTTCAACACCCCAGCCCAAGAAGGGAAGGGAGATGCAGAAACTTTCAAAGTTTCAAAGGGCCAAAGTGCTGACTAAAAGTGGACCAGGGAAGCACCGCAGTGTGCTGTGTAGCATCTTTTTGTGAAGTTTATGTACAATACATAAGCTCCTTTTTTTCCCCTGCAAGGTTTGAGACTTCTTATCTGCTCTATTGGGAAACAGAAGTTGCAGGAAAACAGAAGCATGTATTTGTATGCTACAGAAAGAGTGTTTAGTGTAATTGTGATGGTTAAAGGGCCTAAAGGTTAGAGAAGCAAG
>CAKAOJ020000028.1:600000-827500 GCA_916701645.2 Sebastolobus alascanus | reverse complement strand
ATATGCAGCAGTGGAACACCAGTGACATGCCACATGAGTGTCATACCATTTGTTAGTGCCAAAAACTAGTGCCATATCACTCTGAATCGACACATGCCATTAAAACAATAATGGCATACCATCAACCACTCTTTGATCTAAAGTTTTGGTACTTGGTTGGCCATCTACTACAAGATCTGATGAGTTGTGGATTCTAAAGTTGCGAAAAGAACTGACCCTGTGCTTGGACTTAAATTGCCTTTCTGTGCACTTACTGTATATTGGACTGAGATCTTACAGTACTGGAATAGCCAATAGCCTTCCTGATAGCAAAGGTCTTGCATCTCCCCTGACCTCTCCAGATAATGAGGCATCAACTGGACTGCGGATAACTGGATGTATTTTGCTTTTCATACTATTAAGAACTCTTAACATGAAGACCAAACTCCAAAATATAAAACTTAAACAAACTCCCTAGAGGGTGGTTGTTTCTGAGATCCAGAATAAACATCTAAACCTCTTATTTAAAGGCATCTTGGCCATTGCCAACGTTCAGACAAATGTCTCCTGTCCCTGTTTACTTCATACTTAATATTCATGAGAACTGGCTGTGTACACAGGGAACTCTGCCCAATAAATAGGAGAGTATCCAAAGGGAGAGGGGTGAGAGCCTGAGAGAGAATCACATACTGTAGAAATCTTTGCTGCAGTGGATACTATTGTATGTTGTGTGTATCATTTTCTATATCCGCAGTACTTACAGGATCTGTCAGTCTGATAGTCGCACAGATAACATATCAAAAGGAAATGAATGCATGCACTTCATTTTGTCTGCCCCAGGGATATTCATATCTACGAATTAGCTGTAAGGGACTTTATGATACAGAGCATGATGAAAAAAAATGATACATTTTGAGTCACAGTCACAGGGGTATTACCAAAGTTCAGATAACAGCGACTACTCATCCAGTTCTTTGACTCAGCATGCTGCTGTTGCTGGAATTTAAATCTCTGGTGGAGGAGCAGAGATCCAAACCTCTCAGACGGCAGTGCAGAGGCCCTGCTACTCCCATCATTTAGAGGTTTTCAAACTCGCATGATTCTGTCTGGGAAGTCCCATTAGCTCGGTTATGCTGGGGATATGTGGCTGAGGGGACGGATGTCCTGGAGCCCAGTTTGACACAGTGATGCTTTGATCTAACAGCCAGTCTCTCTAGCCCTGGGTGCTGCTGTGTGTATCAGGCCCACATAGAGAAACTGTTGGCTCGCTCTCTCTCTCTCTCTCTCTCTCTCTCTCTCTCTCTCTCTCTCTCTCTCTCTCTCTCTCTCTCTCTCTCTCTCTCTCTCTCTCTCTCTCTCTCTCTCTCTCTCTCTCTCTCTCTCTCTCTCTCTCTCTCTCTCTCTCTGTGTCTCTGTGTGCCCTGTGGCTCAATACTGCTCCATGCAAAGGCAGGCAATCTTTAAAGGACATCCAGGATCACCCTGCAGTACAACAGACCAATCCTTCCCCTGACTTTATTACAGCAATGTGTCTAACTCGGCACACTCATAGTGAGGTGTGAGTTTCGGTGTCCATCAAATTTAAACACATTGCACAACTCTTGAATTAAACAAACGTTTCAGGCTTTATCTTGACCTTCATCCAGGAGGCTCATTTACAGTTTCTTAGAGAGCCATCTCCAGGCTCGCCTCTGTTCCACCAGCTTCTGTAACATTTCTTTCATTGGTCTTCCTGAAAAAATGAAACGTGTTCCTGAGGTTTCTACTTTCCAAATTCTGAGACAAATCGGCATCCACCGAAGCACTCAAAGTACTATTAGGACCTTTGTAAACAAAGTTAATCAATGATTACTTTGTGAGCATGCACAAAAAAAAATGTACTTGAAGGTACAGTATGTAGGATTTGGCGGCATCTAGTGGTGTGGTTGCAGATTGCAACCAACTGGCTACCCCTCCGCTCACTCCTCCCTTTCCAAGACTGCGGTAACGTGAGCAGCCGTGTGCAAAACCGTGGTAACGCCATTCGCCTCGATCAGAGGCCATCCTTACCATAATAACACTACTTTAGGAGCAACGGAAGTCAGACGGTGACTGGCGGTACCACGGTTTTGCACTCCTCGGCTCACAGGAAACTAGGAGTACATCTAAATCCTCAAATATTAACATAACTAAAATTCTCTCTTTCCATGTCTTTCTCCCTTAATGTAACACAGATTCACTCACATGCCGCTCTCTGCTTATGTTGTTCACAACAAAAGTTTGCTCATTGAATACGTAACCACATATCAAATTGGAATCTTGTGTATTGTAATTATAGCTTGTGTCACTCTGGGTTGTCCTTTTCAATTGAATGTATGAGGGACTGCAGCTTGAGAGTGATAAGAACATAGCTAGAAACCCAAGAAAGAAAGAGACGGCATGATGCTGGTAAGTGCGCACCATTTTTGTTTAAATGTTAGCTCCACTTTTTCTCCTCCTCCACTAATGGCTCCCAAACAACCAGCTGAAAGTGCTGTAGTTAAATACGCTGAGCCAGAGAGGCCCTGCTTAATCATTTAGGAACAAAGAAGAGTACTTTCTAGTTAGTAAGGATGATAATGATTTTTTTTTCTGGGAGTGTCTAATGAGAAGAGGTGCCCTACTTTAACAAAGAGTCTATCTTCTGCAGCGCACACAAAAAATCCAGACAAGACAAATATAGATAACATAATTAAATCAAACAATGTGGAAAGAAAATAGGAGCGTGGTTGGATGAGGAGCTCAAAATGGTGAACTGGATACTGAACAGCAAAGCCCCGGAGACCTTCGAGACATACAGTTAGGATGGTTTCTGGGTGATGGTAGATAGTTATTTTCGTGATGCTCCGAGGGATTCAAATGTGGGTTTGACACACAGAGTTTTTAATTAACGCTCACTCAATAAGGAAGAAAAGAATGCACGCTTCCCTCTTTTAATTAGATGAGTTCAAATAGTGTCAAATATTTTCCTATATGTGAATCCCTAGTCAGGTGATTTAAAAGATTTTAGTGTGGAAGATACTGGCAGTATTCAGCACATACTCTCTTGGTAAAGCAGGTTGTTTCTGCACTCTGAAAAACAGAAAGGGACAGTATAGCTAAATCATCAAACAATCTGTCTGCCCTATGTGAGCTACTTTTTATTCCAGATAATAAATGTAGCTGGACAGTTAGGACTCCTTTGAAATGTTGCTAAAGTGACACTGTTAACTCCCATATTTAGCATTTGTAGTATACTGTATAAACTAGGACTGTCAATCGTTTAAAATATTTAATCATGCATTTTTTATCTGTTCAAAATATACCTTAAAGGGAGATTTGTCAAGTATTTAACACTCTTATCAACATGGGAGTGGTCAAATATGTTTGCTTTATGAAAACATATGTATATAATTATTATTGGAAATCAATTAACAACACAAAACAATGAGAAATATTGTCTAGTTACCCTCACAGGTACTGCATTTAGCATAAATAAATATGATCAAATCATAACATGGCAAACTCAAGCCCAACAGGCAACAACAGCTGTCAGTGTGTCAGTGTGCTGACTTGACTATGACTTGCCCCAAAACTGCTTGTGATTATCATAAAGTGGGCATGTCTGTAAAGGGGAGACTCGTGGGTACCCATAGAATCCATTTTCATTCACATATCTTGAGGTCAGAGGTCAAGGGACCCCTTTGAAAACGGCCACGGTGGATTTCTTTGCCAAAATTTAGCGTAAGTTTGGAACGTTATTTAGCCTCCTATGCGTGAAGCTGGCATAACATGGTTGGTACCAATGGATTCCTTCGTTTTTCTAGTTTCATATGATACCAGTATCTTCACTCACGCTTAGCTTAAAAACTGAGCCCGCTACAGTCTAAAAATTGCAAGTTGCATTAATGCGTTAAAGAAATTAGTGGCGTTAAAACATTTTGCGTAAACACGCTATAATCAAATTATTATCGCGTTAACTTTGACAGTCCTAATATTTACACTGAGTATTCCTCTTTTGATAGAATAATGTTTTAGGAAATTGGAAACTCCAAGTCCGCATGCATGTGGACATTTTTTGGAGTTCTGTCACTTTTCCAATGATGAAATGAGAAATGATATGTAACATGACACTCAGAGACAGACTTAATAACAGATCACAATGAACACCTGTAAGCTCCATGACCTTGATCGCTGCCTCTTTGTGGCAGGTGCCATCATAGATGTTATTAATAGAATCGCTGCTGACTGTACTCCGGCAGGTCGTCTATGTCGGAGGTATTCAAATCGCTGCAAACTAATGGCTTTCATTTGGATCTGACAGCTTGGTATTTGCAGGTCCCTCTTGAATTGATAGATTGCGTAATTTGGAGTCATTTGTTTACCCAGCCTGTCTTGTGAGAGCTATTTCGCCTCCGTAGAACTGCAAAATAACAGAACAGGAATTGGATATGATTAATAGGACGAGTTATAATGTTAAAGCCGATTCTTGTGGGCTTGGGTATTCTCGCTGAACTCGCACAGGTTTTCCTCTCATAAATGTCAGCGTTATTTCTGTATAAAGCCAGGTTAATTAAAAAGTCTTGACATGAATGTGAACATCACATGGAAACGTTATATCGCAGCATGTGAGCTGATTATTCCTCATTGATATCAGGTGATGCTGACGTCTAGACTCACCCGGGGCTGTTGCTGTGATGTGGCATAATCACACCAACTTGCATGGCAGTCTCCACACGGATGATAAGCTAATCAAATCCCCTGCCCAAGTAGTCCGGGGGGAGTTTGTATATGATGGCAATCTGTGAGCATCTCTCGCAGAGAGCCAAGGAGCCTCAGCTGAGACATGATCAAAGAGATCCAAACTGTGCTGCTGTAGGGAGGCAGAGGAGCTGCACTAAACACTACAAGAAACATGCTGGTCAACACTGGTGAGAGGATGAGTCCATGAGAGATAACCTTCAGCATTCATACTGTATATATGGTATATATCAGAGAAATGTAAATTTGGAAATTAGTTCCAAATATAATCTTTGCCCTTGTTTTGAACCAAAGTCTGATACGTCACTTTTTACTGATACCAGTACTGTTTACTCCTTTTTACTGACTCCTTTTCATCCATGTGAAGACAATCTCTGGAGTCGAAATGACAAAATGACTTCCTCACTACCTGCAGTGGCGAACAGAAACCGATAACCAAGACTAATGTGTTTTTATGTACGTCCTTCATGTCAAGGTAACAAACAGCATCTGGCTTTATGGGTGGAGAGATACGCATCAGGCCGGGAAGAACAAAGTCAAGTAAGGGCTGGCAACATGACTGAGAGCACATGCCAGTCCACAGATACAAGCCCAACATGAACCTCTCCCTTGAGAGACGTTTTTTTTCATACCCCTCCTTTGATTTAAGGTGGTCATGTAGTCTTCATAACATCCTTTGGTCATATGCACAAACAAAACATGTGCAGAAAAACATACAGCATGTGTTGCAGCATGCACACCGATGCTGTGAGTCAAATTAAATGAGAGTGACAATGTCAAAGGCAAAATTTGGTTTCAAGATTTTCCTCAGAGCGTTAATCTTTTTTCCCATGTTTAGTTAGTGACAGTGGGCAATGAAAAGTGAAGCCAATGAGGAAGTGCCTTAAACTTGCATTCTTTCTAATAGCCAGCAGGGGGCGACTCCTCTGGTTGCAAAAAGAAGTCTGATTGTATTGAAGTCTATGAGAGAGTGAGCCTACTTAATTTATTACCTCAGTAAAAATTGTAAACATGGGTTTATGGTCTCAATCGCTAGTTTCAAGTCTTCTTCAATACAGCATGATGTTTATTTAGTAAATTATGGTCCCATTTAGAGTCAAATAGACCATAAAGCAGGGTATGCTTCAGGGCGTGGCTACCTTGTGATTGACAGGTCGCTACCACGGCGTTGTCCGGTCTGGGAGTTGTCCGTGTTTTCGTCTTAGAACTTTAACCCTTTCACAGTGTGTTTTCAGTTCATTTAAGTTAATGGTAACATTTTCGTCACCTAAAAATGTCTTATTCAGCGATCGGTTGTACTTAGCTCCTCCCTCCTGTGTCACTTCTGGTTGCAAAAAAAACAAGATCGCGACGGCCAGAAATCAATTTGGCGAAGCCTAAAATGCTGAACTCGAGGTTTCCAAAACGGTAGTCCACAAACCAATGGGTGACTACGTCCACTTATATACAGTACATATATACTTATTTTTGGCGACGGCCAAAAACCAAGATGGTGACGGCCAAAATGCCGAACTCGAGGCAAAGAACGTATATTGCTAAGAAGGGAAAGTCAATTGTTCATTCCATTACAACATCAGCGCTCAGCAGCAAAGCTACGCTTCCGCCATTTTGGACTGAAAGCAACAGTAAAACATCCGCCTAAAAAGTGCCGTACAAAAGTAAAACAATCTTTTTTTCTATTCTATTGGGATATTCTACCAAAATGGCCTATGTTGAACAATAAAATATTATAAATATAATAGGCGTTTTCACTCCAAAATGGCGGCAGCGGCTGTTGTCAAAAAAACACTGGAATTTTGTCTCTTTGCTTCTATACTCTTTGCTCGAGGCTTCAACACGACAGTCCACGAACCAATGGGTTACGTCACGGTGACTACGTCCACTTGTTATATACAGTCTATGGTTAGTAGCCTATTAGGTCTCAGATAGTCACCATTAAAGTGGATGTGATTAACAACTTTTTGTCTTTAAGAGTAAATATCTTTACAGATTGCTACCAACATATACACTACAGCATGGTAGCATAACAATGATGCACATATGAGAGAATAAATTATACCTACGCATAAACTATCAATGAAATGACCATTGTGTAATAGTGGAGAGCAACACTATAATAAATCCTCTTGTGCGTCGAGGGGAAACATGTTGCCAAAGTGAGATGAAGCCAAAAATGATACAGTACTGATTTCTGTACAAACCAGGTACATGAGTGTACTTATGGGTACTTGTGGGAGTAGACATCAGACATGTACACAGTTTAACTCAATGATGAAACACAATGAGATTTAAACCGAAGAATCAATGAACACGTTTAAACAGGTCATAATATATGACAATGAGGCGATGAGTTTTTCATACAAGTACACAATCTGCAGCCATGAGACAAGAGACAGACGGATGTCTACAATAAGGTTGACAGATTGAGAGCGCATGCTGCCTGATGCAATCAAAGGCAATATACTTTTGTCTTTGCTTTGCACCCTTCCCTTCACAGTTCAAAAGGCAAAAGCAAAAGTACAAATAAAGCAAAAAACATAAACACTGCATTCACTAAAAGATCTTATTTTCCTTCCCTCATTATTTGCCTTGGCAGTTTCTACCTCACTTTAATGACAGATAACAGCCAGTGTGAGTGGCGTGTGGTATTTCTTGCCATTTGTTGGGGGTAGGCTGCCACATTCAAGCTGTGACACATTGCTGCTGCACAGTGAGGACTGTAATGTATTACTGCAACACAGCGGCATGCATTTCTGCTGAGCTGTAAGCGCATACAGCCTCTCGTTACGGCTGGAATTTATGTTGCTGTGTAAATAATTAAAGAGCTGTTTGTTCTGCAGCGCTCAAGAACACGTGGCGAGTCGGTATCGCAGCGTGAACGGGAGAATGCGATCGTTATTACGTCTTGGTGGCTTGCTTTGGTCACATCAGTGCAATGGGAGAAGGTATAAAGCAGAGTGCCTGATGGGATCTGTAAAATTGGCAAAGTGGTAAACTGTATGGGACCTTGATGGATGGTTTGGAAGAGGGATGCAGAGTAATATTTTGGGAGGGGAAAAATCTAATTTTCTCCAAGCTACCTTAAGGGAGCACTGAACTCAATCAAACATAAATGTAATCAAACATGTCGTCGCTCTTTGTAGCCGTAGAGGGATCTCTCTCTGACCACAGACTTACAGTTCTCTCTCTCTCCATCCCTCGCTCTCCCCTCATCACTCCATTAAACAAAGGCACAACAGTCAGAGTGGTTAAGGCCACTGTGAGTGTATATTGAGAAAGTGCACGAGGGAGCCACTTTATTGCTTCTGTTTGATAAAATAATCCTGTTTTTATCATACTGGCTCGCGTTAAATAAAAGGCCATGCAGATGTCACACAAAATAAGAACGCTAATCCTTTAAAGGCTGAACCAGTACGGTAAATCAAATGTTGTAGTGCGCCTGTTCTTACCATGTTTAATGTTACAGAGCATGTACAGAACATATGGTTTTTCAGCGCCGGATATAACAACACGGCCGAGGGCGGCATCAGTTGCTGGGTGACAAGACCCAGACAGGCTGCTGCTGTCGATATCTTCTATATGTGCAGCGCTTTGAGCACCTCAGCACCAAGCATACATTACATCTCTGGGGAAAAGCGAAGCATGGCAGTGTATTGATTAACGGGCCCTCCATTTGTAAGACACTACTGGTGCTGAAGCTGTTTTCAACGCTCTCTGTAGGTGTGTTTGGAATACGCTGACAACTTGGCGGTGCGTGGGGATTGCTATCTCAGAACAATGGTGTTGTTTTGGAGTCTGTGTGGTCGGCTTTGACTGCGCATGTCTGAAAGCATGTGTGAAAGCATGTCCTAGGATGGAGGGAGATGTATAATGAAAGCCCATTGGCTGGACAATGGGTCTCAATCCATCAGAAAGTGTCATGGGGGACGTCGTGTCGACGGGTTTGAAGGAGAAAAGTTTCCTCCGCCCCACTACAAAAACAACACTTCATGAAATAGTGTTTTCTCTTGATCAGTACTTTTTTTTTTACCATGTGTTAGAAGTAGGGCTGCCAAAAGTATTATTAACCTAATTTTTAGGTTGTAGGGGGCTCAGTCTTAAAGCTAGAGTGAAGATACTGGTATCATATGAAACTAGGAAACCTAAGGAATCCACTGGTACCAACCATGTCATACTAGCTTGTCGCGACGGAGGCTAAATAAAGCTCCAAACTTAGGCTAAACTTTGGCGAGGAAAAACTATCATGGCCATTTTCAAAGGGGTCCCTTGATCTCTGACCTCAAGATATGTGAATGAAAATGGGTTCTATGGGTACCCACGAGTCGCCCCTTTACAGACATGACCACCATGCAGTTTGGGGCAAGTCATAGTCAAGTCAGCACACTGACAGCTGTTGTTGCCTGTTCGGCTTGAATTTGCCATGTTATGATTTGAGCAGATTTTTGAAGTTTAATGCAGTACCTGTGAGGGTTTCTGGACAATATTTGTCAATGTTTTGT
This sequence comes from Sebastolobus alascanus, assembly GCA_916701645.2. Lineage (NCBI taxonomy): Eukaryota > Metazoa > Chordata > Actinopteri > Perciformes > Sebastidae > Sebastolobus > Sebastolobus alascanus. Next base: position 818,264 of record CAKAOJ020000028.1, on the reverse strand, counting down.
GTTGTTAATTGATTTCCAATAATAATTATATACATACATTTACATAAAGCAAGCATATTTGCCCACTCCCATATTGATAAGAGTATTAAATACTTGACAAATCTCCCTTTAAAAGGTACATTTTGAACAGATAAATGTGCAATTAATCGCGATTAACTATGAACAGTCATGCGGTTAATCGCAATTAAATATTTTAATCGATTTCCAGCCCTAGTTAGAAGATAGTCAAGGCAAATATGGAAAATCTAAATGTTTTCGAGGATAATCAAGGAAGAATGTGGTGAAACGTTTCTTTTTTCTGTGTTAAATTTTTAAATAGATTCGACAGAGCTAAAGTGCCAGCCATTAAACACCTGATGAAGACATCTGCTGCTATGCTGAAAATAGAAGTGATGTGTTCCATCACACAAATGTTATACAGACGACGATGTCCAGTGTAGATACCCTGTTAGTAGGTGAAATGCACCATAAATAGGTAATGATTTAGGCATGCACAGGTACAGGGCATAAAGGGACTTAATGCAAATATGTTTTTGCACACTGGGTGCGTTTGTACTTTGTGTGATTAATTTGAAAGTCAATATATTTCTTTCGAACTGTTGTTTTTGTCATGAGTACTTTCACACAGAAAGCGAATAAGTGGTGAAAAAGCGATTTTTTTTTTGGTACGAGGTGAATTTTTCTGAGCTTTCGCACTGCGAATAAAAGCATTAAGTAATCACATTGTGGGGAACGAATATAAACAAAACGTACAGTGCACGACAACCGCGGATGTACATGGGCGCTCTGTAGTCCGAACCAAGACAGGAAACTTTATTACTCCTTGCAACCTTGACAAAGGCAGTGCAGACCAGATCCACTGCCTCCGTTCTTACCTTTCACAATAAAAGCCCTTGACATAAACTCAGTCAGAGCATTTCGCTAAAAGGAAAATAAAATAGCTTACAGTAGTTTTGGCAATACAACAGTTTACCTCAGATAGACTGCTTTAACTACTGGTTTTGGCCTCTGCCTGCGTGAATCTATTCAAATCTTTTATTAAAAAAGTGTCGCAGCTGTCGCAAATTCACATCGCTGCCGGTATGAAGAGTTTTGATGCAAAATCTTCACAGCCGAGTATTTCACATTTTCGTGTTGTTTATTCATCACGCCCCCGGTGTGTAAAGGTCTTTACTTACATAACTAGTTTGGGGGGAACGTTGCTTTGCTAAAGAAAAACACTTCATTTCAGTACATTGGCTGCTATGTGAATTTAATCAGTGACCAGTCACTTCCATCAAAGTCCAACTACTGGGCCAGCAATCAACAAGCATGAATCAGACATTAGGCTGCAGCACAGTGCCTTGAATACTAGTTGTGTAATCATAAAGCCAGACTTGTGAAAAGGACAAAAAAATACAGTTTCCTTTCAATTCAATTTGTAGAGACATACTATCAAGTTGTAGCAGAAAATGTATTTTCCATATGAAACTTCCTAAATTCTGCTAGGTTTCATTTCCTTGCACTATTGATCTTATTCTATTTTACAAAATCCATCTATAATTATGTGAGTGCTTTCAGCATTGCTATAATGTGTGTATTAATTCATACTGCCATTTATTCATATAGCTGTCAGAAAAGCTTGTTGACCAGTTATGTGGCTCAAGATTTCTTTTCCACAACAAGGGATAGTAAGCGATTGCAGCCTAGACAGACAGACAGACAGACAGACAGACAGACAGACAGACAGACAGACAGACAGACAGACAGACAGACAGACAGACAGACAGACATTCTATGAAAGGGGAAACTGGCCTTAAAAAGGTTGCTATTTCCAACAGAGGGAGGGAAATAAAGACAGAAATGAGTCCTCATTGTCCTCAGTCCTTTTCGATGCAGTGGGCCCTTTAACTGTGGTTTGAGCTCAGTGGTCGTGTTTCTCCCCCAACAAAGCCGTACAATGAAAACAGATTTTTAAGAGAAGGATTTTCTCAAATTGCAATTTCCCCAAATGCAGCTGCATGATAAATAATGTTTACTGACGGCCAATTACCATATCAAGGGATATTACTCGCTGAAGTGTAGTTGTGTGGAATGAATAGGAGAGGGAAATGTTCAGGGGTTCACACAAAGGTCTCTTCCATTAAGGATCAACGCGTTATAAAAGACTGGCAGGATTATAGCTTCTGATTTCTCTTGCAGTTTTTCTGTTTGCCGATGGAAACGTGTCAAAAGCGAAAGTAATCCGAATACAATGATTGCCTTGGCTTTCACTGACAACATTCACAGTTAATAACCCTGCTACAACATTCACAGTTAATAACCCTGCTTTTTGAAATTACAGATGACAGACTCAGTCTACCTCGTCATATTTCATGGCAGTGATTATAAAGTGTGGGTCCCACACCACGTATTCATCTGTATCTTTAACCAAAATCATTAAAGTAAGCAGCGCGCTGCAGCCTTGTGGTTTTTGTCTTGTTTGTGTACGCTCTGTCTTACACTGCCCACATATGCCTTTGAAAATGCTTTGAATTACAGATTATCATTGATAGAGATCCCAGCACCATGGGAGAACTATCTGTGCATTATTTCCTTTACTCTCACTGATCACAAGTGGACCTTTAACCTTTCGTTTGTATAACATCCATCAACTACGGCAGAACAATGAACGGCATTACTTAAATGACTCTTTGGTGAAGAGCTGGGATCCTTAGCATACTCTAAAGGCTCCTATTGGATGGCACATTGCATTTGGTTTAAGTATTGATAAGGCAAGGCTGTGACTTTGAGGTGATTGATTTTGGTTTGAAGTAAAGGTCATGCTTAATGACTTGCAAGTGCCTCATGCCAGCTTTGATCCATTCCAATATTAGGCAAGTAAATATCAGACAGAACGCAGTGGATTTAATTTAATAGTTTTTTGTCCCCCCTTCCAGATATTCTACTGTACACCACACTGTCCCCAGAGTAAAGGATTTGGGAGCTGTAGATCGATTGCAAAAACTTTGTACAAATCTCTTTGGTTGTATATGGACGATGCTGATGTCAACCCCACTTGTGCTACAGAAGGTGAAAGTATGCAGGGTAACAAGCTCCACCAACTGCTGACAAAGCCTGATACATCCTCCAGACTAGAGCTCCCTGGTCTCTGGCTTGTTTCTGCAGGAAGGACTCAAAAAGTAATTCTTGCCAAGACTTGCTTGTTACGCAACTAAAAATAGTCAATGAATAATAAAGAAAATTCACCTGAAAGACAATCCCATTTCGCTATCTGACACCCGTATGTGAAATAAACGACACCTATTTCATATCAATCCCAGACTCTTGCTCTAACTTGACTCTAATTTCCATTGTGCCATTTTAGTTCAAATAACAGGCAACTCTCAAGAACAAAAGAAAGAAAGTTTCCTTTTCTACCAATCTAAACTGTAATCTTAATACATTTACATTATCATGAGTGCATTTAATTGATTAATACTGCATTCACATGGAATCAGACGGTAGACGGCAGATGGACAACACCTTCTGGACGGCACAGGAAAAACAAACATACAGTCCTGACGAATGGCAGGACGGCAAAACGAAAACACGCATGACGATATGCTGCTATGGTGATGTCGTATATCGTGTGTCTATTATTTTATGTAATTATTCTAGTAATGCATGTAGTTATAAAATGCAGCTTTCCTCTTAATGTTCTATTGCAAACTTTAAAAACTCTACTTGTGTGAGGGAGCTACGTTACATCTCGTTGTAATTTTGTCGTGGTTAGCGCTGTCGCTTCACGGCAAGAGGGTTGCAAATTCAAACCTGGCTTGTCATCCTTCTGTGTGGAGTTTGCATGTTCTCCCCGTGTTAGCGTGGGTTTCCTCCGGGTAATCCGGCTTCCTCCCACAGTCCAAAGACATGCACGTTAGGTTAATTGTTGACTCTAAATTGCCCGTAGGTGTGGATGTGAGCTGTATGGTTGTCTGTCTTCGCCCAATGTCAGCTGGGATCGGCTCCAGCCTCCGGCGACCCTGAATAGCATAAGCGGTTACAGAGACAGCAATGTCGTCTACCATTGCTGTTGATGGTATTCTCTGCCTGTCTCACCTAATTGTACTGTCCTGCTCTCGTCCACTAAATTATATCCGATTAGCCGTCTGTCTGATTCCATGTTAATGCAACATAAGCCATCCATGATTTTGTTGTGTTTTTAGTCATATCAAAATGAATATTAGTAAAACAAATTGCTATGCAAATGCAATGACCCAAGAGGTAAGAAGTATTTACTTTTATGAAACACAAAACAAAGCCTACACTCAGTTTGTTTGTTCCTATCTAATGAATGCAGAACCACATACATATGTAAATGAGGACTGGAGGATATCAGCAAAAGCTCTTGAGCTGTTACCCGCCGAAGAAGGCACAGAAAAGTTGATGTGATAACCTTTCTTCTGGGACCACTTTAGTCCTGTTGTGCACACAGGGTACTGAGGTACTTAAGGAGACTCTCATTTCACTTTCCTATTAACTGCCAGTCCCCTTGTCTCCGTCCTCCACCCTCAAGTATATTGATTCGTCACAAGACCAGAGCCTCAGATTGAATTGGCTAAGATTGCCTGGGTTTGGATTCTTTTGGCCTTTTTGAAATGGAGCGGGGAGTGTTCCTGTTTGCAATGTGAGACATGTCGTCAAAATATGCTTCAAGTACTACAACACAGATGAATTGGCAATCCCACACCATGTTGTACGAGTCTACACAGTGTCAGACACGGTTTCCACTGACAACAGATCAGATAGGAAAGAAAGCATCCATGAATCCTAAAGGCCTGGTCACACCAGAGAGTGGTGCAGACAAATCCATCTGCAAATCTTCACAATATATATGTTTCTAGAAGTTTAGTGACGACTCACAGGGCTAGATGGTAAACTATTATAGCTGGTGAGCTAACCGCTAACATGCTAGCCAGTTGAAACATGCTAGCGCTTGTCAGTCACAATAGCTCCCCGAGGTTCTTTCTATTTTCTCTGTACTGTGCCATTTACTCTGGGTTAGCTCTGGTATTTTGTGCTCAGGATTGTACATCATTTAGTTCAATAAAGACTTTTATTAAAGAGGGAAAATAAAAGCTATGATAGTTTCCTCCATTTTGGCCAGTCAAAGTTCACCTAAATTGAACTTGATACAAAAAGTCGGTGCAGATTTAAAGCTATTTCTCACCAGTGCGATGCGAAAATACGGTGCGGGAATATGTAAAATCCACATGGAAATTTTCCACATGACGACTATGCACTGTGGTTCCGGTGCAAATTATCTGCCCATTGTTACTCCTAAACACCAATAGTACAAAAAGTGTCCCATTTGACCAAACAATGTCCCATTGGACCAAAAAATGTCCCACTGGACCAAAAGATGTCGTTACCCCGAAAACAAATGCCCATTTTTCCAAGGCCTCTCCATGCAACAAGCAGAAGCACATGCTAATTATTATGCAGAATGACGACGATCAGTTGGAACAAAGGATTTTATTAGTCAAACATGTATTTCTGCAGGCAGAAATCTGCTGAAATCGAGGACCGTCTGAATATTTTTTCCCCCCGCTCAAATGTTCCGCAGGGGTTTGCAAGCATTCATAAGAACCCGCAAAATCAGGTTTTATAAATTTCCGCACAAATTTTTCGGACTAAAACCCGTGCTTGGTGCGAAACTACTTTTATTTCACCCCTGCGAGCGAATCCATTGATGGTGGCAAATCCTAATGAAATTAATGATTTTGTTGCAACATTTCGCCATATTAAACAATGTTGTGATCATCAGATCTTGATGCATAGTAATTTTGTTGGTTCAGTAAGTGTGTCAACTCTTCCCACCATCCTGAGATTAACAGGAATTTTATGGTTCTTGAGCTATGACTAACTCTAAGAAACAATAAAGTATATAGCGTACCTGCTTCTGCCCAAAAGGAGTTTTTCTCCAGTCTTACTTAGTGGGTCGTCTACAATCAGTGGGAGTCACACACAGATCTCACAGACTTTCCATCATACCATTGCTCTATTTATAAGCCTCCCCATACACCAGCCCTATTCTCCAGGGAGGTCATTAATTTGCCTCTCTGTCAGTGGTATGCCCCACAAAAAGTCCATCAAAACTTGCAGGCTGCTTATCTATACGGCTACATTTGCTACACTAGAAATTATAGCCTAGTGAATTCTCATTAGAAAGAAGTCGTTTAATTACCGTGTCATGACAAATGCCGCAAGAAGCCCATAAGACAGATGACCCTCTTTATTTTTGTTTCTTGTGTGTTAAGTTCAGACAAAATTAAATTATCCCATAACAGTGTTCCCAGTGATATAACATTTTATATCTGGCTGCCCTGGAAAATAGGACAAAGCCAACTAGTCTCAGTGGCATATATGTTGATTTTTTTTTTTTTAATTATTATTTTTAATTTTCTTCTTCATTACTTCCCTTCAGTTCAAGTGTAGAGCGATAAGATATGAGGGACAGAACAAGGTGGAAGACCAGATGTTTTCCAGTGGAGATAAAGTGGTCTCTAGATAAATGTACTGCAGCCTGTGACTCTGATAACCTCGGGTTGCTTCTTGTGTGGCTCCTCACTCCCTGCTCCTGTCTCAGCATTTATCAGCGTACTCCTATAGTAGGTTGACCCCTTGACCTGCACGAGCTTATATCGTGCTTTTCATTCCAGGCATAGTGCCACGGTGGCTGTGAAAGGTGTTTAATGAACTGTCTTGTAAGGAGAAGCTTGTGCTTGCCCATCAGCACTCATCCCTCCTCCCTGTTTCTGCATTACTTTTTTATTTACAGCCATATCTCGTCCGCTTTTTGCTGAGCTAGGGAGTTTTCCCCGAATTGAAAAAGCCCTGGAGGGGTGAATAGTCCATCTGTAGAAAGATGCATCATTTGTTGGGATTTGCATGTTACAGAGGAGAGTGTGACAATCCCCAAAACGTATGATACTTGCATTTAATCAACCTGATCTCAGACACCGTATTCGTCTATGCACAGAATGAATCATATCCGAGAAAAAAGAAAATGTTTTGTTGACGTTGAAAGCTAAATTGGATGGATGTAACAAAATATCCTAAAATATTTTGGCTGAACCACATAATTGCATCTATTGGTCTGTAACACCTGCTACTGGTCAATGGTTCTTTGTTAGAAGCTGCTGGGAGTGTGTTCAATACATTCATTGTTGATTTATTCAATATTGATCATTCTGCACATGAATAGGAGGCTTAAAATAGAGAACAGAATTTCCATATGTACATTGTTGAATGATTGTATGTTGCTAATATTCTTTTTCACAATTAATGATTTGTTTTAGTTCCCCACAGAGACTGATTCTTTGCAGTCAGCTGTCTTGATTTTACAATTATCAGATTTTTTAATGGCTACAGAGGAATACATGCACCAGAGTGTTTTTAGTGCAGGCAAAAGCACATAGGGTTTGGGTTACTTGGTTTTGTCTTGAAATCAGTTCCACTGCAATTTAAGAGGAAGGACAGCAATTTACCAGTAATCATTTTTAGCAAGCAAGTTACTGTAATTTACATGCACTATTATGTATACTTGAGTTCATTGTAAGTCAAGAGAACACTCGGGACATATGAATAGCAGCAAGTTAACAAGATTTTTAATGCTTTTTATGTGCTTTTTAATTTAAAATAGCCTTGATCCTGTTCTCAGATTCTGAATGGCTGTGTCTCTTTCGCTATAAGAACTGGCTTTTGATCAGACAGTTGTCTGTTAATTGCAGCAAAATCTTACCTGAACTTGGAATAAACTTAACACCTAATTGCTTGGGGACATTCTAGGACAGGCTTGTCACCCGCTGTGTTCTGTAATTATTAATATAATTTAAAAAAAATGGTTCAATAGTGCTGAAAGAGATATAATGATATCCTTGTCCCCCCAAAAATTTAATTATATATAACAATATATATGAATTGAAGTATCATTACTAGGTCTGTCAAAATTAACGCAAATTCGTTTTAACTTGTGATTTGTAGGTTGTAGCAGGCTCAGTTTTAAAGCTAGAGTGAAGATACTGGCATCATATGAAACTAAAACCTAAGGAATATATTGGTACCAACCATGTCATACTACCTTGTCAAGAAGGAGGCTAAATAACGCCCCAAACTTACACTAAATTTTGGCGAGGAAAAACTGTCATGGGCATTTTCAAAGGTGTCCCTTGACCTCTGACCTCAAGATATGTGAATGAAAATGGGTTCTATGGGTACCCACGACTCTTCCCTTTACAGACATGCCCACTTTACTATGATAATCACATGCAGTTTGGGGCAAGTCATAGTCTAGTCAGCACACTGACACACTGACAGCTGTTGTTGCCTGTTGGGCTTGAGTTTGCCATGTTATGATTTGAGCATAAACAGTATTTTTATGCTAAATGCAGTACCTGTGAGGGTTTCTGGACAATATTTGTCATTGTTTTGTGTTGTTAATTGATTTCCAATAATAGATATATACATACATTTGCATAAAGCAGCATATTTGCATTACACTCAAAGAGTATTAAATACTTGATAAATCTCCCTTTAAGGTACATTTTGAACAGATAAAAATGTGCGATTTATTTGCGATTAATCGTGATCAACTATGGACCATCATGCGATTAATCGCGATTAAATATTTTGATCGACTGACAGCCCTAATCATTACATATCAAATAATCAGTTTAGAATAAAGCACCTCTAGCTCCGACATGGAGCCCGGACAACCGATTGCTGACATGCATCTAAATAATTTTTTCTAAATCCTCAGCACAAATCTGCACAAAGATACATTTTATTGAAGACGTTAACGTTTCATCTACATTTTCAAAGGATGCAGAGCTTCCCTTTAATTTAATGTATGTATGAGGACTGCTCAGTGATGACTAATAACATATGCGTCTGAAGGTTAAAATAATTAAATATCAGATTATGAGATTGGTTAGTGTAATGACTATAATGGCAGTAAGCAGCAAAGCTAGACGACAGAACGTCACCAAAGGCAACCCTTAGTCCCGACTCTCTGAATCGAGGATCTAAAAGTTGTGTGATGTTCAGTACTGACTGGAGCAACTGCTAATTGAAATGTTGCAACCAATATCCGGCCATACCATGCTGATTTACAGACAGAAATGTTCCAGTCAATGCCAGAGATGATGGTTTGGGATGTTCTCTGCATCACAGGGGGGAATTGATTATGTTTCTTTTTATGTTTTCAAAAGGGTTTCTTTGAGGCCAGTGATGTTGGCTATAACTATGCTGTAACAGGGGACACTGCTTCTGTTCAGGAGCAACCACAAAGAGCCATCAAACATCCAATCATCATATTCCCAGATTCATCTACAGAGATTAGAGACAACATGTGTAAACACAGATCTCCATGTAAAAGGTAGCGAGTGATCTTATGAACACAAGGTTAGTGGTTTGTTCTCCAATGGAGCTGCAGAGGGTAATAAAACATGTCTCAATAGTGCTAAAAGAGATATATAATCAGCTAATGAGTCCTTCTCAGAGACACTTCAGGGTTCCCACTCCATACACTAATGTGTTCCTCTCTGTAGAGGTCTGATTTAAAAGATGTGCAGTCTATGACACTGCGTTTGAAGAGACAACGCTAGCAAAAAAAAAAAAAGTACCATTAGCCAATATTTAGCCGGTGTTTTGGTTCTCCCATTCATTGTTTTGACCCCGGCTTCTCGTTCATTATTATGCAACTCTCTCAACAATGCCCAACACACATTTGAAACCACTGCTATTAGCCAGAGTTGAATCACAAAAACAAGCAAGCAAACACATCAACGTTAGCAACTGAACCAAACTTGTTCACCAATTTAACATTATTTAACCGTTAAAAACAAGTTGGGAAGAAAGCCGCGTTACGTAATGTCATCCAATCTGCGTACTACCATGTGACGTGACTTGGGGGTGTATGCACAGCGTTTCCACAACATAAACGAGAGCAGCGTTGAACATTAAAGGGGAACACCACCCAAATTAAGAATTCCAATATGTTATTTCCATGGTCATTTTTTTTATTTCATTGTAGTGTTCTGATACAGAAAATGTACCCATGTACTCAGAACATTCCCCTGGGTACTCTCAGTGTCACCTACTGTATAACATCTCTCCCAATTCATTGTCTATGGAGCAGTTCCACACATTATACCCTATGACATCACAAATTTGAGTTTTATCACTAGTTTTGGGATTTGGGAGAGAGTTGTTCATGTTTACTAATATTTTTTTGACTGTCTGAGACCATAGGCATAATTTTGAAAATGGGCGTATTTGTCCTTTAATAAGATCCTGAACATAACTTGGCCCTTTCAGATGGCAATGTAATCTGTTTTGGGGAGCTCTGTTAGGAAGCCTATAGTTGTCAGCTAAAGGAAAATGACTGGAAAATTGGTCAACTGTTTTTCAGGACACGTGGGAACCCTGCACTTGCGTCAAGGAATTGACTATTTATAGCCAATTGTTGGATAGCTAGGTGTGTGCTCTTTGTGTGATTCAAAGAATCTGAGTAGCACCTGTCAGTATAATACAATACATTTCAACAGCACCACAAACTAAATCCTCCAAAAACAGCTCTCTAAAACAGTTACAACAAAACCTGAACACCATCACCTTCATGATGGTAGGATTCATTACAGGACTGTTGTATTACTGTAGACTGCAACAGTTTCAGCTAGGTGTACCTAATAAACTTGCACCGACTGTATATCCAAGTGAAATGGAATATGTGGACGAGGTTTAGTTACAAAAGGGATTTAAATCAGATCCTTAGGTTTTGATTTAGTATCTTTCATCAGTGGGCATCCATTAACATAGGATAACGAAAGAAGTGATATCACTACACTGGTGAAGCCTTATCCTCAAAAGAGTGTTTTTGTTCTTACTGTATTCATCTGTCTGGCGTCTCTGAAGGAACTCTAATTTATACCTCACATGGGAGCTGTTTTATATGTAGACATGGGAAGAGGGAATAAAGTGGAATAACGTCTTAAATATACTGCATAATAACCACTCTATGGTTAAATAGCTTTGCGCTCTGAGTCTGGGCTCCTTCCTGAACATTTAGGTAAGGATCATGAAAAGGACATACTCATGTTTTAAGACAGATTCATAGCTACAGGGACTGTGTTTAGATGCTTTTCCGGCGGTGCATTATTCTTTTAATCTTTTCCACACTTCAACATGTATAATTCCCATGGGGATACATCCCAGATAATGAAGTGAACCATATTGTCTATATTTACACTTAACTAAAGCGCAGCCTCTCTTGAACAAACTTCCAGATTGCAAAAGGTTTTAGGTTACTGCAGTGCAAAGCAAACACAATTAATGTAATGGTTTAAGGAGCAGGAAGTCGCCTGGAGTTAAGTGTTCCCACAATTATAGAACTAAATTAGATCAAAACCATGTTGTTTGTTCCCTTGCAGATTTAAAAGTTGCAGCATAAGGCATGTAGGTCTACATAAATCTTTGATGAGATCAACACAGGAAATATTGTGCGCTTATATCCGTTATATATATGACCTCAGTACTGCCTAATCTTGCAGGTATAATTATGTGGTGAATGATTTTAGTTTAAAATGTAGGCAGGAAATGATAGAAACACCTTATGTGCTGTTTTAAAAGCTGGTTCTCCACTGATGGGAATAATTAAGTCAAAGCCCTATCCTGTTCTGTTTTTTTCTGCTGGGGTTTACGTTTCCCTGCTGATACAGTTGTATTAAGAGGTGCTTGAATCGGGTTTGCTGGTTTATAGAACTGAGCTCCAATTTCAGCTCTTCACACCAACAACAACACTTGTTTACCTTGTTCGCTTGGGACAAGTCTTCCCGTTACACCCCGGATTCAATTTTGCTTGGCTTTATAGTTTGTCTTTGTGAACAAAACAACTACGCACCAGTGGTCTCTCTCTGACCTCTATTTGTCTTTAGTCCTCCCTCTGAGATGAGCCTTCTATCTATCCCCCCTAGATCATTTTCTCCTCTATGGAAATGGCTCACTGACACATTTAACATGTTTACCCAGTCATGAAGGTGAAAAACTGACTGATCAAAGCCTGTTGGGAAGCTTAATGAATAGAATATGCTGCCTTAAACAAACACGAATAATGGAACCAATATACTTTCTGATCATTAGGCAGGGACGGAGTTCACAGGAGTTTATTATTTACGCATACCTCATAAGTTGAGAACAGGTAAGATATCTGAAATCAGATCTACTGTATCTGTACTGTAATAAAGAGTATAAGACTGGATGGAAATATATTTAATGTTCTACATCTATTGAAAATTCTATAGCTGTAATAGCACTCGACTTCACAACAGACTTCATGGGTGCCGTCCCCAGGGTTTGTCTACTATAACTAACGCACACAGCCTCACCTAGCCTGGTACAGTATCCCACTGTGCATGAAAATTGAGGAAAAGGAAACTTCAACATAATTTTCTCACATGTGCGGATTAACACCCACTCAGAGAGCCAGTTATTCTGAGCAACTGTTATAATGGTGAAAGTCAAAGGCAAAAAAACAAACAAAAATATGCTGACTACTTTGTATAGGCTCAGTATTATTCCATAATATGACACATTTCATTGAGGATCAATCAGCAAAGTCCAATGGTGAATGGCATCATTTGATTAAATCAAACATGCTCATTTCAGTGTTTGTACACAGAATACAATCAAAGAACCTGGTTAAAAAAAGATTCTGTTATGTGGTCTAAGGGTGTTGATTACAATGTGTAGAAGTTCATTACGAAAGACATACAGCAAATGTATAAAAATAAAAACTAGATTTACCGCCTCGCGGTTGTATGCCTCCGCCAACCAGTCAAGTTGCAGTTTATATCCATGTCTGTCCAAAATGTCAGCACCTCGTCATTTGTATCCTGCTAGGCATTTGTGTGAAATTGACATAATTGGCATATGAATTTAAAGAGTTGAGTTAAAAATGTGTTTTGTGAGGTCACAGTGACCTTTGACCACCAAAAGTTCATCCTTGAGTCCAAGTGGACGATGCCAAATTTGAAGAATTTCACTCAAGACACCCCTGATATATCGTGTTAACGAGAATGGGACGGACGAATGGGACGGACATACATATGTGCGGACAGACAACCCAAAAACATGCCAAAATGTCACCGGTTCAGAGGCATAAAAATATATAGCATTTAAATATACTTGGGATATTTTCCATATAAGTAGATACAGAGTGTTATTTGTGTTTCAAATACGTCCATATGGCTGAATATACATCGATTTGACATTTGTAAGTCAAGAGTTTCCACATAAACTTTCAAGGTTGAATGGCTTGAAAGTTGTTGGCAACGTACCTAAATATATACTGAATAAAATGTTTTAGAGGCTCCTTAGAAGCACAGTCATCATTAATTGACATCTCATATTTCATGCAAAAGCAGAGAAGTTAACACATTCCCTCTCTCTCATCTACCTTTTCCTCGTCTCGCCCGACTTCATTCCTGAAGCAGAATGAGTTGTGGTGGTGAGAGGAAGGAGGAAGGAGCGATAGTGAAAAGATTTTGGGACATACCCTCTCTAAATGGAGCTGATGATGCCAAATTTTGTTAGTGGCTCCCTGTGGTCCACCTGCAGGGAAAACTTATCTGAATGTCCAATCACTTTAGATGGTGATGTCTTAATCTATTCTAGATTAGATGAATGGTGTCACTTTTCTACATACGAGGTGGAGTTCTGAATTATTCAGGGAGTCCATCTTTCCATATTAACAGATGGTATCATCTGTGTTCTGTATTTTGCAGCCGACTACAGTGTATTCTCAAACTACTACTAGGGGGCACTACAGTCAGAACATTTCAGCTTCTACAAAAAGGCTTTAAAACATGAAAACCACGAAGAAGTTTTTTTTATTGCATATATCTTCTGAACAGAAATTTGAGTCCACAGCCATACTAGCAGCTCTGTGAGGCTGTACTTAGGCACAGCAGTGCTTTGAGCTAAATGCTAACTTTGGCAAACAATGTTCACCATCTTAGTTTAGTGTTTTAGCATGCTAACGTCAACAGAACGGAACGTCATTGATGTTGCAGGTATTAAGTCATAAACCAAAGTACTGGACACAATGATTTTCGACCAGATGATAGCGCTAGATGAAAAGTCAGAATATCACCAAAGTTATTACTGCTGCTAGTGGCGCCAGAGGAGATGTGAGGGGATCCCTAAAAGAGGATTAATCCTCTGGGCACCATGGATATCTGTACCAAATTTCATGACAGTCCATCCAATAGTTGTAGAGATATTTCAGTCTAGACCAAAGTGGTGGACCAACCAAACTGGAAGGTGGATGGACACAACGTATCCTCATACAACGCTTCATATGATATCATCTGAAAAGTTATTCCTCATTTTTTGTGTGTTTTCCTACGAATATCCAGCAACACGTGTCAATTTCCACTCGTTACATGCATACAGTCTTTTCAAAATAAACATCCGTCTTCACAGGAAACAACTTGGTTAGGTTTAGGCAAGAAAACTAGTTAGGTTTGGGCAATAAACTACTTAGTTAGGTTTGGGAAAAGATTGTGGTTTGGGTTAAAAGAACTCCGGAAGTTGCGTAACTTAACTACGAAAATAACGTGACAAATAAATCAAGGTTGACTTCTGGTTTCACACGGGTTACGAACATCGGTCTCCTGGGTGAAAGTCTGGTGTTTTTTGACCCACCCATCCACCCCGACCTCGTCCCTACACGGCGTTTGTCGCTCTTTTTACTGCCCGGTTCACGATTACGTTGATTACATACGAATTGATTTCGAGGGATATATAGGAATTACAGTGCATTCGTTTTTCATAGTTACAGCTACGAAGGGTGTATGAGAACAGCCTGATGGACCAACAGACTGACAGTGTTATCTCTAGAACCAGCATGGCTAAAAAAAATGTCTGTATTGTTATAAAGCAATAATAGGCAAGATAGTTTTTTGTTTTCTATATTTCAGCAACCACAGTGATGATCAGTGGTGATTGTCTCACTGCTTCCCAGTCAGTGTAGGGACTCGCCCAACATACTAATACAACTGCATCTATAAAACTATAACCCCATCCTGTGCAGCTCCAGAAAGAAAAATGCATATGAAATACAATACTTGTTATTTGCTACCAGCCTAATGCTTGCCTCTAATTCAAAAACTGAATCAACTATTTTTAAAAAAAATATTTATTATGTGCCCTTAAAAATGTTTTCTTCACTGAATGGATCCAAATATTGGAAACTGGCTATTACGGCTACGGGTTACTGATGTTAAGAAAAATATATTTTTTGCACGCAGTCCCGCTGTATTACAAAACATATGCCCTGCTACTTTTCCAACACAGACATTTAATAATTTAGAATACATTTCATGCTTATTATGCAGGAGGAAATGGAACTGGTTAAATAAGCCGCAGTGGAACTAAAATTCAATAAATGAGCCTATTTTAATGTGTAGGAGACACATTTCTTATTTCTAAACATGATATTTCCCATCAGGTTATAGGGTGTATGCTCAGGAAAATGTGATTTGATGTGAACTCATTATTTTTAATTAGCTCCATCCTCTCGGCCCGTTATCACCGGTTTTTACAGATAACCCTGCTGTCTGTCAACACGTGTTTGTGCCTGCTGCTGATGATTATTATGGCTACTGCCAGCAAACTAGAGCCCCATGTACAAAAACTTTAATGAACTGGCTTGGGCTGGATTTCTTTTAGGTCATAAATCAGTGACACAGAAGAATGAATCAGGCATGTAATTACACAAAGAAGTTGTGAATTGACCTAGAGGGGAAAAAAAAAAAAAACAGTCCCTGCTGCAGCGTCATTGGTTCAACCCCTGGCACCATCAAACAAAACTGGCAGTTCTCATTGGTGTGAAGCATTGTCATACATTTTATGCAAAATTCTTCAAGAATTTATGGTTCGTATGCTGGAACAACAGGCAGCTCAATAAACTGCAGATGGGTTGGGGGGGACCACTGACCTCATGATGTTTAAGACACTTTTAAGATTGGCCCGGATCGATGAATTAAGTATTAATCGTACATTGCGTGGAAGACTCGTTCTGAATCTTCCCCAGAAATATTAAATCCATTCATATCCCAAGGCACTGTCGAGAATTTCCCTTTTTTTTCCCCCTTCATTGATGTCTTTTGAACAAATGCAGTAGAAAATGTCTGTTGCCTGGGGAGAGGAGACGAGGAGGGCACCGGTTCAGGAATGTTGAATACAAAAGAGATATCCATTGTGTTAACTGCAAATACATCCAGACGTTTCATTATATTTCACATTTATTAATCATCTGCTGTGGATCTCCCAGAGCTCTCTTAACAAGAGTCTGGCTCTTCATGGCTTTGTGCTACTTGATAATACTGACACCTGAGACGAAGAGGAATTCCTATGTCCACATTTGAAAAGTTTCAATGGTATTTTTTGATCAAACATTCAACTTTTTGTGTGGTTATTAATTCTGGGGTTACAATGCTAATTCAGTTTAACCAGAGGGAGGATCAGTCAGACCTGAGCATTAAATTAATTGCACTTTTTACAACTTCCTTTCAAATTCTGTGGTAAACAAATGCATTATTGTTTATGCGGTTACTCATTAATCACGAACGCCATTTAGTTCAAATCTCCCAACATTCTCAACCTTTAGCTGAGATCATTTGCATGTTTAACGCGAGTAATAATTCAATTTGTAATGAGATAATTAATCACAGTTGCCACTGCCCAAATTAATGATTGCCACAGCTTAACAAATAGAATAACAACCCTGTGCAGGAACAGCGTAGAGTGGCTCCCAGAATAGGGGATAAACAATAAGTGCCAGAGCAAATCAAATACTTAATTCAGCTGCAACATTGTTTTGTGTTGTTTTTAAGGCAAAGTATGAAAAATGAGCTACCTATTTGTGACAAAAGGTTGAAAATGAAATGGAACAGCCCACCCCTGCAGGAATGGGAAATACATTTAATCTAGTATTGCCTGTCTGTTCTGCTTTTTCCAGAGATACAAAGATTTATGTAAACTGTAACAATGCAGAAATGGCTGCTGGCTACTCGGTTGCACTGCGTTCGGTGTGTGTGTGTGTGTGTACAACTGAATAAACGAACAATGACAAAAACAGTTGTGTAGACTGGTTTGCATGTCATATCACATCCAGGGCTTTCACAGCTGCAAAACTTGTAAATCTGGTCTTGGAACACTGAAGAGGAAGAGGCCTGAGGAGGTTCGGTGCCAGAATGCAAACCAATCAGTGAAACTGCTGTTAGTTTCAATGTGGAGAATAAGGCGGAGCTTACACATCGCCCCATTAATCAATTAAGCTCCAACCCCGAAACATGCACATGCCTTGTTCTCTAGAAAAAAAAAAGGCTCACCAAAGGCCAACATATTTCACTTACCTAGTGTAGTGGACGTATCATATTAGTCCGCAGAAGGCCGCAGCAAGTGACGAAGTACAACGGGCGACAGGCAGAGCAGGTGAAGTAGTTCATCCAGCAACCGTTAAAGCTGCAATTGGAGCAAATATGATTAAAAATAGTTATTTTTCTAAAAAAGGTCACTATGCTGTATTCTGACAGTAGTGCATGAGACAGGTAATCTGAAAAAAAAATCATGTTCCTCTGTGTCCTCCGTTGCTCCTAACGGCATCAGCAAGATTTCACAGACCGGAGGAAAACAACCAATCAGATCCGAGCTGGAGCCTGCCGTCTCTGAGCAGCTGTCAATCACTCGCAAACTCCAATCAAACGGTCAAACTAGGCAGCGCTGATCAAATATGAATCAATATTCTGCTACTGTAATGCTTATTTCTCTCCTCAAATGTTTTCAGAAATATCTTGTAGTGTACTGTTTAGCTGTCAAATGAGAAAGTTTGTGACCCGGCAGCCATGTTGAGATCAGTTGAGGAAATACCAAGCACCGCCCACCAGCCGGAGCAAACTTTGTCATTCACAGCTGCCTGTTGAATGAACAGCCAATAGGAACGCTCTCTCTCTGACATGACCTGTGATTGGTCAAGAGCCATGAGGAGGTGCAGAAGTCTAGTTATCTCCCAGAACACTTGAATAACAATATGCTGAAAGGTTATTATGGAATTGTTGCCCAATGATGCCAAAAACATTCTGCCTACTGCAGGTTTAATGAAAATTACGTTGTATAAAAATGAGTATAACAAGTGAGAAAGTCTGCTATGGGAGGGCCGGAGGGAGGGATGGTGGATGGGTCAAACAAACCGCTGTTCGTGTTCCGTGTGAAACTAAAAGTCAACGTTCACTTATTTTTGTCGCCTAAACTTAACCAAGCAGTTTTGTTGCCTGAACCTAAGTGGTTTTATTGTGTTTTATGTTTTGTTTTATTTCAATTTATAATGTTAACCACATGTTTAAAACTGTGATCTGTGACCGTAATCCGCGACAAAATATGTTTCCCTCGAAACGTAATTGAGAATGCAGTTTAGTTGTATGGGAATGTAATTTTGTAGGAGACAGGGTTGTTTATTTAAGACTGTTTGAATGGAAGTGGCTGGCGGCTGTAGGGTTGGCAGTTTGATTCCCTGGATCCTCCTGTCCACAAGTGTCCATGAGCAAGACACTAAACCTCAACTTGTTCCCGATGGGCAGGCCAGCGCCTTGCATGGCAGCTCCGCCACCATCGTTGTGTGTGTGTGTTTGTGTGTGTGTGTGTGTGTGTGTGTGTGTGTGTGTGTGTGTGTGTGTGTGTGTGTGTGTGTGTGTGTGTGAATGGACGAATGAGAAGCAAATTGTAAAACGCATTGTCCATTAAGGTAGAAAAGTGCTATATAAGTGCACCCCATTTACCATTTAAATTCATGTGTCATAACTAAAGGCTTTTAAATCTACCTCTGAGGCTCATTTGCTGTAGCTCAATATATAACTGCAGGGGCAACAGTGACACGGAGGACATTACAAACAGAAATACATCACTGTTAATGACAAGCCACCAACTGCATTTTAAAATACTGCGTTAGAAATATGAGTTCCGCTCACTTTTTCATATCGAGGCTCACACTCAAAGCTGCCATTTCACTTTTTTGTTCTCAATAATTGAAATTACGAGCCTAATATTCTTGGCAGTCATTAATGAAGCCCATAAATGAACCGCAGCATTTTCAACCTAACTAACTTTTTTCATGCTTTTAATATCTCTAAAACGTCTCCACTTGGCAGAAGATTCATCAAAGGCCCTTATTTAATATGCAGCACATAGGAACATCTGCCATTACTGTACCCTGTAAACATGACTGTCACACTTATGGATCTAAACAACATACGTGCCAAGGGCTGTGTGAGGAGAGGGAAGCGGGGAGTCGCAGAGATGTAGCACATTATTTTTAGTGCTTCTCAGTGCATTTATGAATACATAATAACGCTGTTTGATTTTTTTTCTGAGCTACAGTATGGAGAGGAAACGTAGTTTGTGTCAGTAGAACAGTAGAAATGTAGTTAAGTATTCGGCCATTCATTTGTGAATACTGCCTCTATGTGCGTCTGCGTCTTATGAGCCATGTTTTGTGAAGATATACAACTTCAAACCCAATTTCAGAGCATCAAAGACATGAAACTGTAATGTGAATGCAACATGGTTAAGTGATAAGCTCGCTCAGTAATGGCTTTTACAGTAGACTGTGGAGAAATGTTTCTGCTCTTTGTAATTTCAAACGTACGTAAAGAAATCCATTTGTATTTTTTTGATTTTTAATCAAAATGCCAGCCAGTTCTCATTTTCATGTGCATGCTGTAAGTGCAGCATGCTCTCAGAACATCCAATAAAATGATATTGGGGTGAACAACAGCCCAAATCATGTAGGTCTACAATACGTTCCAAAATTCGCTATTCCCTATATAACAGACACTATATTATTTTTGATATACAATTATAACTTTTTATGACATGTAAAAATCTTCTCCCTACAGGCCTATTATTTGCAGATGACACCAATCTTATAGCCTCACACAATGGCTTCAAAACACTAATAACTAACTAAAACAGTGTGTGAATGTCTGAAGGAAACGTCTGCTGTTTTCAAATGGTTTCAGCTGAATAAATGGTAAATGGTAAATGGACTTGCATTTATATAGCGCCTTTCTAGTCTTCCGACCACTCAAAGCGCTTTATACATGTCAGCATTCACCCATTAACACACACATTCATACACCGATGGCAGAGGCTGCCATGCAAGGTGCCAACATGCCCATCAGGATCTAATCTAAATCCTCATTCACACATCGATGGCACAGCCTTCGGTAGAAATTTGGGGTTCAGTATCTTGCCCATTGACACGAATAAGCATACTCTCAATGTTAGAAAATGTCATTTCATGATGTTTTGCAACAAAAACAAATGCTAATCTGAAAGGTTGAAGCTAAAATATTTAGAAATGCAACTGAAATTCTCCAAGTACCACGTACATAATTCTGAGGAATGGTGAAAGATTAAATTGGAAAAATTGTATTAAAGATGTATGCAAGAGGTCCACGAAGATGGTTGGTATGAGAAAAGTTTGCTCTTTGATCTATCCTTCTTCTCATTTAACTCTTTATTATAGTCTAATTTTCCCCTAGATCAACTACTGCAATATTGTTTGGGATGTTATATATCCATCATACCTTACCAAATTACCTGTAATTCAGAAGAGGTTTTTGGGAATGATTTCACATCTGCACCTCTGTTTAGACAATATATATTTCTGTCTATAGATAAGGTGAATGTTTGTCAAACATTGCAGGCAAGATCTCCCAGATACATTTTATAATTCATTATAAAAATACATAATTAATGATATATAATTTTTTACAAATTTTATAATTTTATTCTATCTTCAGATATTCACTCATATTCAACTTGGAAAAACAATGATTTCCATTTACCTTATTGTCATACATCACAACATTATTTTGTATCAAATGTACAGTAGAGGTCCACAGTTGTGGAATTCACTGAATAGGACGCGGAAATCGTTATCGTCTTTGCCAGCTTTTAGGATACAGTTGATCATTGTGCAACTAAACTAAATTAAAACTAAACTCAATATTTTACTCTACAGCAAGAGGAAAAATTGAGATTGAAACACTAATAAATCATAATTTTGCATGTTGAACATTAATGTTTATATCTATCAAACGTGACACAAATCACTGTGAGGTTGTGAATAGTAGTGTTCATGCCATGGCCATTTTTACTTATTTTGCTAACTTTTGAACTGGAATAAAATGCTGGAGGGTAAATGTATTGCACTGAGTAGCAAACAGGGAGTGATTTTGACACAGTTTAACTCTCATAGACAATACTTCCATGCACACAAAACATCCACAGTCAAGCTCTGAGAGAGCTGTCAGTGGACTTTCACTGTGAACTGAAGCTGGGAGCAGAGCCAAAGTGTTTTAACGCAGCTCTTAATGTCTCCGCTTTGCTTCCATCCATTGAGAACAATAAATGCATTTGTTGACGGTAATGTCTGACACTTTCTGTCTGTCTGGGGCTTTAGTGTCTCCTGAATCTATAAAAAGTTGAATTTTATTAAGAACAAAAAAGTTGAGACATCTACTGCTAATGTTGTGCTGCTGGCCAGCTAAACTTGCTGACTGCAGGGAAGGGTAGAGGAGTCAAATCACTAATTTGTGCTCTCAAATTAGTAATTTATGCTCTCGATTTAATGTTTTATTACTGTGATAAACCTGCTTTCAAGCTGTCTCTCGCTCTCTTGCCGCCGAAACAAAGTCACAAAGCTAAACCTTAATAACAAATATCCAGTAGCTGTAGAAGTTCACTAGACTGAGTCCTCACACAGTACAACTAAACACCAGGCTTTTTTCCACATCCCAGCTCAGATACAAAAGCCGCTATTTGTGTGGCTTTAGTTGACGTAAGTGCACACACAGACCTCTCCAAAGTCACTTATTACCTGTCTTGTATGTTGAGTTTAAAGTCTTTCACTTTATTCAACAATTTCACAGAGTCTGTAAAGCTCTAGATAATAAACCAGTGGGCTACCTCCGGGTCTGAGAAGTGAAGTGAAAGCAGAAATGCCTTAAACTTGCATTCTTTCTAACAGCAAGCAGGGGGCGACTCCTCTGGTTGCAAAAAGAAGTCTGATTGTATAGAAGTCTATGAGAGAAATGAGCCTACTTCTCACTTGATTTAGTACCTCAGTAAAAATTGTAAACATGAGTTTATGGTCTCAATCGCTAGTTCCAAGTCTTCTTCAATACAGCATGATGTTCATTTAGTAAATTATGGTCCCATTTAGAGTCAAATAGACCATAAAGCAGCGGATGCTTTAAAGCGTGGCTACCTTGTGATTAACAGGTCGCTACCACGGCGTTGTCCGGTCTGGGAGTTGTCCGTGTTTTCGTCTTACAACTTTAACCCTTTCACAGTGTGTTTTCAGGTCATGAAAGTTAATTATAATAGTTTTAGTTGACTGAAAATGTCTCAGCGTTCGGTTGTGCTTAGCTCCACCCTCTCGTGTCACTTCTGGTTGCAAAAAAAGTAAGACGGCGACGGCCAAAATGCCGAATGCGCTGCTTCAAAACGGCAGTCCACAAATCTATGGGTGACCTCACTGTAACTACGTCCACTTCTTGTATACAGTCTATCTAATGAACCTATTATGTTCACATGTTCATATTATGTTCAATAATCTATATATGTGTACATTAATTACCTGTAGCCATCATACAGCAGCAGGAACGATATGAATCTCTCCAAAGTAAGAATGGCCTTTTTATGCACAGTGGCACAGCAGCATTTAACTTCATTAGTAATTTATTATTAAATTATTAATTAGCCCTTCACGGTGACAGGATCGGTCAGGATTTAATGGCAAATTACATTCCACACTTCTCAACACATACAGACAGATGAGCTGTAACTCAGAGATTTCAAGCTTATCCAGTCAAATCTTTTGGAATAAAGCAGCCGTTCTCAGTCCCGAGCTCCATCAAATCTGCTTTGAATTTGCGGCTGACAGTCAAAGATATCTGATGTCATGATACAGTATATCAGGGTACAGTGCTACCTGATCTAATTCGTATGTCGCTCGCTCTCGCTCATTCAGTAACAGTAGTAACAACTGTTCAAGTCGCCGTGGGTAAAAGCCAACTCGGCTGTGCGTAACACAACTTAGAGCGGTCAATAGAGTAAGCGTGCACGCTGCACAGCTTTCTCTCTCTCTTCTGCACATCAGCGAGCACTGAACTTCAATTTACCGACAGTGTTAATGTGCATTTTGATATTTGATGTATGTATGCTCTTTTGGGAAAGCTGTCTGGATGAAATGTCTCCAACAGGACTGTAGGATGTAATTTCATGGATATCAGGCCACAACATCATCTGATATATTGTTTTTAGGCTATTATTTGTAGTTCAGGGTGCAGTGAAAAATCTTGTGGTGCTCAAGCCCTTCAGCAGCCACAGAGATGAAGCCTGCGCCCGGTTCACTCATACTGTAGCGGCTCTTTATAGAAAATAGTGGGTGTATTTTCACAATTTTGTTACATTGTCAATACTGTAATAATTCATAATATAACAAAAAATAATATTAAACAATATTGAATTGAGAGCCATTATCAAATGGATTTTTTTTCTCCTTTGTGTTGATTGGACTCATTATTTTCCGTTAGGAGCACTGGCTGCCCTGAACCCAATTAAAGGTGGTTTAAGCAGGAAGTGTAAAGAGCAAAGCAGAATGGATGAATTGTTAAGATGATGATAAACACATTAGTTAATAGAGTTAATAGACTCTAATCTGAAAGTTATTTCACCCATTTTTGAATTGAGCATTTACTCTGCACTTTATATGGCCGCGATAGAACCAGTGCAGTGGGATACAATCCGTCACTGCTAGATGTAATCCAGAATCAGTGATTACAGCTTGGACATTTCATGCCATGTACTAAAGCTGGTTAATGATCAAGTTAGTGAATTCCATTTATCCTATATGTATATACATATGCACAAAAATGGATGGAGGTTTGCATGCTGTTAGTGGTTCCTGCTGTATTGTTGGAATAGCAGAGTTCAGTGAAAATAGGGCGCAGGTTTCCACCATTTGTTCAGCATCCTGATCCCCCTTTAGGGTTAAGCTTTATACTCAACGTATCCTCATACAACGGTACGTATGATATCTTACGGAAAGTTATTCATCATTTTTCGTGCGTTTTCCTACGAATGTCCAGCAAAACGTGACGCGCGTGTCAATTTCCACACGTTACATGCGTGCAGTCTTTTCAAAATAAACTTCTGTCTTCACAGGAAACAACTTGGTCAGGTTTTGGCAAAAAAAATACTTAGTCAGTTTTAGGGAAAGATATACTTGGTTAGGTTTAGGGAAAGATAGACTTGGTTAGGTTTAGGCAACAAAACTACTTAGGTTTAGGAAAAGATCAACTTGGTTAAGTTTAGGCAACAAAATTACTTAGGTTTAAGAAAAGATTAACTAGGTTAGGTTTAAGCAACAAAACTAGTTAGGTTTAAGAAAAGACAGTGGTTTGGGTTAAAATAACTCCGAAGATGGCGTTACTTAAGAACGGAAGTTACGTGACAAATAAATCCCCGTTAACTTCTGGTTTCACGCGGGGTAAAAACACTGGTCTCCTGGTCCCCCCGTGTTTTTTGACCCACTCTTCCACCCCGACCTCCTTTCTATGAAACGTTTGTGGCTCTTTATACTTCCTGGTTCACGATTACATGGATTACATACAAATAGATTTTGTGGGATATATAAAAATTACAGTGCATTTTTTTTTGTAGCTGCGAACAGTGTATGAAAGCAGCCTGTTATACTACATGAAGGACATGACATGTGGCAGGTTAAAGGCTACACTGCCCTCCAAAAATAATTTCAAAGAGGCTGTTCATGTATTGTAGAGGAAAGTCTAGAGATTCTTGCAAAGAGTTTTAAAGAAGGAATGCTGGAAAATATGAATTTAGCCTTGGTGATATCTTGCAGAGAGGGGGGGGGGGGGGGGTCGGATCCTTGGCTCAAGCATCTGTGCGGAGCTTGCATTGTTCACTTTTGTCTCCCCATATTGATCTCAGTAACAATGGGTTGAAAGATCTCAATGCGCTTTATGACTCAGCAGATTGGTTCTGCAGTTAGTCACAGGGTCAGGCCAAGCTATAGAGAAAGCAACCTTCTTTTTTTTTACTTGGCAGAAACAAAGTGGCTTAATGACAAAAACATTGAAACTGTCGAGTGGCTGAAAATAAGAAAGCACATAAAAAATTCTCTCCAACACAATAGTTTGATCAATCAGTATGCCAGGAAGAGCATTGTTTAACTCATCACCGGGCGAGAATGGAAATCTACACTGTGGGGATTCACTGACTGGAGGCTTCACCTTGGATAACATCCAGTGTTATATTCTGCTGCTTCTTAATTGAACGGCGAAGTCTACACTGTGTGCCTGAAGGTGATGGCGAGTGTCAGCCGTTTGGCTCTGCTGGGCTCCTGTGAGAGCAAACACACTAACTACATTTGCCTGTAACTGAACGTGAGAAACATTCTGTAAATTAGAAGCTACAACACCGTTATTGGGGTTACTTGGTACAGTTTCCCCTCAAGGATCTACAGACAGGCGAAGGAATAAGGTGGAACTGACCCTTGAATAAGCCCCGCCCCTCTTAGTTACTGTTGCTACGCACGTCAAGCTTTCCTTTCTAGCACTGTACATATGCTGTTTACAGTGATAACAGTGGCGCATTTACCACTTGAAAATGTAGAGTCATTTTTGAAACAATGGTCATCTGATTTCACACAGAAGTCAACAAAAGTTGGCTACTCATTTTTAAACTTAAAGATCCAGTCTGTAGGGTTTAAGGGGATCTATTGGCAGAAATTGAATATAATATTCATAACTATGTTTACATTAATGTATAA
Organism: Sebastolobus alascanus; assembly: GCA_916701645.2. NCBI lineage: Eukaryota > Metazoa > Chordata > Actinopteri > Perciformes > Sebastidae > Sebastolobus > Sebastolobus alascanus. The sequence continues at coordinate 792,325 of CAKAOJ020000028.1, read as the reverse complement.
TCACTTGAAACCAAGAATCATTGTATTTTCAGAATGAGCCCTTCATATCTACATAGAGAGCGGGTCCTCTTCACGGAGTCCGCCATGTTGCTCCGCCATGTTTCTACAGTAGCCCACAACAGGCAAACCAAACACTAGAGAGAGCCATTCATGTTTTTATGATACCTGAAGGCCACCGTAGTTCTCTGACACGCTTGGAAAGGGAGGGGTGAGCGGAGGTCATGTCTAGATGGTAACAAATTGCGAAAACTTGCAACAACTCTTGCGATACTCGCTGTCCGACAACCTGTCCCAACATTCACCATTCAATGTCAATGCCTAACCTTAACCATCTCGCGAGAGTTTCGCAATTTGCGTTTTACCTTCTAGACATGATCGTGAGCTGAGGGGTACTCAGTTGTTTGCAATCTGCAACCTCACCACTAGATGCCACTAAATCCTACACACTGGTCCTTTAAATGTTTCTTAAATATGTATGTGATGGCTACACATATAATGCTTAAAAAAAACAAAGGTAAAGCTACAGTATATGTCTCAGGCAAAAATGCAGCATTAATACATTTCTTGTATTGCAAGGTACAGGTACATGAAGGGGGATTTTTCGAATGTAACCTGCAATCCCATAATATAATGTAGTTAATGATATCCTGCTTGGCTTTGGAAGTAATGCTAAGTAACTACAAGCTAGTTAGCCGATCATGCGAATGTTGCAGCCTACGCTAGAGCAGACAAATACACTATTTAATCCATTCCTTACAATTTTGTTGTTGTGTTTTTTATATTGGGAAGGCAAAAAAAAATAAGTCTTGATATACAAAGTACTGCTCTTACTGCAGCCCCATGCACACCACTTGGGGCTGCAGTAACTCTAACTAGGCACAGGTTACAGTTGCTAAGCGATGATTGGACTATCCCTGTACGGGGGAGGGCTTTTGCGAACGGTCATTTGTCATCCTCGGACAATGCATGGTTTTAGATGAATCTAATGTACTGACAATGTCATATGTCACACATGGGGATTTATGTTTCAATTGTCGTTTTACCTCATAATAGTTTTAGATTAGGGTTGGGCGATTGGACGAATATATCGGCGATTGGTTGAGTGTATCGGCGGCTGTTTTGTTGTGCAATTTTTTTGGGCGATGTTTGTCATTTTATTTGCTTAATTAATGGTCCACCTTCGAAGAACGACAGTGAGCGCTGCGTCGCACACTCACACAAACATCTGCGTGATTATATCAGCAATCGCCGGTTGTTGGGCTGACGATGGCCAGTTGGAAAATTTTAACATATCGCCCAATCCTATTTTAGATAAAACATCAACACCTCACAGACAGCAACAGCAGAACTGTCAGCAAAACTCATGCAAAACTTTTTCTTTCAGTTTTCAAAGATGGGAAATATACTCCTAACATATTTGCAGGAAGTATTTAATGGAACATTTCCAGAGCCTGACTAAAGCTTTTGATATTCCTTCCCCAGCAAACAGTACAAATGTACAATATTTCTGTACAGTTCTAATGAGCATCATTACTCCTGCATTGATGCAGTGCCAAATGAGCTCATTGAATTTTTAAGAAGGCACAGTTATTTAAAGCAAGCGATTTGAACATTAAATCTGCATCAAAAAATCTGCTTGAGACTCACATCACAGCAATTAAGCATATTTCCCAAGCCCATTAGCAATTAAATGGATAGTGCCGGGGTGATGGGGTGCAGATTAAAGCACTTCTATAAACTTCGGGGGGGGGGGGGGGACATATTGCATATTGTGTATTGGAATACTCTGTATGAAGTGATGGGGTCACAAAGAGCTCAGCTGCTTTAGCCTCAGCCTGAAAAGATGGTGAGTGCATACAGTTTCACTAAAATGGAGCCACGGGAACATTTTTGAACAACCTACTAAGATCTTTACCACTGAATCTAGCTGTGAGCATAGTGAGCCATCCCGAAGTGAACTGTACAGTGCGGTTTTCACACGTAAAACCCCTCTCTACTCGCCTGCATACGGCATATTCTCTTTTCACAACACATCACGTCTTTCCTTTTCCCTCCCAATCCCTGTTTCTTTTGATTCTCTATAGGGGGATCAGAGAGGGGATCTTTGCTGAGGAATTTAATTTCTTGAGTCAGCGCTAAGAAGTGACTGTGTTCTATTAGAGGAAGCCCACTGTTCGGGACTATCGCTCTAGTCCAGCGAGCAAGAAATCTCGCCAACACAAACATGATAAGCTCTGCCTGTCCCGGTTCTCGACAGAATGCTGAAATTGTGTGATTGTTACAGTGGTGGAAATCTCTCAGGTGAAAAAAATACAACAAGGTGTAGCTTCACTGCGGCTCCCACTTATTTGGCAGATATGGGACTAGACATGTCACGGCAGCACCACAATACATGACAGCAGCAAAATTAAAAACACAGAAAGAGAGAGAGAGAGAGATAGAGAGAGGGCTATCTAAAATCAGGGGGGAAACATTTACTTAGATATTTTAATGTATTGCGTGGTTTTGCTGACAAACAAAACATTTTTTAAAACCAATTACTAAGCTACCTTCTACTTTATAATGCGTCAAATTCAGCAACTGAAGTGAATTTTGCACCCCACAACTTAACCTAAAAAAAAGTGTTCTTTCGTCAGCCCTTTTGAAAAGATTTTGAACAGCTATTCTAAAACACTGATAACAGGCGCAGAACTAGCAGGTGCAGTCATGCCTATCAGCAGGGATTCGTGATGATATGTTATCTGCCCCTCTGAGAGGAGAATTTCAATAACGCCGGTGGGTGCCATGGGAAGAAGATGTGTGTTCCACCACCTCATATTTTATTCCAAGAACATGCTGTACTTACTTAGCAAAATTAACAAATATAAGCAGGTGTATCATTATAAAATTAAAGGGTGAATTGAAGGTGCAAATGGCTGAAAGGATCACGGTGCTGCTGCGTGCTAGAACATTGAAATAATCTAAAAGGAGACATTATTAACACCTTCCAAACACCTTTGCGCAACACAGTTTCAGACTTGCTAGATCCCGCCATATGACGTCAAAGCAGTGCGATGAAAAAGAAAAACAGATCACACTTTTATTGCTAGAGAGAGACGAGAGAAACGCAGACGTTGTAGGGATAAAAGTTCTGCCTTCTGGCATCGAGGCAGACATAAAGTGAGGAAAAACTTGGGGGTCAGTTGTACCGTAGCCTGCTGTTACCAACAGGTGTTACAACAAGTTGGTCGTCTGCCGCCAGTCCGCAGGGTGCAAAACATGCCACAGACCCTGTCAAGGTCCGTGTCTCTGAGAGCATCCCGGAGGAACACGTGCACGGAGCATGTCAGCCTCCAACATGGATGTCATTCAGAGTTCACGAGGCAGAGCAATTTGCACGAGCTCAAAAAACAAGACAGCCGACGCAGAAATGCTGCACGGACACGCCGCAGTGCGATGGCCTGGGACGACCGGGAGGCTGACATGCAACATGCACATGGCCCATTAGCGCACACAAAAGATATCCCTTTTGTCTTCTCTGAAAGGGAATCGAGTTAACAAGGCTGCTTTTGACTGGCATGTTTGCCGCGTCACAAGTCACTACCTACTACAGTACAGAGAAAAGCCTGCGCTGAAGCACGACTCTAACATATTACAATAAAATGACACGAGGGGACATGTTTTACATTCCTTCATTGCCACGTTCTGCACTTGCTCCCTGCCCCCCCCGCACTCCCCCGTTCAGGCTTTACCCAGAGGATCCTTGTGGCAAAAAGAAAGTCTGTGTGACTTGTTAGGAGCTGTAGGTCACGGGTACAGATTGAACAGCTGTGCTCCTAACACAAGCTTCAGCGACAAGCAGGGAGCACAGTAGTAGCAGGATCAGTGCAGCGCTACAGCTGACCACATCAAAGGCCTCCGCTGTGTGAAGTGAGGCAGAGAGGAAGGGACGGTATCACTGCCACAGCGGTCTGCCTGCAGTTAGAGGAGTAAACATTGGTGAAGTAAAGGAAAGTGTCGGCGGGTAAAGTTTACTTTGACGTAGCATGGCGGGATGAAAGTAGGGGTGGGAGACACAATACGATATTATCACGATACTTAAGTCGCGATACAATCTTATTGCGATTTTAAACATTTTGCGATATGCTGATTATTGCGATAAGATATATAGTGATATATTTTGCAATTTATTACCTTTTTTCAACTGCAAATTATGCAGTTTGTCCCCATCATATATCTAATACATATCTAATAAGATACAGTTTTCACTCTGTTCATCTCAAAGTTTTCATTCACATATCTTGAGGTGAGAGGTCAAGGGACCCCTTTGAAAATGGCCATGACAGTTTTTCCTCGCCAAAATTTAGCATAAATTTTAAGCGTTATTTAGGCTCTTTCGCGACAAGCTAGTTTGACATGGTTGGTACCAATGGTACATTAGGTTTTGTAGTTTCATATGTCAGTATCTTCACTCTAGCTTTAAAACTGAGCCTGCTACAACTTAAAAAATCGCAAGTTGCGTTAATGCGAAATTTGTGGCGTGAAAACGAATTCGCGTGAACGTGATATTATCACTTTAACTTCGACAGCCCTGGCTGGTACCAATCGATTCCTTAGGTTTTTAGGTTTAGTTTCATATGACACCAGTATCTTCACTCTGAGATTAGTTTATATAATAAAAGACTGATACTTGACGTCTGTGTATCAATACAATATTGCCACGCAAAATATCGCGATACTATGCTATATTGAGTTTTCCTCCACCCCTAATTGTAAGATAATTTTTTTGCGCCAAAACATAACATTTCCATTTTCAAATTCAGATTTATAAAAAGCACATATATACAGTATACAGTATAAAAGCATACATATTCTAAGCTGTAACCAATTAATGTTGTTCTGTCATACTGCAGGTTTCTAAGTGTTTTTCATTGTCATATTCACCTTATCTATCCATCAGCACGTCCCTCCAACTCAGCAGGGATGCTCAAAGGTGACAGTATTTGTCAAAATCCCCGGCGCAGCGATGAGGTGCCATGACAAATAGTATTTGGAAAAGGATGAGCAACGTTTCATTCAAGTGTCAGTCATCAGATGAAAAGGCACAGTCAAAGTCAAATACTTTGACCTCCTCATTTATCATTGAAAAAGAAATGTGTTTTCAGAATTCAGAATAAACACACAGCTTATAGCATAGGAGGATGCTGGATGTGGCTAAATCTACATTATGGAAATGCTCACATGACTCGAAAAACTACATAATACCCCCAAGCAGCATTTTTTATTTTATTTGTCAACATTATGTTCTTTTGTGTATTACATTTGTGTTTCTATTGTAAAAAAGATACACGATTTCTCAGATTAAGACGTCTTTAAAAGGCTGCAGGAGCGGCTTAAGGACAAGTAGTCCACTATAATACTGAGCTGGGTCATGCACATTAGAAGATGTTCACCCACTGACTCATACGCAGTCCAACTCTATTCTGGTTTAAAGCAGCTGCGACTCTGCCTTCTACATGTACTGCCTGAATTCATCAACCCTGGAGAATCAGGACCAAAAAATGAATCAGCATAAAAAGTGTGTCCATATTTGAAGTTAAACCATGAAACACATTATTGAATGTCGTAAAATCTGGTCAGTTAACTTCCAAACTGAGCAGCACAGAAGCCATAGGAAGATCACAGAAGCTGTGACAGCCATAAATCTGAAATAACTTGAGCAAGCAAAAGTTGAGATTACATACAAATTAAGAGTCGCTTGATGGAGGCGGCTTCTGAAAGACTTCTAAGAACATTTAAAGCTTTTATAACAGCGTCATGTGAAGACAAGCTGAAAATTGCACTCGCCATCCAGCCTGGTCGCACGAAAAGGCGTATGAATGACACGATAATGCGCAAGGCAAAAGCCTGCAATAAGAATGCCGTTCTTGAATTTGGTGTGTCCTTGTACGCCATATAGTCTGTACTGACTGCAATGTAAATGCATCCGCGTGAATATGCTATGCTCAGAACTACGGACATAGAATAAAACGTGAGAAAGACTGCTTATGGCGGACGTGGCGTAAGGTGGATGGGTCCAATAAACACAAAACTTTCATCCATGAGACTGGTGTTCAAGACTGGTGTTTTGTTTTGTAAGTTATGTAAGTGATGTTTGTTTTGTAAGCTTTGTTAGTGACGTTTGTTTTGTAAGTTATGTTAGTGACTTTGTTTTGTAAGTTATGTTAGTGACTTTGTTTTGTAAGTTATGTTAGTGACTTTGTTTTGTAAGTTATGTTAGTGACGTTTGTTTTGTAAGTTATGTAAGTGACGTTTGTTTTGTAAGTACTGTTAGTGACGTGTTTTTTAGTGGTTTGTGACATGTTTTTTAGTGACGTTTTTGACGTGTTTTTTAGTGACGTTTGTGACGTGTTTTTTAGTGACGTTTGTGACGTGTTTTTTAGTGGTTTGTGACATGTTTCTTAGTGACGTTTGTGATGGGTTTTTTAGTTGTTTGCGGCGTGTTTTTTAGTGGTTTGTGATGTCTTTTTTAGTGACCTTTGCAACGTGTTCTTTAGTGATGTTTGTGACGTTTTTTCTAGTGATGTTTGTGATATGTTTTCTAGTGATGTTTGTGACATGTTTTCTAGTGATGTTTGTGACGTTTTTTCTAGTGATGTTTGTGACATATTTTCTAGTGATGTTTGTGACATGTTTTCTAGTGATGTTTGTGACATGTTTTCTGTAAGTATTGTACTTAGTTTACGTACTTACTTTAAGGCCAACTATGACGTTTTTTCTAAACCTAGTAAGTGGGTTTGTTGCCCCTTGCTGGTCCTGCATCTTCATACGCGTGTGTAATATTCACGTCTTGGCGAGGCAAAACATGACACTGACACACTATCTTCTGGTGGACAGGCGGGTCTATTGCACGCTCTGGTGTGATACAGGGTTGCGCCATCTATACAGTAGCTGTTTTCACATCTCATGAATGTATTTTTTAAACACATTTAACAAAAGAATATTAACGGTCTCAAGATTATCTAAAGCAGATTCCATCAGTTCAATAAACTTGACTTCCTTATCTTCCATCTAATCAAGTTATCCCTCAGAAGATGATATTATATTTATGTTTTCTAGCCTTTCCCATCAAACAATAATGATTTCTGACAAGAACACTGGGTATTATTGCAGCTCTAGAGGCTGATCATCTTGTGCTTTTGTGTTTTTCCAACACCAAACAGACCTCACATTATGTTAGAGACAAGTGTGAATTCATGAGCAGATTAGTGTTGCTTGACTGGTGTGGATAGTATATTTCAGCTACAGCTAAGCCTGTGATCATCAGGACTATTTAAAGCAACAGCGTGCCGACTGTAGAGGGTGAATAACAACCAAGGAGCATTCAGCAGATGTTAGGTGTCATATTATAATCATGCGTTTGTACATGAAACTGCAAGGAACCTTCCTGCTGAACACGTAATGCATTTACCCAAAGTATATTATTCATACATTTCACAGTGTGTAACCAGATCTTTCGTCTCTCTTTTTATTCCTCTCCCACAGATCCCTCAGGTGAGCTATGCCTCCACGGCTCCGGAGCTGAGCGATAACACCCGCTACGACTTCTTCTCACGGGTGGTGCCCCCGGACACCTACCAGGCCCAGGCCATGGTGGACATCGTCAAAGCCATGCGCTGGAACTATGTCTCCACTGTAGCTTCTGAGGGAAACTACGGAGAAAGTGGCGTCGACGCGTTCATTCAAAAGTCTCGAGAGGACGGTGAGTCTTTCTTCAAACATTCCTTCAAAGCATCCTAGAGTTTGTGTGGAAGTTTCTGAGATTTCCTGTGCCGGTTTCCATGTGTGTTCAACATTAGTTCCTCTCACTTGGAAGGAAAGAGTGTTATGTAATGCATACTGTGTCCTCAGTATGTTTTCATTAAGTATGAACCAGAGAGACATTATGTTGTCAGCAAGAGTGTGGTCAACTTAAGATAAAATAGCTTTGCATCTACAGGAAAGGAACTGAGACAACACAATAGTTGGAACAAAGTATGGAATAGGAAAGCTTGTGCACGTCCTTGAGTGACTCAGGTCAGGGAGGCCTGTCCCCTGATTTTAATTACCGGGTGTAGACTAAGATATGATAAAACGGATCACGCACAGGATGACCACACAAACAAAACAAAACAAAACAAAACATATCAAGGGATTAAAAATAATTGCCACACAGGATGGTCTAATTGTAGTGAAGCTTGGGAAAATAACGCCCAGTTTCAGGTTTGCTATAAACAAACAGATCTGATGATGCCTTCAATTTCTTATTTAGACTCATGTGAAAGTGGTTCCTGCTATGTGAATCTCATTCCCTGTGATTGGACATCATTTAAACAACATCCAGTAAGCAAACTTACTATGTAGACAAATCGATTCAATTAGAGACTCAATGATGTACTTCATTATGCTTAGTGCTACAATTGATTTAACCGGAGAGTTGATATTTAGAAAGAAGCATGGTTTGTTTGTTTGTTGCTGAAGGATCCTGTGCTTATAAGTGGGAATGTAAACCATTACTTATATTTGATTAACTGAATATGAAGAAGTAGCTCATCTACTTTTGTGCAATCCTATTAGCAAACAACGCTGCAACACGTGGAAACTGGCCAGTAAACAGACAGCTGTCTATGCTGTATTAGTTCTATCAAATTACTTTAGAAGTCAGCCATACAACGAATACATAGTAAAGACAATGATAACTTGTACAGGCTACAGGTTGGGTCAGTCTAACATGCAGCAATTAAATTAACTGTAATGGAATCCCAGAGATCAGAGGCTTCACTTCTGAAGGACAAACAATCTTTAGATTTAATTTTCCATGTTGACCAATGACAAAATGCCTTATCTGTGTTGATCTTTGTCGGGACGATGACACTGAAGAATTCAAAATCGAGGAAGCTATTGTTTTAGCTAATGCTAGCTCATACAATACTTCTGTTGTAAAATAAAAGTGCAGTCCAAAAGCCCTGTGTACTGAAAGCTAGTCCTGAGGTAGCTGGCTTCTGTTGCTGTTGCACTAGAAAGACATTTCACAGTAGCACTTATTGGTGCAAACAAGACTTCAAGATGTAAATGTTCACTGCAACTTTATCTATTTTTTTATAAAACAGAGACCTTTGGGTATGATTTATGTGAAAGTCTTAATTCTTTCCCTGAAATCTGACTTTGCACTAAGCTCTCTCATCTCCTGTCTTCAGGGAAATACACAAGTGACGCAAAGCTAATGAACTTGATTTTAAAATATTGAGAAGCAGTGAAAGCGTGAAAGTGAGGCTGCAGAGCACGCCCGGAGCAACACAAGGAGATGGCATTTTACAGTGTTGGGAATACAGTCCGTTTGGCACAGGGAGCTGCCGCCACACGCTCAGTCTGACCCCTGACCCTTTCTGAAGCAGAATGTAATCACTACCGACATGTCCAGTACTCTCTGTGCCACTGCGTCCCTTTCTTTCCTGCCAGCTCTAAGCTGCTGCCCATCATCAGTCGTCCTGGAGAGGCACCAGTAGCAGATTACTCCTGCAGAGAGAGCCCTCCAGTCTGTCCAGCTCAGCTAGCTCAGCTGCCTATTTGCCTAACAGCCCGTGAAAAAGGGACTCAAAACCCAACACGACAGTTCCAGTATGATTTGAGCCTTTTCCCTTTTTTAAAAAAAAAGAAAAAAAAAAAAGCTTCCACTGCTTTTAAAGATACTGGTGTTTAATGCTAATTAAGGCCTAACCTTGCATATAAATTATTTTTTTTTGGCATATCAGTTGATTAGAATTCCCAAATTCCCATAAAAAATAAAAAGGACAGACATAAAGGGCCCTATCTTTCACTCGGCGAAAGCGGCGCACAGCGCAGCGCAGCTGTCATTGCTAGTCTCAGACTGAAGCAGTTGTCATTTTCACGCCAAGCGCCCACGTTGTGTAAGTAGCAAATGCACTTGCGCCCATCTGTGCACCCATGGGTGTGTTGGTCTTAAAATAAGGTGTGGCCAGGCGCATTGTTGGCACATTGCTATATTGAGGCAGCAGAAAGCTATTGCGCCATTGACCAAAAAAAACCTGGTCTAAGGTCAATGGAGCAGAATTTTCCATATGTGGGTTCACAACGGAAATTTTGAGCGTCAAACTGTTCATTTCCTGTATTCTGGTGAATTTTTATACACCAAGTTATGGTGTGAATTAAATTTGCCGAATCCACCATTTAAATAGAAATTTGATAGGTGCAAGCGCACCTGGTATATGGGAATTGGAGATGACACTCATCACACATGTTGCGCCCAGAAAAAACCTATGATTAAGAGACTAAAGACAACCCCTTTAGCCCTTGTGCCTTACTTTGCGTCCTGATTATGCACCGTTTAACTAGCAAAAGTGCAGTTTGACACGCCCCAAATGCACTTGCGCAATGCACCTTAGACCATGCGCAATAAATCGTTCAAACAGGGCCCCAAAGAGGAGAATACCTATTGTTACTCAATGACAGCATTGGCCTCTACGGTCATGTAGAGGTTTAAATGGGTGGGTGGAGAGTGAATCTCAAATGACTCCCCTACAAACTGGTTTGTGTGATTCCCTCTATTTTGGGGGATTTTTATCTGTTTAAATCTTTGCTTTATAGGAATGAAATGCAGTTTTATACAGACTTTTATGAAATGGGAACGGTATTTAAAAACTTTTTTATGCCTTAAAGGTTGTAATTATACAATGTATTTTAGTGATAAACAAATCTGTGTATTTTTGACAGTGAAAACTCAGAAGGGTAACCTGGGTACCCACAGATGTCTCTGGATCTGTTGTTTTCTTATGATCAAAATGTCTCACTCTGAGCGCAGGTGAAGAATCCCTAAAGGTGCCTCCAATCCACTCAGCGCAGCCTTTCATTAAATCAAACCCTAACTGAGTCAAGAATGCTTCAAGCCCTGAGAACTTCTCCTTATTCCACCTGTTCTGTATCCAGCTACAGAGATCTGATGCTTTCTGAGGGATTTTATTGCACTTAGTGATGTCATTTCACAGTCTAGCTTGCCTCCTGAGGTCACACCTTAATTAGAAAGCTTTTGTAAGCATCCAAGGGGGAACATGCTTATTGCATCATGCTGATTAGGCACATGTATTTTAACATGGTGGTTTGGGTGTTATGTTGTGTTTGGATTAAATCAGTGTTTTGGGGGCCTTATTACTTTACAAATGAACAACTATTGTAGGTTCTTGGATTAATTTAGAAAGTATCCTGAAAAACAGTATTCCTCAAAAAATACAACAATTGTTTGTCAATTAAGGTGTTTTAGACTAAATTTGAAACAGTTTTCTCATTGTCTGATGACTTGTTTTCGTGTTTACCTGTCTGAGTTATAATCTAACTACTATTTCAAGCTGTTCTGATACACCGTTCGTAGCTATACCTACAAAAAGTAATGCACCGTAATTTGTATATATCCCACAAAATCAATTTGTAAGTAATCCACGTAATTGTGAGCCAGGAAGCATAAAGAGCGACAAACGCCGCATAGGAAGGAGGTTGGGGTGGGTCAAACAACACCGGACTTTCGCCCAGGAGACCAGTGTTCGTATCCCATGTAAAACCAAAAGTCACTGTCGATGTATTTGTCAGTTAACTTCCGTACTTAAGTTACGCCACTTTTGGAGTTATTTTAACCCAAACCAAGATCTTTTCCTAACTAAGTAATGACGGAAGTTTATTTTGAAAAAAAACTGTATGTATATAACAAGTAGAAATTGACAAGTCGCCACGTGTTGCTGGACATTAGTAGGAAAACGCATGAAAAATGAGGAATAACTTTTTGTAAGATTCATACGGACCGTTGTATGAGGATACGAATCATGAATCATCTTTGTTTTCCCCTGATATTCCGGGTGCTTTGTAATCAGATGTCACTTTAGCTTGGCCGGCTTCATGGCTTCGCTCGCTAGCACCTGAAGACACATGACGCATTTTGGTCTCCCGTTGCTGTCGTCGTCGTCATATTTTCTCAATTTAGCTAGTTTGGGTTTAGCGTCACTTGACGATGTGGAATGACTCAAATATTTCTCCATGCTCGCCATCTAGCTAGCCGGCTAATAAGCTGCAGTAAGCAGCAGCAGGAACGGTTCGTTGCGCCCTGAGTGAAGTGACTGATTCATGTTAGATTGACTTGATGTGTCACAATCATATCAGAGTTTCTATCGGCCCAAGGCTAACGCGGGTGGTGGTAATGGACACAATTTGCTTGTTATATTGGCGCAAATGGTCCCCATCTGTAGATATGTACCTTTTTAATGATACAGCACAATTTTATTATTTATAGCAAATTATTTCACCCCTGGGGGTCCCCGGAACCAACTTTGAGAATCACTGATTTAAGCTAACAATGAGAAAATTGCTGCAAAAAAACTGAAACTCTTATAACATCTGTGCGTGTGCAACCATTAGAACTGTTTTGATTAAAGTATGATAAAAACAATTACTCTAATATTGTTATCAGTAGTGGTAACTGTAGTAGTTGGGCAGTATAATATATTGCAAAATACAATATAGTATATTGCTTTAAGAGTCCACTTGTTACCAAAGAAAGCAAGCAAACATGGGACACATAAGACTGATAAACCGCTTCAGTCATACAGCAATTTGAAATCACATCTTATGACTGTTCACGTACATCCACACGCGTTTTACATCTTCTTTTAATGCCGTATGACACAAACTCATTGTCAAATGTCTGAAATGTAAATTCACAAGTTGAATTTAACAGTAAATAAAAAATAAAAAATAAATATGCAGTGATGGTAATAGACAGTAATCTATTGGTCGCATGTCAGAATACATTAGTATGTATGGCTCTAGGGCAATATGTTTGACTGAAGCCTCAGCTTGAGTTTGTAAATTACATCTCTGCGTCTCATCCCTGCCTGGTTTGATGAACATTTCCTAAATGTCACAAAGATCAAAGCAATGTCAAGACAACGATAAACTAAAAGAAGAGGAGGCTTCTAGTTTTGAATGTCTCAGCACAGAAGGTCAAACCTCCGTCTTCATAGACATTTGATGAGGCACAACAGAGGACTTTTTTTTTTTAGTTTTTTGAACACTTACTCAAATTTCACTGCCACTTGATTGAACCCCCTGACAGTCAAAAACAGCATGTCGGGCAAAAACCGTCAACCACACACTGCACTTTCTTCGCTGCCTCACAATTGTAAACAAGACTTTTAGACAAATATCTGTCAAGTGTTCCTGCCTACAGCTCCTTTAAATCTGATGACTGGAGTGATTGCTGCAAAACATCTTCACACGTCTGTTTTCCACATGCTGAAGTACTGTTTGATTCCCATGTCCTTTCCTCCAATTCAGGCTGTGATTGATTATACGACAGAGACGCTGAGGACGGGCAGGCGGCTCTGTCAAAACCAAAGCCACAGGTATTTGGCTGCTAAATGGGTTCTGCAGTTGTCTGCTCACATAATAAAACAGCCAGATCAGAACTGGCCAAATGTTCTATCTCATTAAGCAGCCAAAGGCCATACTGAGCGGCAGTCTCGCCCACCTCATATCACACTGGTCCTGTTTTCACTGTGTGGAGGAATACTGATTTTAGCTTTGAATGGCAGATTTGGGAATGTTATGGAAGGACAAGAAAAAAAAAAAAAAATCACAGTTGTGACAACGATTATCAACGTCTTGGAAACTGAATATAACTGGAAACAGCCAGCTGTTTTATCCTCTTAAAATGGATTTTAAAAATGGGCAATGACTGCAGTGTCGTTATATATTTTCTTGCACAAAAGTGAGAAGAATTTCAGTTGTACATTATCTTTGAGATTAGCGCTATATTTGTTCTCGAGGACATTTTAGCTGAGATGGTGGCCCTAAAGAGAAACAGATTGCTGTGTTGACCCACAGATCATATGCTTGTGGGGTTCGCACATCAACACACTGCAGCTGGTGTTTCTATGTTGAGATTCAGTTATATTTCCAAGCACAGTCCAGAGCTCATAAATGGATATTATGGCTTTTTTTTTTTATTTGGCTTTTCCTTTACAGCGCTCTGCAGTTTAATGTTACTGTTTAAGGCTAGCTGGAGGACAATGTAAAAATGTATCCCATAATGTGATAAAAAGAAAAAGACCAAATATCAAAAGTAGTCCAGCCATTCGAATATTTAGTTTTACTGTCTGTCCATTTGCTTCCTGCCAAAAGGGACCGGAATGAAATAATGAGTGTCTGACATTCCACAGAGTCCAACTTATAGGATGATTGTTTTAATTTTATATTTTTGGTCAAATAAACGTTAAAAAAAAAGTATATTGTGGGGTGTTGAGGTGCTGTGTTACATGTGAGATGACACAAGGTCCTGCTGGGGAGAGAATCTGATATCATTTGATCCGGGCTCACTGGGCTTTCAAGTGGAAACAGAATTAAACTGGAAACTCGCAGAGTGTTTGATCAGACAGGCTGGACTTGTGCATCGGCACCGCGGAGCGGAAACAGTTTGACACTGGGGCAGTCGATATCTCAGAGGAGGTTGCAAATAACCTTTAGAGTTCTGTGAGAACAAGCATGAACTGAAGCTGAAAAGAGTGAGAATAACAATTAAGACAATCGGGGCGGGGGGGGGGGTCTGGCATGTTTCTGCTAAGAATAGAAGTTTAATCATGATCTACATTTGTTGTTCACTGGATTTCTTTCTGACTGCCGCCTTCGACTTTCTTGAATTTCGCTGACCTCAACATTCGTCTTAGATGAGAAATAATCTTATTTTCTATGATTAAAAAAGCATGACTCCTGTGGATATTTTGTCTGCAGGAAGTGTAGTGGTTGGTACTATTCTAATACACATGGGAATCTGCTAAGAGGAGAAGATAACTTCATTTTAACTTTGTGTTTTGTCATGTTCAGCTGCCTTCCAAAGGGGGTGGGAATTTTAGCAAGCTACTGCTCCTTTTCTCTTGTTTTATAGAGATTTTGTGAAAGTCTCTTGATTTATTTCGTCGGCAAAGCAACAAATCAGTTGACCTCATATTGAGTATGAATTCAACCATAATATAATACAATCAGAGACTGTATATAAAAAATGGACGTAGTCACCGTGACGTCACCCATTGGTTTGTGGACAGCCGTTTAGAAGCCTCGTGTTCGGCATTTTGACCGTCACCATCTTGGATTTTGCAACCAGATGTGACAAGAGGGGGTGGAGCTACGTACAATCGAACGCTGAACAAGACATGAACTTAAAATTCATGAACTGAACACACAATGAAACTGTTAAAGATGTAAGACAAAAACATGGACAACTCCCAGACCAGACAACGCTGTGTAGCGACCTGTTAATCACAAGATAGCCACGCCCTAAAGCATACCCTGCTTTATGGTCTATTTGACTCTAAATGGGACCATAATTTACTAAATGAACATCATGCTGTATTGAAGAATAATTGAAACTAGCAATTGAGACCATAAACTCATGTTTACAATGTTTACTGAGGTAATAAATCAAGTGAGAAGCAGGGTAATTTTCTCATAGACTTCTATACAATCAGACTTCTTTTTGCAACCAGAGGAGTCGCCCCCTGCTGGCTATTAGAAAGAATGCAAGTTTAAGGCACTTTTCAGGCCCGGAGGTTGACCACTGGATACAATACATTGTAAAATAAGTCACATGTTTGCTAAAGTTTATTGACTGAGTAGGTCATAATGCGAATACTGAGAGAGCTCAGCCATGCTAGACCGACATTAGTATTCTTGGATCCGCGCCACTAGGGGGGCTTGTCATGTTAACTTTACGGTTAATTAATTTTATAATGTCATGTCAGGTTAAATATCCAACTAGTTAAATTGAGAATTAAGTATTAAAGATGATTCACAATGTTTCCAAAAGGAGGCCATGAAGGAAATAGTGTAGTCATACCAAAACACAGTACAAACTACAAATGATATAGTCAGAGGAAGAGAGCTTTTGCTTATTCACTAGTTTGTTTTCACTGGAAGAGGAAACAGCAGATCCAGTGAAAGATTTCTCAGCAGTGAAGATGCAGAAGAGGGATGAGAGGCATGAATGTTTAATGTTAGACCATGCAAGCTAGTTCACATACAGAACCTGTTTGCATTGGTCTCCAAAATGTGTCAGCCCCTGAATTTGCTGAACGGGATCGCCATCAGCACAGTTTTTCAAACGGCAATACGTACGACACCGTTTCATCTGCAGTCGCCGGACCGCCACTCGAAACGTTCCACCTCCGAGAGACGCAGAGCTGTTTTCAAAAAAAGCTGTATTTTCATTTGGGTCATTCCCATTGTGTAACATCTATCAAACCGCCCCTCGGGATTTAGGCTGGAGTGTCATTATGGGAGATGATTACAAGAAAAGAGGGATAAAACACTTTTTTTCAGTGCGACGTCTCGCCGTTGTAACCCTTGAAATGCAGGACTGTGCTTGATGCACAAGTCTTCGCTCCCTCAGTAGATTTCTTTCTGTTTGTCCTCCTCTCTGAAAAGCTGCGGTGCCTCCAGTGTCCTTATTAGAGAGTGTACGGTCCTCTGCAGTAATGGAGGCTGACGCACCGTGTCATTTTTTTTCTCACCTTGTAAAAAAGTAGTGTGATTTTTTTTTTCCTCCAGTGGATCTTGCACACCTTCCTATTATATCCCTGTATGTAATCAAATTTAGTGGATTTTACGGACTCAGGTGGTGACACACTTTGAAATCAAAGTATTAGAAGAAAGTATCTCAGGTACATCCAATAAAATGAAACAACACAACATTGTTTAGTTTTGTTTCTTGTTTTTTTTTTTACACTTACATACTGTTGGATGCATAATTTCAAATCGTAATTAATCAGATTTTTCTTTTCATAAATGACAGCTGAAGCAGAGGTGGAGACGGAGGGCAAAGATAGCACACAGCAGCACAGGGATGACAGGGAGATTATGCAAATGTTAGAAATGAGGGTTGCGTACTGTACCCTTTGTCATGAGGGAAATGTCAGGAGGAGTGAGTGGAATACTCATTAACCTGCTCTGGGAAACAATATCGTCTGAAAGAGGAGGTTTCAGTAATATTTTTAAATGTTTTGTGTTGGAAATACAAACAGGAAATTTCTTATTATGGATATGCACCTTATGTGCTTATGATATTGTGGCTATTAAGATATTATAATGATCAAGACGAAGCATTGTAGTCGGCGTAATGAATTGGCTTCATGTTTAAAGCCTTATGCTGCAATGATGAAAGGAATTACCAGAACAATTCTATAAATAAGGTTTTAGCATTTATGCAAATGTATAGCTTCGACCGAATTTCCTGTCTAATGTTCTTTCTTATTATAACTATACTTTGTGTACAAGAAAGGAAGGGAAGGGAAGAGGAGAGGAAGGAGGGCAGGAGTTCATGCCCCCCCTGGCTCAACATGTCAAACACAGGAAATCCCTGTCAGGGCTCAGACAGCTGCTCATCCTGCTTCAGGCCTCATTGAGTCCTGATGAATGCCGTGCTGGGCCTCTGAGGGTTAAGAGAGAGACGCTGAGACGAGAGGTGAATTTACTTTGACTGTGCAGCCACCTGTATCTTTGGTGTTTCACCCATTACCTCGACACTGTTCACCTGCTGGCATTATTCATACTACCGCATATCCGTCTGGTGGTAATAGACACCCGGTAGAGCTGTGAGCAATGTGGGGATATTGCTGTGTAGGCCACAGAGCAGTTCACGTGTTCAACGGCTACATATTATGATATGTTATGATAAAACTAAAGAAGCTATAACTTTAGAATTCAGACGTGTGTCAAAATAAAGTCAACATCTGAACCACAGGCTGTACGTAAGAATTGGTTTGTGGACTGCTGTTTTGAAGCCTCGAGTTCGGCATTTTGGCCGCTGCCATCTTGGTTTTTGGCCCCCGACACAAGACGGTGGAGCTAAGTACAACCGAATGCTAAATAAGACATTTTTAGGCGACCAAAATGTTACAATTAACTTTCATGAACTGAAATCACACTGTGAAAGGGTTAAAGTTGTAAGACGAAAACACGGACAACTCCCAGACCGGACAACGCCGTGGTAGCGACCTGTCAATAACAAGGTAGCCCCGCCCTAAAGCTGCTTTATGGTCTATTTGACTCCATAATTTACTAAATGAACATCATGCTGTATTGAAGAAGACTTGAAACTAGTGATTGAGACCATAAACTCATGTTTACTGAGGTAATAATCAAATGAGAAGTAGGCTCATTTTCTCATAGACTTCTATACAATCAAGCAAGTTTAAGGCACTTCAGCATTAGCTTCACTTTTCAGACCTGGAGGTTGCCCACTGCAACTGACTAGACATATAAAGAGGGCTTCTCTCTCTCTCTCTCTCTCTCTCTCTCAACCGCAAACACCAACCCTCGCTAACGTTTAGCACACAACCTACACACTTCCTACTAGTTATTCCTTAAAGGAGTTTGCTATTTGTATAACACATTTTAGTTTAAAAAACATCTTAAAAATACATAATTCCCTGATGCTTGAGCCCAGCGGGGAGTAAACTTAGGCCCTGTTGTGACTTCAACAAATATAGAAAAGAGGTAATTTACTAAACCCAAGCGGTAACATTTTGATTGAATTTCCTCTTTTACTCTCTCCACTTCGGCTACGTTGTTATGCCGCTCTGCCCATTTAGTACTTTTCCATTTTCCACTGTTCATTACCTTGTTTGATTAGCAGTTTGCAGCATTTCGCAAATGGTTTCATGTCTTTAAAACTGTCAAGGCTACACTTCCAAGGATTGCTTTATGTTCCTTGCAACCACCTGGAACTTGGTTCCTCAGACAGTTTGAAAATCAATGAAGGGTTTTAGCTGCAGGTGTGCACAGAGAGAACGATTGTTAAGACTCTGCCACAGATCTTCTATTTGCATAATGTGCTTTATCTCAATCATGTCACAGAGTCATGCCAACACTGCATGACAGAATATCCCAAACTTTCCGCTCTCAACACAAAACTCAAAGCTGTGGATTTGGTTGATCTAGCTCAACGTTTCTCAGTTATTCTCTCTAATCCTGTGTTTGCTTTAAATATTCGGTTGACAGTTTAGCAGTTTACACACTTTTATCTGGGACATGTGATTAGTAGAAGGTGATCTATTCTGCAAAATGTGCAAATAAGATATTTTGTGTTTGTAGTGAAGACAATTAAGTTGTGATTTACTGAAGGAATTCCAGCTGATCCTGCGATATTTAGCCTTGCTCACTTTGAGGTCAGAAGCTTTTAGACCACTACTTTGGCACCATGACAATGTAACGAAATGGAGCCTTCATCTGAGGATTGTTCATTACTCTATCTTGGAGAAGTGGTATGCCCAGCAAGGCTGGTCTGGCCTGTGCAGGAGGCTGTCCTGGGGCCTGCCAGAGGCAATATTAAAGGTGAAGACACTTTATCACAAAATGGATGAACCTTCGAGCAGTTGGATCCCGCTGCAGCTTAGGAGGCAGCTGTGAACCTTGGTGCAGTGTGATGGCACAGCACATTTTTGGAAAGAAGCAAGAATGGGCAGTATTTCTGTTACACATACTTGAAACATGTACTTGAAATGCATTTCTGAGAATAAGATTTTGTCCAGAAAGTAACTTTTTATCTTCTTCCAGTAACAAGACTTTGCACTGGTGTTCACAGTTAGAGCTCTCTTGCACAAGTCCCCAGAGAGTGAAGTAACCAGATTTGCTTTCTGGCCATTCATTTGAAGTCATCTTCACACCTACAGTATAACAGTGTTTTTGAGTAACATCATCAGGATTAGTGTGTCACATTTCTGTTTGTTTTCTGGGGGGGGGGGGGAGGGTCATTTCATTCTTCCAATCATTACATTTGGGCTGAATGAAATGATTGGACAGGCTTATTACAGTCCTCCGACAACCACAGATTTTTTTCTTTTGTTTTTGTCAGAGCATTTGATTTATTGATTGCTGTCGGGATGTAATGAGAATTTCAACAAATATAATAACAATTTATTTGAACAACACTATCAACCCTACCTTTAATCAGACACTTATGTGCATGCATGCTGCTCAGAATAATCGCAGCAAATAACCACTATAGGTGACAATAACAAAGTACAGTAAAGGATAACATTTATAATTTTTGACGGTTAACACTGACTTTGGGACAGTTGAAATTATTTTTCAGGACGATAGTGAAAAAAGTGAGTCTGGAGCCTTGCTCTCAGTTATAGTTCATAGAAAGAAAATCGGAATTGGCCAAGAAAATTGCAATCGGTGCGGTTGAATGGGACTCCAACTAATGATAATTTCAATTATCGATAAATCTTCTGATTATTTTCTTGAGTAATAAATTAATTATTTTGTCTCAAAAAATAATGTTAAAAAAAAAAATAGTGAAGCATGGCTGTTTTCCCACAGACCAAGGTCGTGTTTTCAAATTGCTTGTTTCATCCCATAAATATCCAGTTTACAATTAAATATGACAAAGAAAAGCATCAAATGCTCACACCTGAGAAACCGAAACTGGCAAATCTCTCAATTAATCAACCATTTGTTACAACTCTACTCTTGAGCACTTTTTCTGAAATGTAATTGAATAGAAGTGATATAGTGGAATATGATCCGCAAATAATAGGACCACACCAAAATGAGCAAAGTCACATATAGCCAGGTGAACATTAGCAACTGAAGGTCGTGTTGCTTTGGCTCTATCTGTTTGACGTGGAGAGGAGGTCGTGTTGCTCTGGCTCTATCTATTTGGCATGGAGAGGAGGTCGTGTTGCTCTGGCTCTATCTATTTGGCGTGGAGAGGAGGTTGTGTTGCTCTGGCTCTATCTATTTATGTGTATTAATTTTTGTCATATGGATTGTCTATGTTGTATTTTCATTATGTTGTTACCCTGTACACACGACATCTATTGCAAGTCTGTCCATCCTGGAAGGGGGATCCCCCTCTGTTGCTCGGTTTCTTCCGCTTTTTCTTTTTTCCCTGTTAAAAGGTTTTTTTTTGAGAGGGTTGTATAAAGGACAGAGGGTGTCGTATCCTGTACAGATTGTAAAGCCCCCTGAGGCAAATTTGTGATTTGTGATTTTCGGCTAACAAATAAAATTGACTTGACTTGACTTGAAGTAGTTCGCATATTCACAAAGACAAAAAACGCCACTGGCCATTTATACTGCTACAGCTCTCTCGTCTGCGACCACACAGAAGTTGCTGCCGGCTGTATCAGCAGGTTACAATGAAGAACGCCGGCAAAGCCAAGAAGCTATTCATCACATCTGGAGCACTGATAAAGAAACTATTGTGATGTCGGGGATGAAAAAAAAAAAAAGAGATTTAAATCAGAATGTCATCCATTGTTTCACTCGTCTGTTGTCAGAAAAGTATGCTAGCTACTGAAGGTAACATATCAAGTGACAGAGCCTGACAGTCTAACATCAAATGTAGTTGCAGGGAAGTTTCCAGCTCTTTGACAATGTGAGAATGTGCACCTCAAGGCCTGCTGCAGCTCGCTCTTCTTCACCTGTGCCCACGCCTGATTAGACAGCACAGTTAATGTTTGCTTTGCCTCGCGAGGAAGTAGTATACACTTCACTCTTCGGCAAAGGTTTAACAACATTTTCATGTTAAGAGCTTTGCAATGTAGATTCTCCATGGTAAGAGGAAAAGTCCCATGGTTGTCAGGTGAGTCATTTTACCACAGTGCAGAAAAGCTCATTTCACAGTGCTTAGAGGCCCGTCTTTGATTTATAAATCACTTGCACTGAGAAGGAAATGTCACTCAGTCATTTTGAAATCTAATTTACAGTTGCCCCAGAACCTGTTGTCATGTACCTTTTCTAAAATTCAGGATCTGGGAATTGAATAAACAAGATGCTCTCCGGCAAAACTGCTCAATGGTCGACAATGACATGCAGTTACTGTTCCCTTCTTAAGAATATAAAAAGCATATAAAAAGCATTATCAAAATCTCTTTTTGTGAAGTGTGTATCCTCAGGTCAAACTGACACATTTGTACAAAGAAGTCTTTGCTATTAACACGGCTCAGAACTTTGCAGCTGCTAGAAAATAGGACAGCGTTGGATTTCTCAAGCTCCTGCCGACGCAGACAAATCCTTTGTGCTTACACAGCTGAGTTGAAATAATAGTTTCTAATGTAATGTCATGGTTGTCAATTAAACAGTGCTCATCCTTCTCAGCAGCAGCAATGTTTCAGAGTTATTTTTTTTTTTTTTTTTTTTTTGAGGAAACAGTTGTACTGACGATAACAGATTTTGTGTGCATTTTATCGATGGTCTGACAGATTGATTCTTTAAAGTTCCTAATAGACAATACTTGGTGCTGATGTGTGATTAATCACAAATTAATCACATTTTTTGTATCTGTTCAAAATGTACCGTAAAGGGAGATTTGTCAAGTATTTAATACTCTTATCAACATGGGAGTGGGCAAATATGCTTGCTTTATGCAAATGTATGTATATATTTATTATTGGAAATCAATTAACAACACAAACAATGACAAATATTGTCTAGAAACCCTCACAGGTACTGCATTTAGCATAAAAAATATGCTGAAATCATAACAAGGCAAACTGAAGCCCAACAGGCAACAACAGCTGTCAGTGTGCTGACTTGACTATGACTTGCCCCAAACTGCATGTGATTATCATAAAGTGGGCATGTCTGTAAAGGGGAGAATCGTGGGTACCCACAGAACCCATTTTCATTCACATATCTTGAGGTCAGAGGTCAAGGGACCCATTTGAAAATGCCCATGCAAATTTTTCCTTGCCAAAATTTAGCGTAAGTTTGGAGCATTATTTAGCCTCCTTTGTGGCAAGCTAGTATGACATGGTTGGTTGGTACCAATGGATTCCTTAGGTTTTCTAGTTTTATTTTTTTTCAAACCCGCTACAACCTAAAAATCGCAAGTTGCGTTAATGCGTTACAGAAATTAGTGGCGTTAAAACAGATTTCGGTTAACTTTGACAGCCTTAGTTACAACTTCTGTGAAATCTTTAAAATGCAAACCAAAAACCTCCTAAAATTAGATTTAAGCCGATAGAATAAACACAGTAACGACATGATAAATATTCAGATTGTTACAAGTGAATCCAAAATAGTGCAGATCATTTATACAAAACACAGCAAGCAATCAGAGTTCATCATATCAGTCGTACTGGAAGTTGACAACTGTAACTAGCCAATATCTCATTTCTAAATTTCAAACCTCCCTCAAAATGCTAATGTGCTTACAGTAAAAATAATATATATATATATATATATATATATATATATTCCCAGCATGCGCCAAATTGAAGGAACTGTGTGGGATGAATAATATGTGCGAAATAACATGCAAGAGGGCACTGCTGCCCTCTTGCCCTCCATGAGGTTCCCCTGCACTGTGGGGATAAATAGAGAGTGGGTCCATTTCCCTCCGGGACTTAGAGCGCGCTGATATCGGAGCATAGTTGCTGACAGATGTAATACCAGGACTGGTTGCCATTTGGCTTAAGAAAATAGCCATGCCAACAAATACTTTCAGTTGATCCATCAACTTTGAGGCCAGAGTGTAACTACATCTCCACCCTGCTGTGTTCTCCTTCGCAGATTGTTAGCGGAGTCATCAATACAAGCTTGAGTGGATCATTTTTTTTGGTTCAGAGACCAGAGATTAGACCCATGCAGTTCATAACATTCAATTTAACAAGCTAGTTCAGAGTACAGCACCTGTTGGGGCACTAAAGTTGCTTCATTGCTCCCTTTCCTTACCTTTATTATAATAAAGGCAAGTAGTCAGTCTCAGATTAATCGCCTCAGCTCTTGGTGGGAGGATTTTTTGTAAAACAATACCAGTAGAAAAGCTACTGACAATCCAAAAATATAAAAGTTCTAAGTATAGTTAGATATAGTTTTAACTTTAACTGAATGAGCAAACAAACAGAAGTTCACATGGTAAGTAATGAGCTCACTTGTGCTGTTAGGATAACAGTCAGTCAGCTGTAGCAGTTTGAACTTCACATTTATCACCTAACATCAAAATCTGCCCATTAAATGTTTAATGGTTTGGTAATGTTACGTCAGACAGCTCCACTTCTTCATTATCACGCTAACTGCATGTTGATTGGCTTGCAAATTACAGTGGCGCTATGTCTCAGACCGCCATTAGCCCCGCGTGAGAATACATAGCCCTCTCATTCATTTCAACAGTACGTACATACAGTATGTGCACTGTTTACCTTGCAATCCTCACACGAAAAGATAAAATGATTGTCGTCGTAATAACTTTCTAGAGCAGCATAATCCCTCAAACTGGACCTCATATTTCACTGTCACACTGCTACATGAATCAACACACCTCAACAAGCCCAGGCTGGCCATCAGGAGCACCGGGCCAATTCCCAGTGGCCTGGCCAGTGTTGAAAATGAAAAATTGTAATGGGTAAATCAAAGCAAAAAAAACACGAGGCAGACACAGTTATATCCCTGTAGACCGTCATCTCCCCCCGCCTGCTTTAACCTGATGGTATAATTTCTGCACGTCATCACTGATTGGTCGCGCATGCATGTACAGTACGCATCAACACAGTGTTCATTGAGTGTGTGGAGTGAGTGTGGCCGAGCGTGGAGAAAAACTGGACAGGGCAGGTGAAACAGAGAATGAGAGAGTGAGAAAAGGTGGAGCTGAGCAAGAGGAGTTAAAACTAAAAGATATGTTACTGGTAACAGTAAACAGAAGAAATGTGTTGTGAATGTGCGGAGATTGGCCTGGGCTGATGTTAGATTCCTGGCCTGAATTATGTTCCCAGTCTGGCCCTGCACCTCAACCAACGCAGCCCCTTGTACAGTGCAGAGCCCATTCAAAACGGGCCTGTTTGGCCTCAGGTGTTTCTGGAGAACCGCTCATCCAAACAACTTCGCACTCGACACTGCGTTTCCTTACAAGCCGTACAAATTCCACACAATATGATGTATTTACCAGCAAAATTATGTCAACACAACTCTCAAACTAATGTTTGCAACCATGCATTTAATTAAGAGGTACTTTTAGGGTACGATGAAAACAAACATTTGCTATAGTCGTGATTATCGATGGCCGCAAAGATGCAAATGATTGTAGAACACGCTTTTGTTTTATGTATTTTCTTGATAGAAATGGCTCACAGAAAACATATGGGAAGATGCATCACAGCAATTTTTAATCCAATCTAATTTCACACATCACCATGCAGATGTCTCTCTTATTAACATCAGATCATCTCCCCATGAGTATACTTGAAACCCATTATAAACGACTACTGTACACAGCAAGCTAGAAAATTGCTTCCTTTCATTTTGTTTCATCTTCTGCTTCTTTGACAGACAAATATTCCGCAGCACCACTTTCTTTCAATGGCAAAGCCAGGTTACAGAGGAAGTGTACGGCTAGAAAATACGACGAAGGCTTGTATGTTCTTTGCACTGATAACTGGTTTCTTTACCACTCAATTCGACTGTTATCAGGCCATTGAATATGCCTTATCAGTCGCTATAAGCACCATAGATGTGGGTAATTAGGGGCCTACTACGCCTACTACGTTGTAAAAGTGAAAGTGAAACTTAAAAGCAACACATTCTAACTTCTTCTTCTTTAGGTTTAGGCAATAAAACTACAACTTCTTTAGGGTTAGTCAACAAAACTACAACTTTTTTAGGTTTAGGCAAAAAAACTCCACCTAGTTAAGTTTAGGGAAAAACATCGTCTTTGTGTACCATCCATCGTCCCCGTCCTCCACCCCTTATGGAGCTTCAAACTGTCTATACTACAGCGCCTGACTTGGGCTTCTGCTCCTGTCATAATTACTACGGTCGCTAGAGGTCGCAGCCATGTTCTTTTATACCTTCTCTCAGTGATCTATCATGTGAATAGATGATGAAACCTACTAGTGGGAGTAGTAGGCCTCTATTGACCCACATCTATGGGACTTATAGTGACTGATAACGCCTATTTAATAGCCTGACAACAGTCTAATCGGCTATCTTTACATGCTAAAGAAAATTCACTGAGAGGTGAAAATTAAAGGACACTTACCAATAATATAGATGTCCATAACCCCTTTGCTATTCTCAAACCATATTGTAAGGAGACATTTGTTAGATTGATTCATTTGTGTTGCAACATTGCCACGGTTATTATTCAGAATCATTATTTATGTTTCATTTAGATATTGGGAACCATTGGTGCAGTATGCTTGTCAATAAGGAAAAATAAAAAGGTCATCAGACTGTGGTACATTTGTTGACGTTAGCGATTACCATACAGTACAACAGCATTATCCTTATATCTTACATTTCACTGTTCTCAAATGTCATAAATACAGAATCGGAACTAGGTATAAAAGAAAAATACTGCTTCTGCATCGTGAATTGATCTGCTTTGACCTACATGATACTTAAAGCGGTGCTACATGGTTTATTTTTTCTGTTGACTTTAGATCCGTAACACATTTTGGTAACACTTTATATAATCTACAGACGTTGAAACAGAATAAATGAAAATATACAGCATGAATTCTGTAAATTTCTTGTAGTTGAGAAATTTGAAACCGACTCGAGTGGTCTTTTGGGATGTGTGCAATCCTTATTTTGAGTAAACATCGCTCAAATTATTTTTAGCCTCACTAGTGGTATGGCTCTATATCCATGCCTTATAATGTATGAGTCCTCTAATATTTTTTCTTTATGAATGAAGAGGCAAAATATATCTTTCAATATAATACAGACCGATTCAGCACCACCACAAAGTGCAGCCTTAAAAAGCATCACGGAATAGATTCAAAACACTCAATAAAAACTGAACATTTTCAATATGGTTATTCATATTGCATTTCCTTATACAATACAGGACTTTCTATTTCCCTGGTCTCTCGTTATATATCTAATCTGCTGGTACATTAGCAGAGAAAAGGCAGACAGAGAGCATGTGTTTGTGTGATGCTCAGTGATATCTGAGAGGAGAAACTTGACTCTCACCAACCTCACACATTTAAACGCAGTTCAGCCTCATTTTCGCGGTGAACCCAGGCCTCATCACGTGATCCAGCCTAAAGCTGGTCTCAGATATAAATGTCTAGACTCAGCAAGTCCCTGATAAGGTAAACAGGCTGTGCAGAAAATGCACTCAAGACACAAATAGGGCTGTCAAAGTTAACACGATGATAACGCAACTTGCTATTTTTACATTGTAGCGGGCTCAGTTTTAAAGCTAACATATGAAACTACAAACCTAAGGAATCCATTGGTCCCAGCCATATCATACTAGCTTGTTGCGAAAGAGGCTAAATAACGCTCCAAACTTGGGCTAAATTTTGGCGAGGAAAAACTTGCATGGCCATTTTCAAAGGGATCCCTTGACCTCTGACCTCAAGATATGTGAATGAAAATGGGTTCTATGGGTACCCACGAGTCTTCCCTTTACAGACATGCCCACTTTGTGATAATCACATGCAGTTTGGGGGCAAGTCATAGTCAAGTCAATACACTGAGCATATTGTTTATGCTAAATGCAGTACCTGTGAGGGTTTCTGGACAATATTTGTCATTGACTTTTGATGTTAATTGATTTCTAACAATAAATACTGTATATACATACATTTACATAAAGCAAGAATATTTGCCCACTCCCATTTTGATAAAGAGTATTAAATACTTGATAAATCTCCCTTTAAGGTACATTTTCAACAGATAAAAAAATGTGTGATTAATTTGCGATCAATCATGATTAACTTTGGACAATCATGAGATTAAATATTTTAATCGATTGACAGCCCTAGTTTGAAATTAATTTTAAATGAAAACTACACTGTACACACATACTATACACATATATACTGTACAGCACACTATGGGAAGACCTCTTTGATCAAATGTTATAGATGTGGAAAATGACACACATGCTCGGCATGATAGAGACAAATTACAATGATACATAGGTGGAATTGAGGTCATTCATCTTCTCCCCTCTAATATGAAAATCATTCATGAGGTTCAAATAAATTGCAACTTCTACCAGATTTTGATGCAAGTAGTTTGTACTTCTTAACCATAACTTTTTTTTTTTCATTTGTGTTGTTTTTCCCATGTTGCACGCAGGAGCAGGTCAGTTACCTTCTTTAAAACCATCTGAGCCATCCTCATAATCCTGCAGAGATGGAATTTGGTAGTTTGGGCTATCTTTGTGGCCCAGCAGTCTATAATAATTATAATGGCATATTATACTGTAATTGATCCCCCGAGGAGGAATTCATTTCTTTTTTATCCCCTCAGCCCTGCAGAGTGAGGTAGGAGCACAGAGTCAGCGACAGAACAGCGCCTCAGGGACTGTGGGGGATTTAGTGTCTTGCTCCAGGACACTTTAGCAGGGAGGGGTTTGCTGGAACAGGGGACTCAACCTGGGACTGTTCTGTTCAGGGTCAGTTTCCCTAATTATTTCAGGCCACTCTCTCCTCCCTGTATTTCACTCCCACTCACCCACAGCTGTATTTCTGATAAGTGGGGGAAAACACAATCTGTAGATAATGTACCAATATTAAAACACAGCACACTTCCTGCAGTTCATCTATAGTAACATTTTGCTTCAGGGATTGGTCAGATTTTACCTATACTGTTGTTTTTCTCGCCTAAAAATCAATTCCATCCGTTTTCTCTCCCTCTCGGGGGCCTGAGCGTGTCCCAGCATGCATCGGATGAAAGGCAGAGAAACATTAGACAGGTTTATCGCAGGCCTCTGATCATCTGATTTGCAAAAATCATTTGGCATAGAGTTTACTAAATCAGAGGGGGATGTTATTTATCTCTCCATTTAGTGCTATGCACAGCATGTTGTTTCGGTTCACATTTCTCATTACGTTGATCTAATCGAGTATTTGCATGTGAACACACCACTGAGGCTCAGCGTTGCTGTTCTGTACATTAGGCTACCGGTCAGCAGCCAGACAGTATGTACGGGACTAACAATGAACTGATAGAACAACAAAACAGAAGGGAATTCAAAGCTCTGTGCAGCTCACACAGGCTTTCTATTTCTTAAAGATACAGTGTGTAGGATTTGGCGACATCTAGTGGTGTGGTTGCAGATTGCAACCAACTGAGTACCCCTCCGCTCACTCCTCCCTTTCCAAAACTGCGGTAATATCAGCCGGCGAGTGCAAAACCGCGGTAACATCGTCCGCCTCACTCAGAGGCCATCCTTACCATAATAACACTACTTTAGGAGCAACGTAAGTCAGACGGCGGTTCACGTTACCGCAGTTTAACAAGCGTGTCGGATACGTCAGGTAAGGTAAAAACACGAAAGGCTCGCTCTTGAGTCCGTGTTTGGTTTGTCCGTTTCGGGCAAGCCCACAGGAAGTGCGGCAGGCTTTGAAGCAAATTTTCGTAGTGGCGAAACGGTGGAATAACAACTTCCGTGTTCGTCACATGATGCCATTGGGCCCAAAAAGACTTTTCCCCATAGACTTACATTAGGAAAGAGACGTCTGTAATAATTTGTTTGAGGAAAATCAACTCCCCAGTATGAACACTTGAATAGCCCTTATTTAAATACATTGCATTTACAAGTTGTAAAATGCACTAATAGCCAAATCCAGAGTTATATCCCTTCCTCCATTCTTGTGAATGAGACCCAGTCCGAGGCTGGACCGAGGGCTGGGAGGCGAAGTTAAAGGAAACGCTACTGCGCCTGCTCCATGGGCCCAATGGATGCGGAAGATCGACGGATGATACGGGTACTTTATCACTCGTCAGTCGAGCCATTTTGGCTTCATGCGCCACTGAGCAACTCTCATAGGAATGAACGGGAGCCCGCCTCCAACGCTGTATCCAGTTCTCTTTATACATCCATGGTTCTGGGCTACGCTAGAAACACGGCGGAGCAACATCCGTGAAGAGGACCTGTTCCCTATGTAGATATGAAGGGCTCACTCTAAGCTAACAAAAACACAACGATTCTTAGTTTCAGGTGATTATACACTAATGATAACATAGTTATGAATATTATATTCCATTTATGCTAATAGATCTCCTGAAATGTTAAACACACAGTTCTTTTAACTGATTGTGTCTGTTGCCAAACAAATCATTTGCTGCCAAAATAAGTCGCAGCTACGGCATTGATGTTTTCATTCAGCGTTGAAGAAATTGACAATTTTTCAAGCCTGCAGCGATCGAAAATGATTGACCACCGGTACTGTAGAAGCAGCATTAGTTTAGTTTTAGATCCCTGTATTTCTCTTGCTAGTAATGTTCTCCAGCTGCAAATTGAGCCTGCTCGAGCAGGTATTTCCACTCAGGGCATCCCAATAAACAGGCTATTTATATACCTGCACCTTCCCCACAACGCCCACCTGGGTGTATTTTGTGTGCTTCTGCACTATTTTCTTTTCACCGAGCACAGGAGCCTGTGCTGCAATCGGCCACAGTGCCAGGGAATATTTAATGTTTATGGCAGCGCCGTCTCTCCCACGGGTGTCAAATGAGAAGGAATATTAGTGTTCTGAGCTATTAGGAGAGCAGCGACTGAGGCTGACAATGGAAGACACGAGAGAGGAGGCTCGCAGTCTCCTCAGCAACGGATATTTTTAGAGGTGGTGTTTTAGACGTGGCTCAGATGTTAAGAGTGGTATAGGATGAGTGCTGGGAGAGAAACACGCTGCTCATGAAGTTTTCAGCAGTAGCTGCAGTATAAAGGACGCTTCACTATATCAGAAGATTTTACTTTGCCCTTAAACTTGTAGGTACAGATCATTTATCGGGGTTTTGGCAAACGATCAAACTAGCGTGAAGATTAATTAATGTTTGATTAATTTCTCACTTTGACACCTAAAGCACAACCCCGTTGCTCAGTTTGGTTTTACACAAGCCAATGATTGTTAATCTGCATAATTTCCAGGTAATTCTGATACATAATTGTAATTAATCAACAGACACACACGAGGTAAAGGGTGTTGTTTTACAGGGCTGCTACACATTTGTAATTGATTGCTTTATAATTGTCTTTCTTTATGTTCTGGTGATTACAACATAGTAATCATAGTAACATTAGGTGGGAGATGGTGGTCTGGCTCAGTTTAAGCGAAGTCTGATGAGAAGCGGTGTGCAGACAAGAGGAGGGGGAAGTCTCCCCTAATTACATCCTGTCCGACGGCAAAATGGAATCCAGCAAAGTGTTTTATTGAAAATCTGATACCTCTTAAGAGACTTGTTTCATTAGCTAAAATTAATATAAAACTTGTAATGAGCAAGACCTATAATTACCATGGCCAATTAAAAGCCACTTAGGTTGTATGAAAATGTCCTGCGCAGCGTAGCTGAATCAACGTGTTATAAAGATATTTCAGCATGCAAACGCTGTATGTATCGGTGTGTGTCTTGAAAACAATGTGAACCTTGTTGGGGGGGGGAGTGAGTGTAGAGTTAGCTACAGAACAGAAACAGAGGAATTTATACTTGGAGCAGGGATTGAGTGTCTTGTTTCGTAGCTGCTCTCTGTCACGGAGTTTGAATTAAGGTCCTCGAATCAAGGGACCATGTCTTTGACCATCCTGTCTTTATAAAGGAATGGATGGACAGATGCATGGATGAATGGCTAGTTTTAGCAAAAAAACAAATTGCCGTGTCCACCCTCCAACTAACAGAGTTACAACCCTGGGTCCGTAGAGGAGCCTTGTTCAGCGCGCCTCAACTCCCACAGGCCGGGATCTGATCCCCCCCCGGTCCTCCTGCTATTCTCTCCAGAGGTTAAGCAATGCTGCAGCCTGCTGCTGGTGATGTGAGAAGAGAAGGAAAGGCAGGGATGAGTGCTCTGTTTCCACACAGCAGATGTTGGGGGAATGTGGGACTGAAGTACCAGCGAGGCAAAGACATAGACTCTAATGATTGATAGAGCCTCTGAGAGCAGAGAGCTGCTGCTATGCTGCTGCTGCTGCTAAATTTCCCATGTGCCTGTCTGGGTATAGTGTAAGTGTAATGACACAGAGAGGTAGGCAGATAAACTCTGCTTCAGTTTAACAGAAGCCCCAACAATACAGATTGTAGAAAGGAACACAGATATTGTGAACTGTGAAATGGTTTACTTGCATATTTTCCATATTTAGTTTCATTTGTTGTTCAGTAAAAACACCTGCTGCACTAAATAGATATAGGCACGCATTTAACACACAATCTGCATATCAGTAATTGCGCCTGCGACACTAGTCTCAGCAGGAATTTCACGACTCGTAGTCGTGACCATTACTGTATGTACGGCTCTGGCTATTTATAGCACATGTATCATTCATTTGTCAAATGTAGCTTTAAAGCTGCAGTTTTGAGCAAATATGAAAAACAAATGTTATAAAACGGTCACTATATCCTGACAGTAGTGCATGAGACAGATAATCTGTGGAAAAAAAAATCAGGTTCCTCTGCCTCCTCCTAGTGCTCCTAATATCATTTACAAGATTCCACCACGCCCGAAGAAAAACAACCAATCAGAGCCGAGCGGTCTCTGGGCAGCTGTCAATCACTGCTCACGAAACTGGCGAACTCCGATCAAACTGTCAAACTAGGCAGCGCTGATCAAATATGAATCAGTATTCTGTTACTGTAATGCCTATTTTTCACCTCAAATGTTTTCAGAAGCATACAGTAGTGTACTGTTTAGCTGTATAATGAGAAAGTTTGTGACCCGGCAGCCATGTTGAAAACGTTTGAGCCAACACCAAGCAACAGCTTTCTCATTTTACAACTAAACAGTACACTGACATGTGAGCTGAGTTTGCGAGTTTCGCGAGCAATGATTGACAGTTGCGTGAGAGGGTTCATCGACTCTGATTGGTTGTTTTGGTTTCGGGGTGCGGTGGAATCTTGCAAATGCTATTTAGAGCACTAAGATGAGGCAGAGGAACCTGATTTTTGTCACAGATATGTGTCTCATGCACTACTGTCAGGATAAAGTGAACGTTTTACGAAAATAACTTTTTTATTATATTTGCTCAAAGTTACCGACTTCAGTGAAATTTCAATCACCATAATCTTTTGTTTACTCTCACATCAAGTGTAACTGCTTGGATCTAAGTGTGCTCTAATCGGTTTACTCGCATATCAAAACATACTTTATGATGTGCTTCAAAATAAGGATGAAATGAGAAGATCATGCACACAGGGAAATAAAATTATACCTCCAATGTAAATTAAAAGAGTGATTCGATGCTCACAAAGCTAATAAATCTAAATTGAATGCAGTTTTGATCACTGTGAAGACTGCAAAAAGTAGCAAACTAATGTAAACTGATGTAACAATGTTTTATTATTAGATTCTGTCTTTTCATCTTACTTTCCCATCTCCACTCTATCATATCAACCTCCAACCCGGTATCACGTCAAAGCTTGTAATAGACCCATCTGTCCACCAGAGGATAGTGTGTCAGTGTCACATTTTGCCTCGCCGAGGCGTAAATATTAAAGGCGTGTATTAAGGTGCAGTACCAGCAGAGAGCAAAAAAAAAAACACTCACTTAAAGGTAGGGTTGACGATTTTATCCAGTATACACTATTTGTTATATTGGTTGAAATGGTCTTTAAACCCCGACAGCGATCCATTACTTATGAGCTCTGAAAAGGGACCGGAAAAGAGCCGTCACCTGTAGCTGCTGTAATCCTGTAAAAACTTCTACCAATCACTGCCTCGAGATCCGCTTGGAAAGAACCAATCAGATGCCTCCCTGCTCGTACTCTACCCTTGGCGTGCACCAGCCTGAACTCAAAGCGCGTCGCCGCCGCACGTTTACTGGGGAATGGAAGAGAAAACTCTGCCCTGCAGTAGCACTGCCGCGGTTACTTGTCATGAGGAAGCATTGTTGAGTTCTGTGTCTGTGAAGTAGTTACGATGCGGCGGTGCTCGTGCATGTGCGTGGGGGGGCGTTGCCTTGGAAGGAGCCCCGAGGGGAGGGGGTGGGTTTGGACAGAGCTCCTGAGGTGATGCTACTTTCAAATTATGATAGCTCTCCACCATCGTCGACCCTATCTTTAAGTTTAGGCAACAAAAACCACTCAATTGGGTTTAAGAAAAACATAATGGTTGGCCTTAAAATAAGTACATAAACTAAGTACAATACATACGGAAACAACGTAACATAAGTACGGAAAACACGTCACTAGCGTCACTAAAACACATGTTACAAACATCACTAGCATAACTTACAAAAAAAACCAAAACACTGGTTACGAACACCGGTTTTCTGGTTGACAGTCCTGTGTTTGTTGGACCCATCCACCCTCCAAACATGCCTTGCGCATTATTGTGACATTCACACGCCTTTTCGTGCGACCGAGCTGCACCCTCAGATCAGGCTAAAATAAGTATGGGAGAGGGGGGGAACTGGCGAATGCATGTTTTTTGTTTATATGTATTGTTTCTACATCTGGCCCCAGTTCATTAAATATAACACGTATGTTGCAATCTTTGAAATTCCAGACTCTCGATGAAATCTGTGTTAACTGTGATATTCAAGCTAGGTTTAAGAAAAGGACAAATAAGTAAATTAGGGGGTTTGATGCAGCTGTGATGAAAAGAGAAAAACAGTCTTGTCTGAGTGCAGAAGGAAACATCCCCCAACAACAGACATGGGCCAGTACACACAAAGGAATGAGTCTATTCCTCCAGTGAAGGAACTGCTAATCCATTAACCAGCCAAGTGAATGTATAAGTCAGAAGTGTCGTGCTCTAGCTGTGACATGCATCACCACAGGAAACCTATACACGCAGCCTTTCTGGGGGGAAAAAAAAAACAGCCCCAGTGAAATAGCGAAAGCACGGGTTTGAGGAGAGAGGAAACATCATTAAATTCATCCACAGTGTACAATCACAACAATGTTGCAGGCCACTGACTGAAGCCCCTCGCTGACTTAACCGGAAGTGACTTCTTGTACCCGTGAGCGAAGCAGCCCCACATCATTGTTAATTTAATGGCATCCCCTACTCTTTACTCATATTTCCAGTTTCCCAACCTATTAGTATCTGAGCTGGGGCCAGGCTTTGTTTTATGGTGTGAGTCTGGCTGCCGTGAACTGAACTAGAGGGTATTATTCCTGCATCGATTGTTCATTGGGCTGGCTTCGCACTGGGTCACGAAAGGGAAATTCATTAGCATGCACATAGTCTCCGTGGCATTTTGGCAGGGCGACAAAAGAGTTATCCTGAAATGTTGCATTGGGAATTAAAAAGCCTTTGCTTGTTGGTAACCCGGGGACGTCCTCTGCTGCCTTTAGACTTGTGTTCAATACCAGAGCATTTCTAAGAGGCTGAGGGCTCCGCTTAAACTGATCCGGGGGGAATTTGGCTGTAGGTATTGTGCGGGCCAGTGCCTAATAAGCTAAACTAAAATAATCAATGCCACTGGACAATGCTGTGGGTTTACCAACATGTGATTTGACTGATTCAATTGGGAATTTAAGTAATGCATTTTCTGTTTCTTTTCTGTTTCTTTCAAAAAAGGGCTCAATCTTCAGGCAAGAAGAACTTCAGTAAACAGTAGTTTTTTACTTTGAACAAAATGAAACAACCCGTGTAATGAGAAAAAATGACTCCGAACAAATAGAACTAGTTTTCAATTACACAATTTATGTACTTCCAAATGCTACCAAATTCCCCCGGACTAGCTGGCAGGACCATAAACTGAATTGATGGGTCTACCATGTCTCAAAGTTGCCCCTTGTGGTCCAAGGAAAGATTTTTTGTAATATCTTGCATCCCTCATGCTGTGAAATATTGCACCTGTGCACATATCATAAAAAAAAGTCCATAGGATTGAAAAAGATTTGTGTGGGTTAAAAGACTGAAGGGAAAAAAAACTCCAACAAATATTTCTTACGACTAAGAGTGTGAAAAAGACACACCTGAAACTACAGCGTTAATATGCATTTGACGTTAAAATGTCCGATAATGACAGATGTTCACATGTTTTTCAGAACAAAAGGCAGTTTTTTTTTTTCTTAAACTTGTTTAATTGGAAACTTTTCTTTTTTGTCTTCCAATTAGGTGGTCTGTGCATTTCCCAGTCTGTGAAAATACCCCGTGAACCAAGAACTGGAGAGTTTGACAAGATCATCCGCCGGCTGAGTGAGAACCCTAACGCCCGAGTAGTCATCATCTTTGCCAACGAGGATGACATCAGGTGAGTGCAGTGGAACCCTAATTGCTCTCAGTTAATAGAACTTTTAATCTGACTTATCTCAACCACTTTAACCACTGACTGATACTCCCTTTATAACATTTACCAGCCATTTTCCCTTACTTGAAAATACACTGTCTAAAGTGCTAAATGTTGTTTGGTAATGTCTTCACCTGAGGCTGTCTCTGCAGCTGGCATTAAAATGTTGCACGTGTCTCCTGTGTGCATAAATAAATTAAATTGCCTTTTTCCTTGTGAAAAACAGTCTGCTGCCCTCGTGTTAATATTTATGAGTTATAAATGGCAAATATGATTATATTGTGTATTCACATTTTGTTAAGCTTCGTCACCGAAGATGTTGCCACAGGTATTTTACAGCTAAGTGAAGTAGTTTTAAACACTGACACCTAGTCCACATGTACACGTTGATTTTTTCAAACAGCGTTTTTCCACTGTTTTAAATAAAAGTCTAGATGAAAATGCGAAAACACAATTGAAGCACTGTATAGGCTTTAGTAGGCAGGTTGGGCCACACACAAATACACTAGCGGCGTTTGCGGCGGGGTCGGTGTCGTGGGAGTGTTGGAGAGCAGTCACCTCCGTGGCGCATACTGACGCCTCTGTTCCTCAATATCGTGGAAGAGTAACTGTACATTTATGTGTAAACGTGTAAAATGTCCCGTTAGCAACATTATTTGGCCGTGTCCGCTGTTCATGGATGTATTTGTGCCGCTCATTAGTCGCCTCGTTAGTGACGCCTCACAAAGGAGATAACGCCGCACACTCTGACGTTACAAGCCAAATACTCTGATTTCCCTGTCTACACGAGAACACTGAGAACAGAGTTTCTGAAAATCTTCACCATGGCTGGAGTTTGACAAAAGCTCAGTTTTCAGTGACTTAAAACGCCATTTGGGTGTAGACAAAGGCCAAAATGCACAGAAAAAGCTGCAAAAATACCGGTGTATGTGTGGACATGGCAAGACACCAAGAAATGGTGTGATGATCTAATGCAATACGATGGGACAACACCGCAAATAACTACTTCCCATTGGTGGAAATCATTACTCAAGTACTGTACTTAGGTATAATTGTGAGGTACTTGCTCTTAACTTGAGGATTTACATTTTATGCTACTTGGACATTTGAAGGGAAATGTGGGAAAAGTGGTGATTCTACATAATGCATACTTTTACTTTTTTCTGATAATACCTCTGTACTTGTACTTGGGAAAATTCTGAACGCAAGACTTTACTTGTAACAGTATTTCTACACTGTTGTATTACTACTTTGAGTTAAAGGTACAATGTGTAGGATTTGGCGGCATCTAGTGGTGTTGTTGCAGATTGCAACCAACTGAGTAGCCCTCCGCTCACTCCTCAATTTCCAAAACTGTTGAATCCGTGAGCGCAAAGTTTAAAACCGCGGTAACGCTGCCTCACTCAGAGGCCATCCTTACAATAATAACCCTACTTTAGGAGCAACGGAAGTCAGACGGCGGCTGGCGTTACCACGTTTTGCACTCTGCAGCTCACGTTACCGCAGTTTCACATGCGTGGCGGAGAACTATGGTGGCTTTCGGGTAACGTAAAAATTTGAAAGTCTCTCTCTAGAGCCAGTGTTTGGTTTGTTTGTTCTGGGCTACTGTAAAAACATGGCGTGTGCAACATGGCGGACTGTGAAGAGGACCCGCTCCCTATGTAGATATGAAGGGCTCATTCTATGCTAACAAAAACACAACAATTTTTAGTTTCAGGTGATTATACACTAATGAAAACATAGTTATGAATATTATATTCCATTTCTGCTGATAGAGTCTGTGTCAGAGAGGGGTTGACTGCACTCCATGGACATTTTTGAGCCATATGCTAAGATGGTGTCCCATTGAGCTGCATTCTATTGAAAGGTGTCTCTAACATGTTGTCCACTCCTCTGTGTCCTTTCCATCGGACATCTAGTCTGTTGTCCCCATCTAATCTGACCGTACTATATGAAAGTACAAAAAACAGTGTCTCTGCTTTCCTTGCGGGGACACAAATGTATCAATTAAAATTCATTATCTATTAATAAGACGGATAGTCTGCATTAAGAACGAGTTAATTAGTTGTAGGCTGAATCAACACACACGGCACTGTTGTGGTGTTGTAAGGGAAAATGTTTCCCGGCAACCAGTTAGTAGGCCAGTGTATTCCTAGTGGAAGTGGGCAGTGATTTGGGGCGGTCTCTTGATGATGACCAGGGCAGAAGTCCCAGTGCTCATTGACTTAATCCGGTCCTGATAACGGGTAATAGTCTGGATATATAATAATTACAGAAAGCCAGGGGGATTTCAGCGCCGCATGCCTGCTCTATCCTTGAACCCAGCCAGTGTGAGCTGGCAGCAGCCTAATAAGAACCCAAAATTGTCTACATAGAAAGTATAAGAGATTTGAGCTGTTTTGATGGAGCCCTATAATGTGATACTGCCTCGTCTCAGCGTTATAAAGAACAAGAGACATAATGTTTGTGGGTTTGCTTTTCATAATCTAGCCAGGTAGGTAGGTTTGTCCTTTGCTGTGTTTGCTCTGTGGGAAAACAACATGGTTTCATAACATTAAGTTAATTTAATGAAGTCATCTTGTACTGCGCGCTTCCATTATGTGAACATTTTACTCCTTCACCAGATTATTTTAGACATATTGCAAATGCGATTTTCATTCATCACCTAAAACTTTAACTTTTAATTTTAAGTTTAGGCATGTAATATGTAGGGGTGCACCGATCCATCAATCTGGATCAATGTATCGATTCAATGATCAACAATCCAATATCAGCGGTGCAAAGTGTAAACATTGATACATATCATTTTTAAGATATGTCTTTATTTTTTAAAATTCCAATAGCACGTCTTTTTCACCATTTCCGTCCAAGCGCACCAGGTTCCTAAACATTCAAACAGTGCAAGCAGCGTTAGTGAGCGGGGCTAGCAGCGTAACATTGGCGAGTGTGCGGTCCATCGAGAGAGAGAGAGAGAGAGAGAGAGTGTGCGAGTGGGAAGCAGTAACGTTATAGCTGTGAAAGTAGCAGGGCAGTGTGTACAGTTTAGGCTCTTTGTCAGTAAACAAATGCTACAACTCCTCAAGACCCAAGCCAAGTTCCCGTGTCTTGCTTGTCACCTGATGATTAAAGTGAAGGGGGTTAGCCCCGAAGTTAGCAACAACTTCGGCCCAGGCTCACTTAAGGTGGGCAAGCAGACCTCCAACAACAGGCCTATTTTGTCTGCAAGAGCCCAGTAATAAAATTGTCAAATCATATTTTAGTTGTTTGTGAGTTGATATAAGTGAACTTTATTGTGTTGAATGGGCAAATGATATCGGCAAATATCGTATTGTTTTCCAAAGAATCAATATAACATCATAACGTGATGAAAGTTATTGTAAAGTTTTCTTGTAACACAATTACAATTTTATTCACAGTAAAGATAAAGAACTTAATGTGAGTGGGACTGAACCTGGGCTGTCAAAAGTGTAAGGTAAATGCACAGTATATGCCCATCCACGACCTCGAATCAGCACCTTTACTTCTCACTGTGATAAACTTGTCAGCCTGTCTAGTCATGTCTCCGTTATGTAATCTTCTGATGGTGAGAAAATCTATTTTCTCTCATTTTTCCTACATTGAGCGCATAATTGCATCTTGAGACATGCTCATTATATTAAATTTCTAGAGACCAGACTCTGAGAAAAATCCATACCAATCAAATGTAAGCCCCTGGGGTCATAAAACTAAGGTAAAGAGACATAAAGTTAGTTGGATGACCCACAGCTCGCCCACTTCACACATTACAAAAACTGTAGTAATTATAGTTATACCGTCCCTCTTTATGCAACTACAAAATCTTTTGTGAGATGTTAAGACAGCATGTAAAAAGCTGATGTTGTCTACAAAACAATAAGATGCTTAATATGTATTTTTTTTTTGTTCCAGCATCTTTGAGGGCGGTAATACTTCACATCACATGCCAGGTGGCTGTTTAAATTTTATGTTGCTGTGCTCAAGCTTTCTTGATGTAACTCTGCTGCTACAGCAGAGCTCGCTGGCAGTATTTTTTACAGCTCCCCAAACTTACTCCCATTGGCAACAAGCCTGGACAAATGTGGCAAGGGTGTCATTCTGCCAGAGCCAAGAAGAAATATTCTGCACTGGGAATGGATAGTGTGTCTATGGTGGCTCTTCAATTCCATTAAAGTGCCTCGGTGCAACTTTGTCCAGACTCATAGTAGAATATTCTAGTTATGGAATCACCTGTTTGACAGCTACACTTCCTCTTTACGGTGTATTTAAAATAGAAGACTTCTTTCATAGGTAGTATATCACTGTGTGTGCATGTAAATACAGGAAAAAAAAGGAAACACTGACACATAAAATTATACGGTAGAAGTAAACATTGCTCTCCTTCTCTGTCCCAAAGGCGGCTTCTTCTAGCAGCTAAGAAGGCCAATCAAACCGGCCACTTCATCTGGGTAGGTTCAGACAGCTGGGGCTCCAAAATCTCCCCAATACTGAGCCAGGAAGAAATGGCAGAAGGGGCCGTCACCATTCTACCCAAACGGCAATCCATAAAAGGTATTCATCATAACACACATCCTAACTTTACCTTACAGAGGGCTCATAATGGTTTATTTTCTTACATTAATGTTTTTTTTTTCTTTTCTGCTTATTGTAATGTGTGTTTGCCTCCACTAATCATATCTCCCTGCTACATTCAACACAAATGATTTTTAATGAGAGAGCTTTAGATGACCATTAATACTGTTTTCTACTGCTTAAGGCCGTTACACACCAGGGGTGATATTTTCGTGCGATTAATTCGTACGTCAATATATATCTTCGAACTGTTGTTTTTGTCATGAGTACTTTCACACAGAACGTGAATATTAAACAGCTAAAAAGTGACGTAATTTAATTTTTTGTAACAAGGTCAAAATTCGGTGCTTTCGCAGCGTGAATAAAGATATCAACCAATCACCGGTTGAGTTGCGGCAAAATTTTTGAAAAAACAACAAGGAGGCTGCGTAGTCAAAACAGTCTGTGGTCTGAACCAGGACAGTAAACTTTATTACTCTTTTCGACCTTGACAAAGATAGCGCAGACCAGATCCACTCCACTTCCATTCTTACCTTTCACAATAAAAGCCCTAGAGAGGCAAGTATTTAGCATTTCCGTGTCATTTATTCCTCATGCCCCCAGTGTGTAAAGGCCTTTATAAGTGCCATCGCTTTTTCTTACCTTTCATATTCAATATTGTACTATATTGGGTATATTTTCCTTATGCTATTATTGTATATATAGAACTACTATAGAGTTTTAACAATGTTGGTAAAGTGTGAATAAAGGTGCCTAAGGATAACAGAATATGCACTCAGACCATAGCATTATGTAGCCATGTGAAAACAATATAAATATACTTTACTGTATGTTTCAATGTCATTGAATGATCACATACTCCTGTATGGCTCTAGAAAATCCTACAGGAGAAGTTTGAGTAAAAATGTTTTTAAAATGTCATGGATAGCATAATAATTCATCAAAGTCAGCACAGTGAAATGATATTGGATCTTTCTCAAAGATGTGATTTCACTTGAACTGTTTTGCCGTTTAGCTCGGTGCAAACCGAGGGAATTTGGATGGCTGATATTTTTGATTGCAGAACTTCTGTTCTAGCTGGGCTCTGAGCAAATACTCAGAATCATCACCAAAGGTATCCACTGGGACCGGGGGACTTAAAAGAGTTTACATTTTGCTCAGCATATTCAAATGTAAAAACGTGATAGATTACATTCTAACAGCATCTTATTTCTTTCAGGTTTTGATCGCTACTTCGTCAGCCGAACGCTAGAGAACAACAGAAGGAATATCTGGTTTGCAGAGTTCTGGGAGAACAACTTCCAATGCAAGCTTAGTCGGCACGCTGTGAAGAAAGGATCCGGCATCAAAAAATGCACAAGTGAGTCTACACTTCATAGCAGAGAAGGCACTCGGTCAATGGAAAGCACTCAATCAATGACCAAGTATATTGATTGGGTCTGCTGTGAATACATTATGTGTGTGTGTGTACTTGGTATGCATTGGTAAATGTATTAGTCAACAGGGAGAAAACAATCCCACTCCTCTAATTTAGGCTAAATGTAATGGGTGTAGATAAGTGAATGGGAATCTCTAATTTCGCCGGAGAGAAATTAATGTTCCCATTATTAGTCCGTTGGCTACTTCAATTTGCAGTGGGCGACAATAGCAATCACAAAACTATGCCACCGCATGCGCTGAAAACATAATCAATAGTAAATCCAATCAGACCATTAGAAACAAGCTTTCAGGTCGTTAAAATCAGTAGGCTCTCCAAGCCTGCCTCTCATCCCAGTGTGCAATGCAATGCTGCATCTCAAGTAGTCCAGACTGACAGATTTAAAGCCGGCACCTGTAATGTTTCCGGGCAATATATTCTTCATATGTATGTTGGAGTATCGTACAACACAAAAAGTTACGCCGGGGAAGCTGCCTGTTCTCTGCTAATGAGATGAAGTCGATCGGCTTGTAGGGTTGCACCTGTCCTTCACTGGCCCAGCCTTGGTAACTGATGCTGCTCATGTTAAGAGTCAAGTCCACGGAAACTGTGTGCTGTTTACAGAAACTTTCAGTTATACATATTATTCTAAACAAATGTCGGGTGGAGGATATTTCCAGTAAACAAAGTATCAGTGCGATCGTGTTAGGAAGAGTTTGCTATCAATCTCCAAGAGAGGGTAGAAATTTCATGTTCATTTATATTTTAATACAAATGAGAAAACTCCGGACACACAGTCTCGCTAACTGCTGGAATAATGAATAATGTATATAAGACACCATCACAATATAGTCCCAATATAGTTCCATATATAAAAATGTAGAATCTCCCTCATTTATCCAATCAGAGGACCACAGAAATTGGTTGAACTGGCGAACGAACGGCTGTTCGTAACTTCCTACACTTACACTCTTATAAATCATTGCGGGTCGGTGTCCCATAAGCGCTCGCATGTGGCTACGCTGTTCCAATACAAACTATACGGAAGCACCAAAACCGCAAAGTTATATCTAGTGAAGCCCGTCCTGCAAGACAGTGTCAACTAATCCTGCTCCAGCCTCCGGACCGCTGCCAGAAGACACAGGGGAGACCCTGGTCTCCAGGACCGGAGTCTCTGCTCCGCTGCCTGCCTGCCTGCCTGACTTCACTCACACACCCCGCTCGTTCTCACTCGCTCAGCTCGCTCCACCTCTCTGCATGCGCGCACACTACACACTGCAGAAGAGTTAGTTTAGCTCTGAGAATATCAAGTGAATTTACAGTGGACGTTTGCGCAGAAATAAATGCTGCAGCTCCTCCGCACCAACCGAGGTTTCCCATGTCTTGTTTCCTGCTGCTGAGTGAATAGACTGTACTCCGCAGCGAGTAACGTTATAGTCTCCGACCAAAACTCCAGGGTCTCCCCTGTCCCTTCTGAACACGGTCAGGAGGCTGAAGCAGGAAAAACACATTATCAGCATCGATTCATGGAGAGACCTTCGTCTGGTCAGCTAACATTACTGCAAAGCAGGTGAAATATAGAGTGATATTGTGGTTTTAGCTGACGTGTGTCGCCTCACTGTGTTGATCAATGCTCGTTCATGTCTATGTCGAGCGAGCACGAGCGGGAGCAACAGGACGCTGACTTTCGTTGACTTAAAGGCCACAGGTGTCGCTGTTAACAAGCAATTTCTGATTCTTACAAACAGTCCCTTTAAGTTAAGGCACTTCCCGAGTTATTTTGTGATGTTTTCTTGAACCTAACTAAGTAGTTTTTTTGCCTAAACCTAACCAAGTTGTGTCGTGCAAAGACGGAAGTTTATTTTGGAAAGACTGGAGCTGAAAGTGACACTTGCGTCACATGTTGCTGGACATTTGTAGAGAAACGCACGAAAAATGGGGAATAACTTTTCGTAAGATATTGTACGAACCGTTGTATGAGGAGATATGTCACACTCACTCACACACACACACACACACACACACACACACACACACACACACACACACACACACACACACACACACACACACACACACACACACACACACACACACACACACACACACACACACACACACACACACAACATGAAACTGAAGACTATAACAGGATTAGAAAATAAAACAAAGTGCCTACTCATCAAACATCTTACAATGTTATCTAACATAAAACATTACAGCACATTCCTTTATGGAGCATCAACTATCCAAAGGTCAAAAGTTGAAAATGACAAAAATAAATAAAGGGGAAAACTTATCTTAGCTAGCAACTTCCAAAACTACAAATCTGAACAAAATAAAAAATAAAGTTGTTTTGCCAACCGATAGCTTCTGCCACCCACGGGCAATTCTTAAGTTCTGCTGACTTTCAATTGAAAATATGGATGACAATATTTTTCCATTGCCTATTGTTGAACCAGATGTAAGCACCATATAATATT
Source organism: Sebastolobus alascanus (assembly GCA_916701645.2). Classification (NCBI taxonomy): domain Eukaryota; kingdom Metazoa; phylum Chordata; class Actinopteri; order Perciformes; family Sebastidae; genus Sebastolobus; species Sebastolobus alascanus. Next base: position 747,629 of record CAKAOJ020000028.1, on the reverse strand, counting down.
GATGTAAGATACAAGAAAAGTTCTCATCCCAGTTTGAGAGTTTGTGGTGATGAATGACTTTGAATGGTACATAAGAGAACCCCTTTATATCTGGAAGGAAAACAATTCTTCAATCCCAACAATTTTTGAGATTTTGAGTACAGACGTTGCATGAGTTGTGCTTGATTCCTTTTGTAAGGAAGACAGAATAGCATAGTCAGAAACGAGAAGTTGCTGCATAAGCCTCCTGGAGATACTGTGGCACTCTCATATTAAGATGTCAGTATCAAAACAATGTGCAGAACAGATGGTGTGGCTCTGTGGACATTTTTTTTCCTGAAATTACTGTTTTGTTGTGTTGTTTTGATTAGAATTATTAGATTTGGCTTTTCTAATCCAACCAATATTGGACACTGCAACTTCAAAATGTCCCCAAATACCATAGGAGAAATGCTAATTTGGTACAACAGATGAACAGGCAAAGCTTAAGAATTAAGATTTAATTGTCACCTCTCAAAACAACAGCGCGTCCCTCGGCAAAAGAGAGATATGCTTCCAACAATCCACACTTGCAGGTTTCAGGAGAATACGTAATCTTAAATGATTTCTGTATTTATCAGTTGTCATGGTGGCTGCTCTCGGCCTTAATTGCTGCAGGCCCTTTTTCTTCCTCTGAGTAGCCTCCAGGGCACACTCATTTTTTTACAGGCAAGAGGTACAATCAATTCACTCAAGAGCCTTTTGCAAGAACCACTATCCTCCCCATTGTTCCTCTTGTAAGCACCATCATTTCCTGTCCCCACTTCTGCTGTTTGTTACCCACTATAATACTGTATTGTACAGACCATGCATAATACATCAAGTAACAAGTTACAAACAAACTATAGGAGAAACTTTTAACCTCAAAATCGTACGTGTTGTTCCTGTAATTATATTTTATTAATGTAGCCTATACAATGTCAACAGTTTTTTTTAACAACACACTTAATAAGTAGGAAAGAATAAATTCATGTCTTGAAAAATCTGTGTAAAGCTGTAATCAACCACCAGGGATTGGGAAATGATATTCTTTAAGTATTAACATGATTAGATGGGCATGTAATTATTCTATTTGTGTGGTATCAGAGCTTTTAATCGCACAATGCAAGTCACTGATTTATGTAGCATAACAGCATGGTGGTAAAAGTCCAGGACTGGGACATTAAAGTGGATCTGACTTAGACAGCAGAGAAAATAGCACAGTGCAGATGTATAATTTAGGTCCTATTGATGCTCTTTTTTTCCCCAGTGTTCTTGTATCTGCTGCCCCAGAGGCCAAGACTTACTTTGTAGCTTCAGATGAACACTGTAACCCCCAACCCACGGATCATTATACTGCTCTGTGTGGATATTGCAAAAACACTATCTCGAGTACCTGAATTGACCATAACCTCCTTACTTACACCCAGTGTACTGCATTATACAGAGAAACAACTGTCAGTATAACGCAATACAATTCAACAACCCCCACGAACTACATCCTCCAAAATGATCATAAAGTTGAATCAACACCTTTCGAAAACAGTTTCAACAAAAATGGAACATTGTAACCTTCATGAAGGGAGGATTTATTTGTAGGACTGTTGTATAGACTGCGTTAGTTTTAGCTACTGGTGACTGAGTGTATAAGCAAGGTGCAAAAAGTCAGTATCCTAACCAGTCGATGATCATTGTAGAAGACATGTAAATAAAGAAACAGCATTGTTCTTGTACTGCAGTGTAGAGCTAGTTAGTCCTAGTATTGATAAGGAAAGATACAATATCTGACAATATCTGGTTTTAGGATAAGAACTAACCGAGTTTGGCAAATGTAGCGCTATCTAGGGTAACAAGTTTAGCTAAGGATGGAGGCGAACAGCCAATTCCACTCTAATACTTACGTAGCTTTTTTCTAGATTTCAAATGTGAAAACTGAGCTATTACAAAAGGACGGTAAGACCTTTCTATCAGTATCATAAAAACAACAAGGTTTTGGTTTCGACCACAGACTGTATGTATAGATAGACAACGCGTCTCCACTTCCTCCCACTGTACAAAAGGGAAGCCAAAATATCCCAGATATGGGAGCTGTCATCTTGAGATTTTGACGTCATTTGGAGCCAGAAACTGCGAAGTAGTGATCGGGGGGGAGCTGGAGCTGCGTTATCAAGGTCCCGTCCACACACCCGCCCGAGCCAATCGCGAGCCGAGCACGGCCACAGCTTGTTAGCATGAGCCACCTAGCTGCTACGTTAGCACCATGGTAACTGTTTGGCTAGAAAGACACAACGACGAACCATAATATCTCTATGACAACATCTATGGTCAAAACTGACACATGTTCTATTACACAGACTCGTTGACGGTTATGGAAAGTTAAAGTTACATCTCCTCTCTCGTACAATTCCCGAGCCTCCGGCTGCGCGACTACTTCACTCAGAGCAGCTGTCAATCACAGCTGTCAATCATGACGTGTACTTTGACTTTTTAGTTTGGCCCATGTCCCATCTGCTAACATGGAGGGTTCGGGACCTATACTGCAGCCAACCACCAAGGGGCAATCGAGATGTTTTGGCTTCACTTTTGGGGAGCTGTTTTGTCATCCATCTTTATAGGCTGATAGGTAATTATAGGTACCAATTTGACATGTGAGGCTGATAGGAAATACAAACAGAAGTTTTACTTTCTTCTCTCTGGTTCAAATGTGAATTGTTTGCTGTGTAGAATCCAATAAGTCTCAAGTTTGCTATCCGATCTGCTCAGACCATTCACGGTGCTTCACACTATTTCACGCTGCTGAACCATAAAACACGATCCTGTTTTGCAGAGCACCGTGAACGAGAATTGGCTGATACAAGCGAGAACTTGTGAAAAGAGAGACAAATTGGTAATAATAGAAAAATGTTGCACAGTATCATGGCATGACATTCTCCTCTCTCATCGCAGTTGCAGTGGTCAGAAACGAGCAGAGCTGATACATCAATCACGATTACTTTGGGGTGAGCAGACAAACTCGAAATAGTTGAAAAACCTACTGTATAAAAGCATGACAGCTTAATGCTTTACTTTTTGTATCGTAAAATATGAAACATGCTAGAAAGTAGACATAGTGAGTGGAGCAATATGCCAACAGTCCGGCCATTTCATGCAGCATTTCCTGTCAAAGTTTTCTGTCTTACTGGTGTGTTGGTACTGTAAAGATGAAAGCCTCTGCAGGTGCACTGCCTCTTGTTCTCGTGATTTCAGCACACACTGAGGTTCAAAATTTGAATGAAGCAAACCGGCCTGAGTCACTCTGTTGCTCTGCATCCCTGCAGACATGAGTCATCAAGGCTACCAGACAGGAGTACATGCCTGCTCAATTGTCTGTTGTCCATTGCTCACTGAAAACATCAAGGACACTAAAGGCAAACTAAGCAATGATCTCTCAGGTCTTTGATTCTCTAAAGATGTAACACAAATATCAAGGTTCAAGTAAAAGGTAAGACAACAACAAAGAGATGTTCTCTTCACTGTGGAGAAATTATGATTGACCTGCGGTGGTTTAGAATAATTACTCCGTATAAGGGATGTTAATACTTAACCGTTTAACCGTTAACCGACAATTTTGACCGATTGATGCTATCGTTTAAACAGTTAAAATATATTTTGAAAAATAAAATTTAAAAAAAGCTGAGCAAAGCTGGTCCACCTTAAAGGTCAGCCCACTTTAAGTGAGCCCGGGTGAGCCAAAGTTGGTGCTTACTTCGGGGCTAACCCCCTTCACTTTATTAAGCAGGTAGCAAGCAAGACGATTCGTCGACAAATAAACTGTACACACACTTCACTGCTACGTTCACAGCTATAACGTTACTGCTAACTTCATACTCTTCGTCTCACACACACACACAGCGGGCCGCCGGTCTTGCAATACAGTGGCGGAAAAACCTTGACAGAGTACACCAGGCAGACACACAGCTGACAATCTTGTAGCTAAACTAATTTATGCGGTGGAGACATACTGCACTGGGAAAGTGGCTGCATGCGTCTATGACAATGCACAACATTATGAGTTGCTAACTCTCCCGGACGGGTGAACTAGAGGCTCAATTGCCTGTTTTGCGCATACACTGCAGCTGGTGATGAATGATGAATTTAACCCGTTTGTGCATCGGGTTATCGTTGCAGCTGGGTGGCTTGTTAGGCACTTCAAACACAGCACCCTTGCATGCAAGGCACTAATCTTGTTGGTTAATGATCGGTTAAAGGGAGTCGGCTATCGGTCAGGTAAAAAAAAAAAAATATAAATTAGCATTCCTACTCTGTACGATAGCAATGGGGAAAATACAGTATATCCCATATGTTATCCTGAATTTCCTACCTTAGACATTTCCTATAATTAATTCTTGTTTAAAAGCCAGTTTAAACTCATTTGCTGTCCATAGCTCGCAGCTGCAACAATGAGTTCACTTCATCTGAGCAACTGTCTCTTTGGAAGCTACGATGACAAGCACTGTGGTCTATTTTTGTCCCTCGGGTGATGATGCCCAATCTCCTTAATTAGAATAAGAAAATGGAAGGGGTTTGTAATGGTTGTCAACCAAAGTTTGTCAAACCCCCCCACTAAGGCCACATTAGGAGATCATTTTAACTATTATTCTGGAGACTTTCATTCAGAGGCTGACAGGACTATATTATTCAGTTCAGTGAGGGAAAGTAGCAACAACTGTAACTTTGGTAATGTGGCACAATATAAGTGAACACCAAAAAGAGATAAAAATGATAAATAAAATTGAGCTTAGAGATCTGACACAGTCTAAGACTTTGGATTAAATGGTTTAATACACATGACAAGGGCTACAACTAATGATTATTTTCATATCTGATTAATCTGCTAATTATTTTCTAGGTGAATCAATTAATCGTTCGATCTTCCCAAATAGTGAAAATGCCCATCGCAATTTTCCAGAGCGCAAGGTGACGGCTTCAAATAGCTTCTTTTGTCCGGCCAACAGGCCAAAACCTAAAAGACATTCACTACTGTGTAAAACAAGCAAAAGTAGAAAATCCTAAAATTTGAAAAAGGTGAAACATCAAATGTTTGCATTGTGCATTATTTTGAAAAGTGGGTCGACTTTATCCCCCCCCTCCCCCACCCAGAGAAACCCATTATGTGAAATTTAACTGTGCACCTACCAAAAAAGAACCATCCAGTCTGGTCTATCATCACGTTAGTTGGAGAGCTCGCCTCTAATTCTCAGCATCACAAAGAACGAAATCACAGTGTGCGCAAGTAATAAAATGTCATTTTTGCGCCCCCCCCCCCCTACCTCGAATGAAAGAAAGACACAATTTGCCTCCGTTCAAAGGAATATTGTGAGCAAGAGCATACAGTGTGACCTCTAACTTTGTGGACCATTGTGTCCTTTCAGAATCTCAAGGTTTGCCTTGATGAAAAGCACACTAATAAAAAAAGATTGTCACAAGGTTTCATTTTCATTCACATCAATGCTTGTTTTGCAATGCTGACTAACCTTCCCGCGGCACATCTCAACATCCAGTTACTGTCCTTTGTCTCCGTCCGTCGGCCAACGGAGCCACGATTGAGAGGAATGAACTCTGTAAACATAAAGCGTGTGATTAAATGTGGGTGTGTTTGTGGAAGGATGATATCTGCTAAAACTAAACATCGAAGGGGCCACTTTATGAAAGATTTATTAATCCAAAGGAGCTGTAAGATCATAAAGATTTACAGTCATCTTTTTTTTCTACACAGACAACGCAAACAAATTAGCCATCTGTAAATACGGTTTTAAAAAAAATGATGTGATTATATTTAGACAATAAAGTTATATCATAGGGGTTCTCAACCATTTTGAACGTGGGGACCAGCAAGCTAGCAAAGAGTGGTCTCGACAAACGTTAGCCTTAAACTAACAATACAGTCAGTTCTCTACCATAGGTTAATCATCACCGTCACAGCTGTAGATTACTGGGTGTATATTTTTGCATTAGGTATGCATTGAAAATTGAACTATGAGCTTACAGTGGGTGTGCAACATGATCCATGATAGAGCCACATTATGAACAATCAATATCCTCTTTTTGATAAAAAATTAGGCTTGTTTCATGGTATTGACTTTTGACAGGTGTAAATAATAAAATTAATGATGGCTGAATTCCATTTAGCTGCTTTGATTTCAGGGTCCTGGTATTGTTCACGCTGGCTGACACTGTCGCTCCCACTGGCACACTTGAATAGAACAGGGCCATCATTAGTGTTATTAGTAACATGTGTGCTTTTCCTACTATTACAAGTCAAAGTATCTGCTGTGAAAAAGACCCGTAGCATTAATTGTCACAAATGACCTTGAATTTTTCTCATTCATTCCTCCTTTTCCTCACTATTCCACCGCTCATCTCCACAGAGTTACTGTCATAGAAATAGAATAGGAGTTGAACCGTTTGCCTTGGCCATTTGACTAGGTCGAAAAAAAAATAGTTGTTAGTTGTTATGGTGACAACACACAGTCAGTGGGGTCGTAAAGTGTGTCACACAAACCGGTATTTTCCTTTTGTATGTCTCTTATTGATCGTCATCAAGCAACCTTCAAATCCTCTCTAGCAGCAAGGCAACAGAGATAGCGCACAAAAGATGCCTCTTCATGCTTCATACTACTCCACTGCTCGTTTTTTGTTACGGCAAAACCTCACCTCGGTGAGTCCACGACTTGTTATAAGTGGGTTTAGTTTATATGGAAGTTAGCCCGCTACAACGGTCACAATGTCAGCGGCAGACATAAAAATGCCCGCTGCTCTGACCATCCTGCTACGTTGATTTGAATGGGAATGTCCGTTCTACTCCTATTCTATTTCTATGGATACTGTACTTCGTGGTAGAACAGGTGTGCTAGTGAAAAGGGTGGGAGAAAATGTGGCAGCGGTAAAAAAAAAAGCTTTGGGAAAACACCCATACACAGACTGAACATACAAATTACAATCTTCAGTCTACCTGCGTCGCTCCCAACTGAAATCTAAGGAGTCACACAATGATTAAAAGAATCAGAAAGGAAAACAACATTTCTGTTGTAGCTACAAATTATGTTAGTGTTGTGACTTTTTTTTTTTCTTTTTCCGTTTGAAATACTGGATACTTTTACCTCTTCACTCCCATAAAAATCCTTCAAATCCAAAACTATATGATGTCATAACCTATGACAAGGGATCACAAGCACATATTGCTTCATTTTTACAGGCCAAAAGCCAAAACGCTGGGGAACCACTGGTCTGCCTGACCTGCATGTCTTTGGGCAAATATTCAAACTTTTATACAGGACCTTTTGGCTTTTAGCTGGTAGTGCAAACCTCTGAGGCATCTTGTCACTAATAGGCCAAATGTCTTTGTATATCTATGTGTAAAAGAGAGATAGGTTCAAAGAGAAAGAGCGAGAGAGAGAGACATTAAAAAAAGAGAGGCTGTGACAGCCACAAAAAGAGACAGACTGCATGTCCATGCTTCACTTTGCCTGTAGCACACATTTACAGAATAACTGGGGATATTCAAGCTGCTTAAACATTCAGAGCCTTGTCACTGATGTTAAATTGCCTCTTCTTAGCGAGCGAATACTGCGGGGAGCATATAGATAATAACAACAAGACAAACAAAAACTATTCATCTGTTTAAAGCTAGCACTTGTTAAAATGAAGTGTCTGTCGAGATAAGAAATGGCTGCCACAGACGTCTCACAAGGCGTGCAAACAAATCCTGATTTCACTTTATCAACTGCTTCATGTCGCTTTGTGTTATCTGATCGTGATGCACTGTTTACATCGTCTCGTGTTGTGCTTGTCTTGCAACAAACCCGTTAATGAGAACGTGAAGCATTTGTGGAGTAACATGGACGTTAACCATAAAGGTACTATAAGGAACAATTTACATGTGTTAATCGCTCTGTATTGCCAATGTGTGAACGGATCGTAACATAACATAAGACCTTAGCAGACTTCCTCAGTTACCTATAACAGCCTGTGGACTCGGTTTTGCCCGGAAAATCCAAAGGATGTGGCGTTTATGCGCGCTCTCGAGAGCCTTCAGCTCCCCTACAGCACCAACAGCGTGTAGCTAACAAAATACTGTCTCGAGTGGATACCGTCAGCTAATTCATCCAGAATCCCTCCACAAACAAACAATAACTGAAGTTACGGACCGGAATGGAAATTTCAAAGGAGAACATACTGGCTGTAGCGTTGTTGTCGGAGAAGCCAGTATTTCAATTCAGCTTGTTTCCTTCATCTTTGATGACGTATCATGGTGATTTTATGATTTATTACAGTAAATACGTATATTACATATCGGTCCTTTAAACGTTGTTTCTAGAGCAGCAACAGTGATGTTTACAACAGCAAAGTCCCTATATAAACTCAATACTATCTTACTGGAAACATATCTAAAATGCCAATAAAATAAATAATATTCCTGAGTGAAGTTGATAAAGAATGAAGAACACAGACATCAGTTATCAGTCCTTCCTTCTGTCCTCTGTCCTCCTCCCTCTGCTGATATGATTCACTGCCTGCAGGTACCGCTGGCAGAGGGAGGAGGGGCTGCTTTGTGTCAGCCAGTTTACAAGAATTTGCCAAATTTTAAGATATGTGGCAAACTAAGCTGAACGGTTCTGCTACACACAGACAGCTTTTGTTTTGGCTTGTTTGTATCAACCCACTATTAGCCGTGCTAGGGCGCTGTATTTGTGTAAGACATAGCGGCTGTGGATGAGAGACTGCGGACAGAGCAGATTGAAAGATATCTTTTCTACATGTTTACGTCATGTTTATGTTCGTTGAACAGGTGTATTGATAAAGTATTGGCTTTTCACTCACAAAGCTTTTATTGCACTTGCAGTGGCAAGCGTAGTTGCCGTCAACTCAAGTTCACGTCACCTGGTTCACTTCACCGTCTCCGCTCTCTGTGTGTGTGTGTGTGTGTGTGTGTGTGTGTGTGTGTGTGTGTGTGTGTGTGTGTGTGTGTGTGTGGAGCAGAGGAGATGCTGCAGCGTGATAATAAATCACACCAAAACATTAAAAATTACCGATTAAAAGAACAGATAACGTCGGAGCTTATCAATACTACCATCTTTAATAATTTAGAATTCAGTACCCATCCCTATTCGCAGCCATAGCCGATAAAGTCATTTGCAAATGGCAAGCTAGTTAGCATCATGAAATATAGGAACATTACAGATAGTTGGCAAATAGCATGCCCTTGCATGCTTATTACAAAATGTCAGCGCAATAACAACATTTCAGTAATTAGAAAACAGCCTGCAAAAGCACAGTGTGACCAATTTTCACTAGGGCACACACATTAGCACACCAAATTGATTATGGTCACTCCTTCCACTTTTCCACATTACGTGTTATTGACATAAGCTATTAATCAGAATTACTCTTTCAAGTCATTCTTTGATGGTACAGATGAAATGAGGTACTGTAATACAAAGTACTTCATTACTACCAAACATTTTTTTTTTCCCCCTCAAGCTGAGTAGAATTCAAAATGAGGGGATTTAATTTTTCTAAAAAAGCATCAACCTTCAAAGCACAAGAAAACAGACTGACAGACCATCTGCTGCGCCGATACAAATGAACCTCCATTACAGGATGTCAGTGTTTTTGGTTTGACTTCAATAAGCTCTTAAGACATTTTCGCAAAGAATGAAAAAGTGTCATATGTTATCCGTCACTTCAACGATCACTTGTCTTCCCTATTTCTGACTGCAAAATATATTGTACTTCCGAGGGGAATTAGTCTGCAATGCCTTGCAATTCACGTGCTTTTAAAACTTTCCTAAGTGTCACTCAAACAACTTTTCGGTCACATTTAGGGAAATAACAATGCCAACTGATTTCAGATTGTACACATCCTGTAGTACTCGTTGAGAAAGAGGGGAAATAAGCAACACGTTAGAATGAAGGAAAAGTGGTGTTCAAATGGGTTGTAAATAAAAGATGGTTAAATCAGTGCACATGTAGTGTGTCTATATTTACTCAGCCCTCCTCATCACAGCTGCACCAGCACTAAAATCTGTGATAGATCTGAGGTGTGAGTTTGTGAGTGTTTGTCCTGTTCCTGTTCTCCCAATTCTCTCACAATTGTGTTATTTTGAGTTTCAAGAATCAAGATGTGAAAAATAAATACATAAAAAAGTGGGGTGTCAATCGATTAAAATATTTAATCACGATCAATAGCATGATTGTCCATAGTTAATCGCGATTAATCGCAAATTAATCACACAATGGTTTATGTTGGCATGACATATTACATAAGTTCTGATATTTAAGTTTGTGCCACAGTTTTAGTCTAGTTTGACTGGCGACTATGTAAGGTAATGTTTAGGGCTGTCAATCGATTACAAATATTTAATCGCAAATTAATCACATTTTTTTATCTGATCAAAATGTACCTTAAAGCTGCAGTATGCGATATTGGCGCAAATATAATTTAAAAAAGTTATTTTTAGAAAACGGCCGCTATATCGTGACAGTAGTACATGAAACAGGTAACCTGAAAAAAATCATGTTCCTCCGTGTCCTACTGTGTCCTCCGGTGCTCCTAACGGCATCTGAAGGATTTCACTTACCGGAGGAAAACAAGGTCCGCTGTCCAGCTGCAGTCTATGAGAGCCGGCTGTCAATCACTCGCGAACTCCGACCAGACGGTCAAACTAGGCAGCGCTGATCAAATATGAATCAATATTCTGTTACTGTAATGACTATTTCTCGCCACAAATGTTCTCAGAATCATCTTGTAGTGTACTGTTTAGCTGTAAAATGAGAACGTTTGTGATGCAGCCGCCATTGTAATATCTGTTGAAGGAAGCCAAGTTCTGGTCACATGACCGGAGCAGAGCCAATAGGAACGCTCTCTCTCTCTGAAATGACCTGTGACCTCTGACCTCTGTGACCTCTGCCGTCACGGGCTAGATTTTTCTAAAGCCTGAAAACAGAGCCATGATGAGGAGCAGAAGTCTAGTTTTCTCTCAGACCACTTGAATTACAATATGCTGACAGGTTATTATGGAATTTTTGCCAAATTATGCCAAAAAATTGTTGCCTACTGCCACTTTAAAGGGAGATCTGTCAAGTATTTAATACTCTTATCAACCTGGGAATGGGAAAATATGCTTGCTTTATGCAAATGTATGTATATATTTATTATTGGAAATCAATTAACAACACAAAACAATGACAAATATTGTCCAGAAACCGTCACCGGTACTGCATTTAGCATAAAAAATATGCTCAAATCATAACACGCACAAGCCCAACAGGCAACAACAGCTGTCAGTGTGTCAGTGTGCTGACTTGACTATGACTTGTCCCAAACTACATGTGATTATCATAAAGTGGGCATGTCTGTAAAGGGGAGACTCGTGGGTACCCATAGAACCAATTTTCATTCACATATCTTGAGGTCAGAGGTCAAGGGACCCCTTTGGAAATGGCCATGACAGTTTTTCCTCGCCAAAATTTAGCATAAGTTTGGAGCCTTATTTAGCCTCATGGTTGATACCAATAGATTCCTAGTTCGTATGATACCAGTATCTTCTCTCTAGCTTTAAAATTAAGCCTGCTGAAACCTCAGAAAGATCGACTGCGTTAATGCGTTAAAGAAATTAGTGGCATTAAAACGAATTTGCGTTAACGCGTCATTATCGCGTTAACTTTGACAGCCCTAAAAAATTATGACATGACGCAAGGAGAGTTTCAAAATTACCATCAGGTCATAACTTGCACTTCAGTCTAGCTTCAGATCAATTGGCAAACAAGCAAATCTCGTGCAGATAGGCCTATATTAATGTATCCCAATGCATACAACAAACTGACTCTGATGTGTGTAAACAGGCCTTGTCAGATGTGGAATACAGTACTTAACATTGCTGACTTTATCTATCGGCTTCTATCAGACATGACAGCATATTTTCTGAAAGAGCCACAATGCTTGTGCCATATTTGCCACCATTTGCACACGAGAGTGAGAAAAGAGTTAAAAATGTTATGATAGCAAAGAAGAAGACTGTTTTCTGTTCTCTGCCTCACTGATGGATTTTAAAACCAATTTTGCCGTTGAAGCCTTGATTAATGACCATCGTTGTGAGTGCGAGGAGGGACACTCGTCTCTGCTTCTCACAGTGAATCCACTGATATTATTTGATAATGATAACGAATACATTCCATAGAGAGTGAGTTTCGCTGCCTGTTTTATAAAGTCCGACTGTTCACAATTGTAGTGGCCGTTTAACCATGCTCCAAGTTCCTGGGCCACTTAGTCTGCAAGGTATCTCAGTTCTGACTCGTGTTCCATCAGCCTCATTGTCACTGATATCCGATCCAGCTATTTGAATCAGTGCATCTCTATACGGCACAATACCTGTCGTAAATAATAAAACGTCTATTCCAGCACTTTATGAGAAGAAAATGATAAACAACATAACTTTACATAGTCGCTAGTCAAACTATATGAAAAATGTGTGTGTGTATGTAATATGTCATGCCAACATAAACAATTGTATGTGCTTAAGTGGCTCTTACAATGAAATGAAATACAGGAAGTTAAGTGGGTTAAGTGAGTTTTTATCATTTTGCTCGATTTAATTTATATAGCACACTGTAAAATACAGCTACATCTCAAGGTGCTTAAATTACTATACCATTGATTCATTCATCCATGGAGTTGCAATGAAAATTGGTCAGATTACTACCGTGGTGATAAGAAGGGTTTTTCTTTTAACCTCTTTTGCCCCAGTCACACCGCGAGGGGAAAAACAGCAGGTTAATTTAGGAATTTGTTTCTGAGCGCTCAACAACAAAACATATAATCACATAGTACACACAACGAAAACAAACCGCCACAATAACAATACAGTAACCACACAATAATTACAACAGTGCAACCAGATGGCTCGTGCCCTTAAAGTGACAAGTTAAAGTGCATGTGCTTGTTTGTACAACCGAGTGAAGCATTTAGGATGCGGATTGCTTCGGGATGAGTGCTATTGTGGAAGCGAGATGATCTCGTCTTGATGCTGCGTAGTCTTTTACCCCGAAGGTAGAAGACTGAATAATAATGAGTGGGCTGAATAATATGTGACAGACATGTTAGATTGCCATCAGATTAACGTAAAGAGATGCATGTCTGGAAGGGGTCGTATTAGCGATACACAAGCTACTTTTAAAGTATGAAACTTTTTTCCAATCTTGCTGTTTCCTTAAGCAGTACAACAGTGTCCTGCTGTCTCTCAACCTATCCGGCAGGGCATTAGCTATCTAAAGCATTACGCTGCTAATTGAAACCTTTCTTAGCGGTTCACACACTTTCAAAGCATTAGAAGGGAACCCAGCCATGATTAATATACACCTGTCATAACTAATTACATTAATACTGAAGAATGATTAGGCCTGTCGTGCTGTGTCTTCCACTCCCCCTCTACCACTCTATCACACTCTGCACCCTTGATTAATGGATGTGAGGCAGCACGTGACTTTGTGGGGGGAAAACATTAAGAGATCAGATAAACAAAAACCTGAGAGCGTCCAGAGAAAAGCTCTCAACCTTATTGAAGAACATGTCCGAGTCATATTGTCGAACCTTTGCTTAGTTTAAAGGTTTTTTATTTTTCAGGAGAGACAGATTAGGATACATGACACCAAAAGAGTCGTGCTGGATGATCTCGAGCGGGTCTTATCAGCGATCAACGAGCCATTATGAGAAAGGCTGCACATGAGACCATTTGGGAGATTCTGTGATTGATGTGTAAAAGAAAAAGCATATAATCAACACGCACAATTCAACGCCAATCTCCAAATAAATTAAATGTGGTAACAAAAAAAAAAACTGATGGGTTCACAATTGAGTAATCAAGCCTCTTGAAAGGCTATCATTTGCTCTACACTGTGGCAATCATTGTTCTGTTCTTACATGTTTGACTGATTGTGGAGCAGCTTTTTTGTTCTGAATATTATGTCAGTCATATCAAATATTCTAGTCTTCTCGATCATCAGTCACGGTCCCAGCCAGTAAAACACAGCACGGGAACGTACTGTATATAAGTTAAACTAAATCTGTGATATTTCTTGCAGCACTGTGTTTATGGATTAATCAAGTTATAGTCCCATGTGGGGCGCAGTTTCACGAGTTGTAATGTTCGTATTTCTGTCATGTTTTCTTTTAGACCATGAGCGGATCGGGAAAGACTCGTCCTACGAGCAAGAGGGGAAGGTTCAGTTTGTGATCGATGCCGTTTACGCCATGGCTCACGCTCTACATGACATGCACAGAGATCTCTGCCCTGGGAAAGTCGGCCTCTGCCCCAAGATGGATGGCATCAACGGCACACTGCTGCTCAAGTACATCCGCAATGTCAACTTCACAGGTGAGTACTCCTAAGGGCCCGTTCACATGCTGCGTTTTTTTTTTAACCTCAAATCCGTTGTTGTCAATGTAGACGTGCGGCAGGCACGCTCAAAAGGAAAGAGCGGCGCCGTTGCGGTGTGCGAGCGTTCCCGAGCGCTTATTTTTCAAGGCGCGAAGGCTGCAGCCCCGAGATAAAAATAGTCCAACTTTTGGAACGCAGCAACAACCCGCATCTTATGTCATGTGACGAGGAACAACCAATCACAGCCGGCAGATATCTTTTCTTTCTTCCGTAAATATCAGTCTACTCTAAATACGGAAGATTTGATTTGATTTTTTTATTTGATAGGGACGATGCAATTTAACATAGTTCCAACACAGGGCATGAAACTGATAGTTTATAGCTATTGCTAATTTTTTTTAACTCCCTAGTTGAGCTTTCACATGTACAGTGTTATTAAAATATACAGATTTCTATATGATAAAACCACAATACACTATAAATATGGAAATACAATAAAATACACATCATACAATACACATACCACAATATGCTAATACACATACACCAATACACCTTGGTGATTTACAGTACAATCTGCTAAAAATGGATACAGCTCTGTTTTGCTTTTAGCCAGCACTTAACCTTTGTTGTAAATTACTTTATATCTGGAAGTTAAGAGAAGTTAATTGAATAGTTTAGCTTTACCATCTGTCCCACGGACTATTTTACTTGCTTCACCCTTTCCGTCACAACACCCGGTTGAAAGGTCAGCCAAATTGATACTACTGTGAGCTACTGCGAGGGATTTACAGTGCTGGAAATCAATTTATCTTTTTTTTGACGTTGTTTAGTTTAGTCAGTGTGGCTCGCTGCTAAATTACAGACGCAACATGCGAACACCCACCTAATTCCAACGAGGGAGGCTCAACTGCATGTACGTACTGTATGTAAAGTGGCACATATTCTGCATAATGTATGGTGTTATGGTGTCATAAGAAATCTGTTTATTCGTATCAAAGCAATCTCAACTGTATAACT
This sequence comes from Sebastolobus alascanus, assembly GCA_916701645.2. NCBI lineage: Eukaryota > Metazoa > Chordata > Actinopteri > Perciformes > Sebastidae > Sebastolobus > Sebastolobus alascanus. The sequence goes on along the minus strand of CAKAOJ020000028.1, from coordinate 732,198 downwards.
GCATCATTCTGAGGCATTTGTGCGCCGTTATCTGAAGCAACTTGTGTGTCCTATTTATTTTTGGGTTCACAAACATGCTCACGCAAAGGCTCGAGTGTACAGCGGTCTCCAATTATCAGGCTGCTGAATGTAAATTAATCCGAGAAAGTATAAGAGGCTGAGATCCGTACGAGGGTTGACAATCAGCGGCAGAACAGCGCGTTTTATCATAGTTGATGATGTGCAGGAGCTGTGCTTTGTGAGATTTCCCGCCTTATCTTGTCAGCATTCAATTGCCCACGCAAGAGATCTCTTGCTTGAAGTGCACCGGCAGCAGAGTTAAAATTGTGCATAAATGAGAGGGGGGAAGACAGTTAACGCACAGCACCATCAAAAGCAGGCATCAGTAGTTTTCCAGTGCCCGTCCTATGTAGACATAAATCCTATTTTTTTGTGTTACTGGCCAATAAAGTGGGTTATCTCAAATAGGTATCAGTTGCAGTACACTTATGTACACACAGGTCTCACACACACACGAGCATCAGCAAAAGAAAGTTTTTCACATCACTTCCTGTCTGGCCTCTGTTCCCTGAATGCAATCCCTCATTCAGCATTTCTTTCATCAGTCTTTCTGAAAAAAAATAAACTAGTTCCTGGAGTTTACTTTTCATATTGTAAGACAAATTGGCATCCACTACTAGAGCTGGGTCAATAAATCAGCCAGGCCGTTATATCAGCTTATTGCAGATTTATCATATCGGTGTACACGTTGGCCGATAAGGAAAAACAAATTGCGGTACAGAAATGCCAAACTTGGTTTTGAGGCAAAAGTCCTCTGAGTCCTGCTGTTATTACTACCCCTTTGACTGGTGTTGTGGTGCAAGTGTTAGCAGAGAAATGTTAAAATTACACATTTCACGGCTAAAGTGCTTTGTCTTCGGCTATTTGTCTTTGAGGATGAACATTATAAAATATTCAGCTAAAGAATGTAGAAACTGATATTTAGAAGGTGGAAAGTTCGGTGTTAATTTACGGCCTCGACACATGCATAATTATACAAATGTAACATTATAACATGGCAACAAGTAAGATGCACCTTGAAACTTTGAAAATTAATTACAGGCTTACAGGTTAAAGCAAAGATACATGCGCAAGGAGGTCATGAAAGCAGCATGTGCACGACTTTAATCCGCTGGCTCATGAAGAAATAATAGAAATGTACGCAGAACGGGGTCTAATGTAGGTCGGCGATAGTGGTTATAACAACTTCAGCAAATTATACGTCAGATGAGTAGAAGGTCAAAGTGTTCATGCAATCAAGTAGAATGCCATGCAAGCCGTTTGACACAGTCTCCACTCTCCGCAGATGATTATACAGTAAAGGATACATTTATTTGTATGACAATTACAGGGTTGGATCTTTGGATGAGGGGCAAGGCACGCCACAGCGAGTACACGACAGGAATAATTTACAGTAAATGAGAAAAATAAAGGAACTTCTGGATGTAAGTAAAACACTTACTGCAGAAACCAGAGTTTGGTTGCCAGCATCAGTTTGCAGCTTGGCTGAGAGCTCCAATGAACTGGAGGTGTTTACAGATCCTACTGGTTAGTCAGGACCTAACCTTAACTTTTTAGAGGAAAGATAACATAACCTCAATTATCTCAACTAGGGACTCCTAGTGAAAATGTCATTGTCAAGGAAATAAAGCAGTTAGTGACCCCAGAGCCACAAAACTTTGTAAGGAGGAGGTTGGCATGGACAGATGTAAAAAAAAACATGTGACTTGGACAGAGGAGACCTCTGTTTGATTCCCATTTTTTCCCACAGTCAAGATTGGTTTCTTAACAAACTATTGCTTCTATTAACCACGTAAACCTCTAAGCCCAACGGACTCGGTACCGGGTCGAAACGGGTCGTACCCTGTGGCGTAGTTACAAAAAGTCGTGATGGAAGATTATCTATTTATAAGAGATATGCATGCCATAATTTTAATCATAAAGTTGTACAGAAATAAACTTTGTAACTATAAGAACAAGTTGTGATCAAAAGATCCGCGATCATTTTCTCATTAGTCTACCGTATCATGCTTGATATCGTTGGAAACTAAAAATTCTGAGCTTTCGCATCTAAAACGCACCCTGACGGGGCGCCACGGTAGCTCACTTGGTGCCCCACGTACCAAGGCTGAGTCCTAACCGCAGCGGCCCGGGGTTCGAATCCGACCTGTGGCCCTTTGCTGCATGTCATCCCCTCTCTCTCTCTCTCTCTCTACCCCCTTTCATAACTATCTCTGTCTCTATCACTAAAGGAATAAAAAGCCCCTTTAAGCCTTTAAAATGCACCTCGACTCAACAGCACAGTGGGTGAAACGGAGCCGTCAAACTTCACATTTTACCGTCACACTGTGGTCACACTGACTAAATAAATCTATGCTCTTGTCAAAGTATTACACCAAAGCGCGTTATTTTCACCTAAAACAGCAGATTGTAGTTACTTACATGACCCAGACACCAACAAATTGAACATCATTCTCTTCCTCTGATTCTGATCCTGAGGATTACAGTGATGTATGATTCATACACACAGGGTCAGCGTGTTCATGCAGTGTTCAAGCAGCCAGTAACATTAATGATAATAGTGTTGTTTAATGACGGAACACGGTAGTCTACAACCTCCAAATGGCAACAGAGGGGGGGGGGTATCAGTTTTGTTGGTAAATAAATTTAGGTTATATTGGAGAAAATGTACAAAACCGTTAAAGGAAAAGGCATGATTTGGCATTTACTTCCTCGGAGGTGGTTTGGTGGATTTATGTAAGAGAGTTTTAAAGTCGAGACAAAGTAACAGAGGGACAGAGCAAACATGGATATGAATTAAGTATGAAAGGATTTATTTTGATAATGTAGTCAACGTAACCTTTATTGTTGGGGGATAATAAAGGTTAACTTGACACTTATGTTTGCAGCAGCTAGTTTTCATCCCTAATGGATATTGAAAGGAACCTCTGCAGCACTCAGCAGTGTTTTACTGTAGGCCCCGACTTCAAAGTCAAAACTTTGTTTACCTGCACCGAGTGTGCTTATTACTATGTAAGCAGGTCAGTCCACATTTGTGTAAAATAAAAAAAAAAGAAGAAGAAATTGTTTACAGTTGTATCCTGAAGTCGTATTAGTTTAGTTTTACGAGATAGATCGATTCTCCCAGCAGCACTGGAGTCAAAATTAAAGCTTTAATCTGAAGTACCGTATAGCAGGCTTGTGCTAAACATCGGTTCTTTATGCATTCCTTTATTCATGGTGTTATGTTACTGGATGGTTTGTCAGCACTACATCAGGGATGGCTAGAAAATCAATGCAGCACATTACCGGAATGCCGCCTTGCTTTTAAGAGTCTTTCGGCACGGAGGAATGGAGAATTTAAAAGGTTTGTAGGAAAAACGACAGGAATGTCCACACGATCGCAGTGTATTCTGGGAATTCTCTTCAGACGTCCATGCTGACTAAAGGAAAGAGGAAACCCAAGCGCTACAGATATTGTAGATGAAGTTGATACTTATCGATGCATGGTATTAAGATTGTGATCCCAGTGTTGCTGGTTATATTCAGAAATGTTACATACTCAGTGGTACTCGATCATAGTTTTTTCCTGAGGACATTTTGTTTTACAAAGTAACCTTGCAAGACATAAACCTGACAGTAAAGCTGTGTTAAAAAATGTTGCGATTAAAGGCTGGCTGTGACTTTGGGTTTACACATAGTGATTTAAATCTGCTTGTTTTCAGAGGTTTGATTACTAATTTAGTTTGAGGAAGCAAGGATCATATATGGTAGATTTATTGTTCTGCTCAGACCAATGCAAACTATTACACCAGCCTGTAAAATTAAAGTGTGTATACTGCTTGATAATGGGTCTTGCCGTCCAGGGAACTATGTACTATTGCTGCTTTGCATTTATGAGGAAAGTGTGGTAATTATGTTTTCTTTAAACTTGTATTGTTAGGTTTGTAGCAAATGCCTTCATTAAAGATATTGAGTTCACAGAAGCCACCTCTACACTTTTAGAGTTCAACAGCAGCTTGTTTTGATCCGGCTTTTATACAACATTTGTAAACACATTAGATTTCTCGTGGCTGTGGTTAATGGCTTTTAATGGAGTGGAAGGGTCATTGTTTTTAACTGCAACCGTGACATCCTGGAAATTAGTTTTGTTTGAATACATTATCAATCCTTAAGAGAAGCAAAGTAGAGCTTTAAAATGAGTCTCCTTCAATAAACCAGCTCATTACGGCCACTGCCGACCGCCCACTCCACGGCTTTAACCCCTATGTGTTTTTTTTTGCTTATGTGATGAATAGGATGTGTGTAATATTTGTTATAAATAAATAAAACACAACTAAAGCAGCACCTAGTCATCTCTAAACACATCTTTTTCTGAGTGAGAGTAATCAGTTTTTGAAACTAATCCTGGCTCAGTCCCCAGGTAGCTGACGAATACCTTGAATCTTGGTTCACAGAGTTAAACACAGTTAACATTTATCGACTAACAATCACCAAAGGCACATTGGCGAGCTGTTCAAGTGAAATCCCAGCCGCCGCGGCTGTCGAGCTGGCCAGACATTTAATGCTTCAGTCCCCAAATTGCCCCCTCTGGATTGGAGCAGCGCCTGACCAGGTGCTGCTCCAATCAGAATCCCCGGCTCGTCACGCCTCAGCAGGGAGAGCCAATTGCATGCAGGGGACCTTGCATCTTATTCATCATAAGCAAAACACTACAAAGGGGTTAAAGACATGGAGCGAGCGTTGGCGGTGGCAGTAACACAGCTTTAAAAATCGAGAAGAAACATAAGCTGGCTTGGAATTTCATCTAGCAGACAAGTTACTGCTGGGAAGATTTAGACAAATTTGATTTTAAGGATCACAAAACAATAAAGCTCAGTTTCACAGCAATGAGTAAATGTGAATCCTGTTTATATATGTTCATTTGTTCTCATCTGCACTTTCATAAAAATACAGTTGTGTTAATTTAGCTCTCAAAGCATTAACACAGAGTTTGACATACACACACTGAACCCAGTTTACCCAGTTTACATTTAAATTACAGGGGTGTAAGAAAATTTCAATACACTTGAGTATCGCGATATTATGTTGTCCGATACTGTATAGATTCTCAAAAGCACTATCAGTTTTTAATTATAGTAGTTTACATGCATAGACTCGTGGCAGACAGTGGTTCATTTTATTCAGATTGTATGCATATGTGTTCTTTATACTATGACAGTTTTCCTAAAATTAGATTAAAAAAAAGAAATCACAATATATTGCGATATATTGAATCTAGGGCTGTCAAAGTTAACGTGATAATATTCCCTTTTATTGACTTTTAATGCTGCAATTTTGGAGGTTTGGAGGCAGTTTTAAAGCTAGAGTGAAAATATTGGCATCATATGAAACTAGAAAACCTATACAGTATATACATATTGGTAGCAACCATGTCATAGTAACTTGTCGCAAAGGAGGCTAAATAACGCACCAAACTCAATTTTGGCGAGGAAAAACTGGCAGGGCCAGTTAAAAGGGGTCACCTTGACCTCTGACCTCAAGATATGTGAATGAAAATGGGTTCTATGGGTACCCACGAGTTTCCCCTTTACAGACATGCCCACTTTATGATAATCAAATGCAGTTTTGGGGCAAGTCATAGTCAAGTCAGCACACTGACACACTGACAGCTGTTGTTGCCTGTTGGGCTTCAGTTTGCCATGTTATGATTTGAGCGTATTTGTAATGCTAAATGCAGTACCTGTGAGGGTTTCTGGACAATATTTGTCATTGTTTTGTGTTGTTAATTGATTTCCAATAATAAATATATACATACATTTGTATAAAGCCAGCATATTTACCCACTCCCATGTTGATAAGAGTATTAAATACTTGATAAATCTCCATTTAAGGTACATTTCGAACAGATAAACAATTGCAAACAGATTTGAACAGATTTGCGATTAATCGTGATTAACTATGGACAATCATACGATTAATAGCGATTAAATATTGACAGCCCTAGTTGAATCGGAACCGTATTGAATCATAACCATATCGCAAGATTCTTGCCAATATACAGTCCTATTAAACTGACAGACAATTTTACATTTTTACAATTAGTTTTTGATGCATTTGTTCATAACTGCAGCTGATGGTAGTAGATGTTTTTTTCCTAGATCACATGGCTTTTATTCCTAAGAATTATCTTATGCAGTGTTTCCTCAAAAATCTGACCTGGTTATTAAACAAGCAGCTCATTTTTTTTTCTGGCTGTGCATGAAACTTGCGATGCCTTTTTGCAAGTTAAGAGGTGAAACTAATCGATTAAGGCAATCAAATTAGTAGAAACATGCATCCCACTCAATTCCCCGGTATTGCTGAGATGGGCAGGAAATTTTTCATAATTGCACATGACTGCCTGCTGTTGTCTTAGACATGCCCTCTAGATAATGCAGCGGGATTATACTAATGCAATTAAATCCTATGGGTTTTGATCAGACCTCCGACACACACAAATCCGCGCAGAAAGGAGAAAATAAATCTGACTCGCAGGTTTCCTACTCTGACTCACAGGTTCAAAAACAATCAATGCTGTGACCTATTCAAGGGAACAACGCACGCGAATAAATAATTCCTTTTATTCTTATGACAGAGGAGTACAGTCAATACTGCTGGAACATGAACAAGTCTCTCCCTAATGCAAGGAAAACACTGAGTCCGGTGTCAGGAAATGATGAATATCCTTTTTCTGCTGCACTCTTATCCCTCTGATGTAACTCTGGAATATACTGCACACATCGTCAAAATATCGACTGCGGGCCCTCCAAAACACATTTCAACTGCAACTTAACTAAGAGCATTTTTTTCCCTCACTTTTCAACCCTCGTTTCAACATGTTACAGAATTGCTAAGTATTAGGGGACTGCATTGAGGGAAAAGTAAATTTGGTAGGAGCAAATAGACGGAGAAGGGGATGCTATTAATGGTCCTTTTCCCTCAGAGACGCTCTGTGGTGGGCTCTCGTGACTAAATCTGTGAACCTCTCACGCCGCAATTTTATAACAAGTTGCGAAAACGCGGAGAGGTTTGTAGGTTGGCACAGAAAACAGGAAGCGGAGCGATGACAGAGACCTCAAAGTGGTAATCAAAATCAGTGCCGTCATTCGTTAGCACTCCGAGCGGGGACCTTGTGGATAACAAGCAGCGGGGGCAATAAGCAGAATGAAGGAGTGTGAAATGATACGGGAACATGAACAGACAGCAGCCCGGGCCTTCCTCAAAGGACCAGGACAACATGGCTGTCAACATCTATTTTGCTCCCATCATTAACACTATAACAGCATTAGCTTGAAGTCCCCCCGCAGCCTCATTTCATCTCAGAGCATTATGGGAACTGCTCGAGTTTTTACTGTGTCGTCCAACACTGTCTGGACTTCACCTTTGTGTTACAATCTGCCCTTTAAAACAACATTTTTTTTTGTCATCCGCAGGAATTGCCGGCACCCCGGTGGTCTTCAACGTGAATGGAGATGCTCCTGGTCGCTATGAAATCTACCAATACCAGATCACAAACAACACCACGGAATACAAGATCATTGGTCACTGGACAGATCAGCTCCACTTAGACGTATGGATATTTTAAATATGACTGAAAATATGTCTGAAAGATTGTATGCTTGACTTTTCTAATAATCGGATTGCTGTGCTGGTGATCATGCTCGATATCAGCGTCAGACTTTGACCATCAGCCAAAATGATTCATCAGACATCCCATATTTGGCTGTTTAGCATTTCATTACTAATTCAACCCTTTTAGTCTTGACAAGAAACTACAAAAACACTTGGCATTAAAACTATAATTCAGCTTCACCAACTGGAAAGATGAATGTTGTGACCATTAGTCCTGTAGAAAGGTATTGAATGGAGGAGTTCCCCTTCAGCAATTAGGACACAAGTCAAAACTATCTAAAAATATACAGCCCAATCGCACAGCAGTTCGTGAAATAGTCACGAAATTTAATGCATTGATTTGTGTACATAGATACAAATTTAAATTTGTTTTCGTGACGGTCAGCACGAAAAGCATGTAATCCACGTAATTGTGTACCAGGAAGTATAAAGAGCGGCGAACGCAGTGTAGGGAAGAGGTCGGGGTGGAAGGGCGGGACTTTCGCCCAGGAGACCGGGTTTCGTGACCCGTGTGGAAAATGAAGTCAAAGTTGATTTATTTGTCACGCAACTTTCATACTTAAGTTACAGCACTTCCAGTGTTATTTAAACCCAAACCATGATCTTTTCCTAAACCTAACTAAGTAGCTTTTGTCATGTAACTTCCGTACTTAAGTTACGGCAATTCCATGCGTCACGTGTTGCTGGACATTCGTAGGAAAAAGCATGAAAAATACGTTGTTGAAAGTCGTGCTGAGCGTCAACAAAAAAAAGGGAAATTCGTGTCTATGTACACGAATCAAGTAGATTAAATTTACTATTTCACTAACTGCCGTGAGACTGTGTTGAAATATATGTTCTCATTTGGGTTTATTTTCGTCCAACAATGCCAAAGCAGCCTCTTAACCATTACATGTGACATTTACAGCAACTCTAATATTGCTACACGTACTAGAGCTTCATTTATTCACCTCCTCATAACTTGTCACTGTTATCAAAGATGATGCTGAATGCGTCTTGCTTATGTCGGGTTTTATAGGGCAACAGTCGACGGGACAATATTAATAATAAATCATCCTCTTGCTGGTTTGGCTTTAGAATGTAGAAACATGTAGGCTAACAAAAGCTTTAGGTCAATACAAAGTGTGTTTCCACTCACAATTATGCCCATATAAGTAAATCTCCAATGGAGTAAAAAGCCATCTTTTTGCATTAACCTTTTGCATTTTGCCATCATTACATGACACAGTAATACACCAGTTCCTGATTCAATATATACATACGCATGGAGCACGGAATCTTTTGCATGAGTTTACATCATAATTGCTTTGTTTTAAAAGCCAAACTTTGAGAGGAACAATGTGTATGCAGCCTTTTCTTCCTAAGCATCATTTATACATGAGCCCCCGGGTGTTCTTATTTTGTTGACGCACATACTGCAGGCATGGCATAAGATTATTGTAGACATCAAGGTCCCGAGTTACCGCTGCACACTGATCGACTTATCAGCATCACCTGCATGGCAGAGATCTCCGAGGAACAGCAAGAATGCCATATGGAGCTTTTTTTTTTTTTTCAGACACGAAACCAATCATCTAAATCATCCAGATGTTTATTTGAATAATTGAATATTCCCTATCCCCCTTTCCGTACCCCATCTTACTTTAATAAGGCCTCTTAAGCAAACTGCGTTATAATAAAAATAAATAACGTCAGTGCGACGGCAGCACAGGCGCACGATACTGCATCACCGAGACCGCAGCGCCACGCGGACTCTATTTACTTTTCCAGTAAGTGCAGCATTCCTTGAAAGTAATTAAACGGCAAAGTTGTTTCCTGTTGAGTTATAATCCGATGATGTCTTGATAAAAAGGGCTGCAGCCTCCATGTGGTGAACATCCCATTTACAGTTTGTCCATTCGATCACGCCCTTGTGTGTGTAAACTAATCTACCAAGTGTTAATTGAATTGGCTCCTCATGCATTATACATTACGTAACTAGTGTAACAATACGTAGTAAATTGTGTTTTTGCTATACCGACCCTTACAGGGGCTTTTTTAATTCTGATTGTGAGCTTCTCCAAATGTGATAATACTGAGTAATTGCACAGTATTTATGTTCCTTGTTTGGGTTTCAGGGTTGTGAGTATATGAGTAAAACAGTGTTAGTACTGTATGGTGAGGTGGAATAAATTTTTCTCATACTTTCCCCTCCAGACCAAGGAAATGCAGTGGCCTGGCGAAACACCCCAAGAAGTCCCCTCCTCTATATGCAGCCAGCCGTGCCGCCCCGGGCAGCGCAAGAAGACAGTGAAGGGAATTCCCTGTTGTTGGCACTGCGAGAATTGCGACGGCTACCAGTATCAGGCAGACACTTACAGCTGCAAGATGTGCCGCTTCGATTTGCGGCCTAACTCCAACCACACTGGCTGCGATCCCATTCCCATTGTCAAGCTGGAGTGGAGCTCCCCGTGGGCCGTCATCCCCGTCCTTCTCGCCGTCCTGGGCATCATGGCCACTCTGTTTGTGGTCGGCACCTTCGTGCGCTACAACGACACGCCCATTGTTAAGGCGTCGGGTCGAGAGCTGAGCTACGTGCTGCTGACGGGTATCTTTCTCTGCTACGCTACGACGTTCCTCATGATCTCCACTCCCGGCGTGGTTATATGCTCCCTGCGAAGGATTTTCCTGGGCTTGGGTATGAGTATAAGCTATGCAGCGCTGCTGACCAAGACTAATCGGATCTACCGGATTTTTGAGCAGGGCAAGATGTCGGTCAGCGCCCCTCGATTCATCTCCCCGGCCTCCCAGCTGGTCATCACGTTCAGCCTGATATCGGTGCAGCTCCTCGGAGTGTGCATCTGGTTCGGCGTCGACCCGTCGCAAGCCATCATCGACTACGAGGACCAGCGTACAGCCAATCCCCAAAAGGCCCGTGGCGTTCTGAAATGTGATATATCGGATCTCTCCCTCATCTGTCTGCTGGGTTACAGCATGCTGCTGATGGTCACCTGCACAGTTTACGCCATCAAGACCAGAGGGGTTCCCGAGACATTCAACGAGGCCAAGCCCATCGGCTTCACCATGTACACCACCTGCATTGTATGGCTCGCCTTCATCCCCATCTTCTTCGGGACCTCACAATCAGCAGAAAAGGTAAATATTCCTTTTCAAATGTGGTGGAAGTACCAAGTACCAAGTTTCGCCCCATTTTTACAAATTAATTATTTTAAATTAGGGCTGTCAAAGTTAACGCAAATTCGTTTTAATGCAATCCATCTTCTGGAGGTTGTAGCAGGCTCAGTTTCGAAGCTAGAGTGGAGATACTGGTATCTTATGAAACTAGAAAAACCTAAGGAATCCACTGGAACCAACTTGTCATGGCCATTTTCAAAGGGGTCCCTTGACCTCCGACCTCACGATATGTGAATGAAAATGGGTTCTATGGGTACCCACGAGTCTCCCCATTACAGTCATGCCCACTTTATGATAATAATTAATTTGTTATTAATCGCGATTAACTATTTTAATCGATTGACAGCCCTATTTTAAATTTGTGCACAGATGCCAATGCAGTCACTACGCTTTCTCAAATTGTACTGATATAAAAAAAGAGCACAACGGCAGCAAGTCAATTGAATTCACTCGTGCATGTTGGATGTCCGTTTTCCATTCGGAGCGTCTTTTATATTTCCTTTGCGCCTCATTGTGGAGAAATTGGCCACTCAATGTGTGTTTGTTGTGCAGCATCGGCCTCTTGTGTTTGTGGCCGCTGCCACTATTCATCATGAGATGATGGGTTTTGTGCTCCACTGTGGGGATTACAAGGCTTTAACAGCCGTCTTGTGAGGAGAATTCATTCACCTCAAGTTTGCTTGGATATGTTTTCTTTAATTGTGTTTCCATGTGTGTATGTGTGTTTTTGATTCAGCCTCACTGGATGAGAATACCGAGTAGTCAATCACTGCACATTCAGGCACGCGGAAATAGATAACGCGTTGTGAAGTAGCACAAAATTACTGTGGCTGTTGATGTTTCTTGTCAGTTGAAAGTGAATCACAAATAAGCTCTCACTAAGTGCTAATTTTCAGAGGTTGCTCAACGCAGATGTACATTAAAAAAGCAGAGTGCGGAGAAGTCAAACTACTGATAGCAGTAGAAGCATCAGTATGGGAGTTCTACTGTATGGCGCTGCATAATAACAAACGTAATAGCAGCCTTTTGACTGCCAACAGCATAAAAGAGACTGTTAAAAGGCAATGTAATGCATGAGTGTCCACGGACATTTGGTTCTAGTACAGTACTAGTAGAGACGAATGCCTAAACACCTTAAAAAAAAAATAAATATATATATATATATATATATATATATATATATATATATATATATATATATAAATAAAAGTAGTGTTTCTTGGACAAACTTTAGGGAAGGATATGGACTACTCTTTGTTCTCCTAATATAAGATGTAGTAAACCAGTAATATTAAGACAAGGGCTGTCAATCGATTAAAATATTTAATTGCGGTTAATCGCATGATTGTCCATGATTAATCGCAATGAATCGCAATTTAATCGCCAAGAAGATTGAAGTTCCTAATAGACAATACTTAGTGCTGATGTTCAATGTTTTATCTGCATTACAACTAGAGCGGTCAATTGTTTAAAATATTTAATCGCGATTAATCACGATTGTCGCAAATGAATCGCACATTTTTTCTGTTCAAAATGTACCTTAAAGGGAAATTTGTCAAGTATTTAATACTCTTATTGGAAATCAATTAACAACACAAAACAATGACAAATATTGTCCAGAAACCCTCACAGGTACTGCATTTAGCATAAAAAATATGCTCAAATCATAACATGGCAAACTCAAGCCCAACTGGCAACAACAGCTGTCAGTGTGTCAGTGTGCTGACTGGACTATGATTTGCTCCAAACTGCATGTGATTATCATAAAGTGGGCATGTCTGTAAAGGGGAGACTCGTGGGTAATAGAACCCATTTTCATTCACATATGTATCTTGAGGTCAGAGGTCAAGGCACCCCTTTGAAAATAGCCACGACAGTTTTTCCTTGCCAAAATTTAGTGCACGTTTGGAGCGTTTTTAGTCTCTCTTGCGACAAGCTAGTATGATATGGTTGGTACCAATGGATTCCTTAGGTTTTCTAGTTTTATGTGTTACCAGTATCTTCACTCTAGCTTTAAAACTGAGCCCGCTACAACCTCCGGATGATGGATTGCGTTAATGCGTTAAAGAAATTAGTGGCATTAAAACGAATTTGCATTAACGCGTTATCACGCTAACTTTGACAGCCCTAATTTAAAACAATAAATTTGTCAAAAATGGGGCACAACTCCTTTGCTCTCCATCTGCCGTGTTCAATACGGTAAAATAAACAGCTCAGCCACTCAAAACTCGGCATTAACCAACATGCACATACATTTGGAATAAGCTTGTGGCAGAATCCATTAGGTCCACTTTGCCAGATGTGTTTTCTGTAGATTTGGCTGAAGCCCTTTAGCATCAACAGGCAGCGAGGAATATTCTGTCAACAGGTACATGATGGCATAGGGACACTCAATTTAAGGCTATCAGGAAGCATGTAAACAGCTTGTGGCCAATAACTTAGTTACTCCATGCATGTAAACACAGCCAGCCAAATACAAATCACCTCTCTTCTTCATTTGTATGTAACTCTGCCATTGAAGAGCAGGTGGAGAAATCATTCTCTGTCTAACAGGGTTTCAATCCAATCCAAGTGGCGCTTACACAAATCGAAGACTTGTTGTGTTGTTATCACAAAGAATAAAGGTCAAATGAATTTACACGACACCAGGAAATAATACAGTCTATCTGTGAAAGAACACCACAAACCATAAACTACTACAAGGAACACCTTATCAGGGTTAAACAAACTTTGTTTTATTTTTCCTGTTTTCGGAGAAGTCATTTACTTTTATTTCCCCAGATGGATTTTATCCTGTTTATTCATTAAATATTCTCTTATATACGCCATTAAATATTAATCCATTCCTGTTAAATGTGACTATTAGTTAAATTAAAATACTCATTATTCAATAGAAACTTTATTATAACAACTGAAAGCATGATATGTTATGGCCTACCATAATCTTGACCCTTTAATTGTGTTGTCGCATTCCAAAGAAACAGTAAATTATTTAATTTGTCTATATTCCGAAAACCCAAAGGCAAAATGTTTGGGTACAAGGACTTGGAGGAGTGTGTTCCTGTTGGCATGCTTTGCGTGTAGGTCGGGACAGCTCTGGCAGCTGTCCGGACAAGGGATTTGATGCCTAATGACATAAAAGGAGCAATCCCGCTTCAAAGAAACTTCATAATGGCTGAGCCTTGTGAGGCTCCCGTCCCCAGCCCCGTCCCCTCGCTGTACCCATGCAGCAGATTGGCAATCATATCGGCGTGTCAGAGAAAATTTATGTCACCGGGGCCGATGGAGGTGGACAAGGGTCTCGGCTCCCCTCGCGGAGTGACTCCACTCTGTACTCCGGAGGGGAAGCAATATTGTTCCGAACTCACCACAGGCCACGTGTAATCTTCTCAGGAGATTACAACACTCCCCCCTCCTTCACCGAGGAATGCCAGCATTGCAGTGTTGATGGAATACAATGCCCTATGGCCTCCATTTCGCACTGATATCTTGTTTTCTTAACTGACGTGGCTTTAGGGGACTTAATTTGTGTAAGGCCACTCTATAGTTTATTTTTATTAGATCAACATATATCATTGTCACTGTATGACAGGTCATGCTATTTATTTCATACATTGTTGCTTTCCCACTTGAACTGACTGACAAAATAAGGTCCTACTTGTAGTATGAACAAAAACACCAAAGCGAAAGAATGCTACACAAAAGCCCTGCTGAAAATCATATCCTATCTTAGTCAGATTAATACTAATGGATATTTAGCTGCAGCTTACATGGTCATGGTGCGGCAAAGCAGAGGTTGACCGATTAATCGGCGCTGATAGGACGGTTTACAAACTATCGTTATTGGTGAAATTTGGCTCCGATAATGGCCGATGCGGCCCCGTAATGAGGGCCACTTTTGTTGAAAAATATGTGTGCATATGATTAACTCCTGATCATAATCTTAATAACTGTTAAAGACCCCATGAAATGGTACTCACATTTCGAGATCGGGAGATGGGGGGGGGGGGGGTTGGCCATAAATACACGACAGACTTTAAATTATGTTTTAGATATTTATTATTTAGATAGTTTGAGACTTACTTTTGCAGAAAGCAATTCTCCACTGGAATGAAAAAACCTTCAACGCATTATTCTGGCGATAGTGTCATTGTGGGCTAAAACTTTGCGTCCACAGCAGGAGACAGCTGATTTTACAGCAAACAGACAAGTGGTATTCACATCATATCTGACCCCAAAAAAGTTATCTCTCGTATATATATAATGCAACACTATCAGGTCTTTGTCCAGGATACAAGACAGGCAGACAGGGAGGAAAAGAAATCATTCAACCGCTACTTTTACTTGCTTATCGTACCAATTTGGCGTTCTGTCTTCTAAATAATCCGGCCACGTAACTATCCAGTCATGAAATGAAATCGCACACTTTAGGATCCTCCTTACCTCAGGAATATGCACGAAAATTAATGGTTTGTAAGAGCGGCATTTAACAACATAACGGGGCGTGCAACAAAAGTAATCCTGGCCAGTCATACGCACAGAACAGTTTATTGTAAATAAATAGAACATATTCCAACGATGTAATCCATGAAATCCCACTTCAGGATGTTCTCTTACTAATGATTAAATTCAGAGTGACAAAAGCGGGTTTAATAACAGCGGCGTAAGCAAAAGTAGCCGACAGAAAAAAGCATGTCATTAACTCCGACTGACGGTGAGAAACTCTCAATTTCCTCTTTCAAAAAAATAGATTAGTTAGTTTGATTTTCAGTTCAGGATTTATTTACTAATTCGGCCTACTTTGGGTTTGATATTCACTTCCAAATCTATATATTTATTTAGGTATTATTACCTTATTATTACTATTTAGTATTAGTTTGAGATTCAGTTCCATATTTATTTATCTACAGTATTTTTTTTTTTTATCTATTTATTTATTTAAGTATTTATTACTTTGAGTTTGAGATTCAATTCCAGATTTCTTTATCGATTTTTTTTTTTTAATCTATTTATCTATTTATTTATTTAGGTATTTAGATTGTTCATTTCAGACAGTGTTGAATATTATTTTGGTGGTATCGGTGGATTAATCGGCTTTTTCCTTCTCCTAACTATCGTTACTATATTCGGACTTCAAAAATCCACTACCGGTCGACCTCCACTGCAAAGGTTTGCAGACGATCTGTAAGCATCTTGAGAAGTGAGGATAAATGTGGTACAAGCTGATATACAAACACCATATGTCATGACCCCATGCTGGAAAAACATAATTTATAACTGTTGACATGCTAGTGGTTCGGCGCCCTGTGGGCTATTCCCATGCCAAAAGACTCGGTCATTTGTGATGTCTGTAAATGTAATGTCACACAAAACCTCAGGCAAATCTCTTTGAAGGATGTCTTGCCAGCTGTGTTTTCACTGAACACTCTTCGGCCTCGTGTTCGTCGACTTCAGAGGACCTCGGAAATTTTACTCCAAGAGGCAAAGTCGACTCTTCTCTTCTTCCTCTGTTTTCTAATTAATGGTTACGACACCGGAGTCACTGGGAAAAGATAAGGTAGGGTCACTGTGAAAAAAAGCCCTCAAATTCAAATTAATTACGTTCGTTAATGGAAGTCCACTTTTAAATGTTTTCATCTCATAATGCATGTGTCAATATCAAACATGATCTACCAATTATACGTTTTACATCTGGTGCGCTGACTCGCCACATTCCCCACATCGACGAATCAGAGATTGGACTGTGTCTGAGCACTGGGATGATTATCATAAATGAAAAATCACTTGCAGGCACTTTTAATATGCTGTAGGATGTTTCTCTCCGCTCCGTAGCTGGTTGCCGGCGGCTATATATCTGCCACCCAGCTGTGAGCTGCAGCTGTCACTGGCTTCGGAAAGCACACAATCCTTATGCTGTTGTCGCAAAACCTCAGGCTAACAAAAAAACATCTATACGCAGACTACACAGACACCTATCAGGGGGGCACTTCTATTTAGTCGTGTATCATAAATAAACAAACAGAGCAATGAAAGCAGAGCTCAGAGGTGGTGAATCCAGCGCATGAAAATAAAAGAACGTGAACAAAGGGTGCTGTATGCCATCGCGGTGTCTTATTATGTGATACTGTAAGTTCTTCTACAATATAAAGCTGTGATTTACATGACAATATGACTATATATTACTTGTGCAAGGCAGCGTCTGACCTTCATGCAAGACTCTAAAAGACTATTGAAAGCAATACATTCTTGGGCATCACATGCCCCAGAAATCAATCTCCTTCCTGCAGCTTTATTAGAAAATTGTCTCTCAGAGTAAAAAAAAAATATGAATTAGATTCTCCTTGATAGACTTATTCAAACTGTGCAGGCTCCACAGTGAGTGTGCTCAGATTAACCTGAGATACTATAACAAGAGCATCGCTGTCCATTAGTCGGCGTATAGCCTCAACAAATGATTCTGTTTTGCTGCTGTCTCTTCCTATAATACAGATGTATATCCAGACCACAACCCTGACCATCTCCGTGAGCCTCAGTGCGTCGGTCTCTCTGGGGATGCTCTACATGCCCAAGGTCTACGTGGTTCTCTTCCATCCGGAGCAGAACGTACCCAAGCGCAAGCGCAGCCTGAAGGCTGTGGTCACGGCAGCCACCATGTCCAACAAGTTCAACCCCAAAGGAGGCCTGAGGCCCAACGGAGAGGCCAAGTCTGAACTCTGTGAAAGTCTCGAAACACAAGGTTGGTATCTCACGCGCCTCGTGTTGCAACAAAAGAGAAAAAGGAAGAATGCAATGTGTTCCGGAGAAGCTCAACCAGGAGTTGATTTTTTTAACGCTGATGCAACGAGCTGCTTCTAAAGCAGTTATAGAACACACACACGTCTACTTGAAAAGAATTATCTCCTTTTTATGTGAACATAATTGATGCCAGTGTTATTTTGCACTTCAGCAGTTCTGGAAATTAGCAAAACCTTATGTGAGCATACAAGAAATTAGGGTGCCGTTTCAGTGCCAACTAAAGTGGTGTTATATTATGGTTTCTTTTTGAACACGAGCCATTGCAGATGACATAAACAGAACGGTGTGAATAATTAGAACTGATAGGAGTGATTTCAACTTAGCCTCTAGCGATCATAGCTTTGGGGGTTTTCAAATTCCCCATTATAAAAAGGTCAAACTAATGCTTATAGCCTAGTCTACTGCATATTGCTCTTCTTAGATTAAGCAAAATCCTATCATATCTTTTTTTAAGTTTTGTATGTTCCACTATGCTATATCGGAATTAGGGCTGTCAATCAATTTAAATATTTAGTCACAATTAATCGCATGACTGTCCGTAGTTAATCGCGATTAATTGCAAATGAATCGCACATTTTGCTCAAAATGTACCTTAAAGGGAGATTTGTCAAGTATTTAATACTCTTATCAACATGAGAGTGGGCAAATATGCTTGCTTTATGCAAATGTATGTATATATGTATTATTGGAAATCAATTAACAACATAGAACAATGACAAATATTGTGCAGAAACCCTCACAGGTACTGTATTTAGCATAAAAAATATGCTCAAATCATAACATGGCAAACTCAAGCCCAACAGGCAACTACATCTGTCAGTGTGTCAGTGTGCTGACTTGACTATGACTTGCCCCAAAACTGCATGTGATTATCATAAAGTGGGCATGTCTGTAAAGAAGAGTCTCGTGGGTACCCATAGAAGCCATTTTTATTCACATATCTTGAGGTGAGAGGACAACGAACCCCTTTGAAAATGGCCATTACAGGTTTTCCTCCCCAAAATTTAGCGTAAGTTTGGAGCGTTATTTAGCCTCCTTCGCGACAAGCCAGTATGACATGGTTGGTATCAATGGATTCCCTTAGGTTGTTTCTAGTTTCATAATACCAGAATCTTCACTCTAACCTTAAAACGAATTTGACTTAATGCACTATTATCGCGTTAACTTTGACAGCCCTAATCGAAATACAAAAAAAAAAACGTGTTTGAAAAAGGCAGGAATGAACTTTTCTGTTTCACCAGGATAATCCTGTATTTTGAGCACATGGAACAGAAAAAATGAGTCCCATTCTCACAAACTCCGACCACACTGGATTTGTGAATCAGGAGGTGTGACAGGGTGCCCACACTATTCTGATTTTGAAAGGGACCAAGGAGACGGGTAGCTCAGCGATGGAAAAGAGGATATTTCAATCACCGAGATAAAGTGTATGAGTAGGCTGTCCCCCTGTGTGTGGGGCATGGTGAAATCCAATCAAGCAAACCCCACATGTTCTGATTACTGAAAGTCCTGATTTTAAACTGTGACAGGCTGAATAGGGTAGAATTACGTGTATTAGGACTAAAAAGCCTGCGCCCACACTTGCATGAATGCCTTTTTTCGACACCAGAATGGAGTATCCCATTATAGGGCCCATTTATAGGTGCTGAATCTCGCCCTCTGGTTTGAACTGTCAATCTAACAACTGCTCTTTGTGCTCTATGTGTCAGACTGTGTTGAGGGAGGGGAGCCCTGTGAGGGACTTTAGACTCTCAGGTAAACCTGATTAGACGATACCCTTTTATTATCTGTGAGCACTTTTTTTTTTCCTGTTAATTTCTGCTAATGTTCACCACAACACCCCGTTGCCTGCCCCATACTACGCACAAAGCATCCCTTGGCTAAAATACATAACCCTGAATGACACCGGGCAGTAATCACACCCTCACGAATCCGCCCGTGAACCAACAGACAATCAACTTGGGTAGAAAAAACATTGGTGTGCGGTACTGTAAAAAAAAAAAACGGCCAATCAGCACGGCAAAGCCCGTTAATGTGGGAAGATGACAACACTTTGTCTGAGTGCAGGAGACAAGCGATAGCCGTGGTGTCCCCTGCAATTTGTTTCCCCCTGTTGACAAAAGAAGGAATTTGCGGTAATGGGACGACAACAACAATGAGAGGGGAACAGGGAGAAGACAGATGGGTCTGCCAGCTCCAATTCTTTCTGGACCATCTATTCTTTATCTTGGCCTTGCAGCACATAAATATTCAAATAAGGTTCATTCATCAATGCTTCTCTTTGGAAGAGATGCTTTGGATGAAACGGCGAGAACGCCGCCCCCCCCCATTCATACAGCCGACCCGGCGACTGACAAATATACAGAAACATTTACCATTACATGTCACTCCTCCGCGGCACTTTCGGCCCCACGACTCCGGCTTTTCAGCTGTCTTCTGATTGGATTCATCCCCTCTGACATATTCAATCAGCCAAGGCTGCTGTGGGCAGATTGGCAGATTGGTAGCGTGATTACCACCACCACGCCAAAGCATGCTCTCGCTGAGGACAATTTTATTCTAAAAATGCCACACACATACACGCAGACACTTGCAACACAGACATAGTATGTGTGCATCGGAGCATGACTGCACACATGCACACACACACACACAAGGTACTGTATTGTTTGACAGTCATGTTTCACCAGCAGGGTTGGGCTTGTTATGGTGACTGCGGTCCGCCCTCCGGTCATCTGTCTTGTGTGTTTTATTCACAGCTGATATGAAATTCCATGAAACACGAAAAGGATGTTAAAGAATAATGAGCTCTATTATCAAACATTGATGACGACACTTATAGTGCCAAGTCAGATCACATATTGTTTAATATTAAAAATGTCACTGGAATACAACTGACTGACTGCTGCATGTTTTGCTTGGTGCACAGAGGAATCTCAGGTCTTTGCATGTACAGTAGTAAAGGACTTGCATTTGAATGGTCACTAATGCATTTCATACCACTGCTGTGATCTGCTTGGTTGGCTCTATATTATGCAATTTATCATACAATTAAATGATTTAATCGGCTGTGAAGAAAACATGTTGACAGAGGTTTCCCTGATTTCATTGATGGTACTGTAATAGCAGGTACTTACATTGATATGACCATTGCCACAGCCTATGAGTCTGACTGCATCTGCATCACTGTCTTGACAAATATTTCATGGTGATGTGTTGTTAAAATGTCTGCAATGTTACCATGTACAATAGCAATCAATGATTCGCTTAGTTACAACAATCAACGGTAGTTCTGTTCACCAAAAAGTAAAATCGCAAATTTTCTCTGGTTCCAGCTTCTCAAATGTGACGATTTCTCTGTTTTCTATGATTGTAGAGATTGAATATTTTTCAGTTTCGGGGTTTGACGGGAAAAAAAAAAATCTGAAATTGAATTGTGATGAGCATGAGAGATACTTCACTATTTTCTTGACATTTCAGAGGTTAAACAATGGACTAATTCAAGAAAACAATTGGCAGATTAATCAGTAATGAAAGTAACCATTAGTTTCAGCCCTAATCTATTTTAGATTTATATTATTTTGCATCATTGCAACAGTTGATTCGGAATCAGTCACATTTCTACTGTCTTCAAGCCATTTCTCACCAGTGCGATTCGAAAATGCGGTGCGGGAATGCGAAAAATTTGCATGCGAATTTTCCGTATTTTCGCACCGCATTTGACAACTATGCAAAACCGGTTCCGGTGCGAATTATCAGCGTTGCCGTGTTCCATTTTCGCCAATGGAGGCTCCTAACTTCACACAACAAAAACCTATCCAGACAGAGAATGTCTCAGGGTCTAACGTTAACTACGCAGAACATAAACTTATCGGACCCCAACTTTGATGATGACTCCAGCCGTTGTGGCTAGTCCGTTACATGACCAACATATAACATGGCGAGTGCATATTAGCTAAACTACCATCTTCATCGTATCCCAGCTGCTGGGCTGATCTCATGCCATATATATTATATAGTATAGTAGTTATATAGTCCTTTATTTGGTTGTTGAGGTAGTAGTGTTTGTTGTATATTATTGGGTGTTGAGAAGTGGACGGCCCATTGTTATTCCGAAACACCAATAGTCCGAAAAATGTCCCATTGGACCGAATACAGCCCATTTGTCCGACAGTCGCAACCCCGAAAACAAACGCTCATTGTTCCAAAGCCCATTGCTCCGAAAATACACGCTCTCCGTGCAACAAACAGAAGCACGTGGCTAATTATTCAGATCAGTTGGAACAAAGGATTTTATCTATTACCGCAGATGAAAATCCACTGAAATCGAGGTCCGTCGGAATATTTATTCCCCCGCACGAATGTCCCACAGAGGTGTGCAAGCATTTATAAGAACCCACAAATTCTTTTTTTTTTATAAATTTTAGCGCCAATTTTTCAGACTAAAATCTGTGCTTGGTTTGAAACGGCTTCTCAGCTTCGCAAATGACGCATTTCTATTTAAATGCAATACAAAGAAAAAGGAGACATCATTCCTGTAAATACAGCTTTCACATGACAACACCCTGCTATTATGATTGGTTCCACCTGCACTCATTTGATGAAGTCATCCATAAATAGAACTACCCATCAATCTTGACAACATGTGCTCGGAAAGATTACCGCTTCACGCCTATTTGAATCTCACCCGTTGCATTTTTAACCCTTTCCTTCTGTCTCCTACACCTTCACTTGCAGTGTTGGCTTCCAAGCAGACATACATAAGCTACAGTAACCATGCCATCTAAAGCCAGAGACGAACAGCGGAAGCGGAGCCAGGACCTGCCTGAAGGGAGAAATCACCTGATTCTGGGGAATACTGGGGAAATACTGGAGGACTTCCAAGCTGCAACAGCAGAGGAGGACTAGGGGTGGAAAGATGGGAATTTGTCTCTCCACGAAAAGAAAGCATGTCATATTTTTCTAGAGAATCAGGTAAAGGCTTGAATGCCAAATTTATGAGAAATTAGATTTGCAGGAGGGAGATGGGAGATGTAAGGGAGATTGGACAGTTCATTTTCCTCTTCCCACCCTTTCTGAGACACAAGCGAGCGTCGGGCAGCGACCTTTCCTGGAGTCTACAGTATGTTTTCCTTCTGAAGTGTAAAGCACACAATTTCAGCTCTCTCTGAGGCTGAATCGTTTCATGACAACAAAAACAGGGGGGGAAACGTGTTCTGTTTTTGCTCGAGTCAAATGCAGTCGACAAGGTGAAACAGTATAAAAATACAGTCATTATTTTTGGTTACTGGTATTATTGGGGTTGAAAGCTGCAGTACTCTTCAAACTGTACATGCCTTACTACAGTACATTCAGTATTCCTATATGAACTAACCATATCTGAAACACCAGAAAATAAAGCAGTGGGTCATCCCAGTTTTTTTTTTGTTATTTTTTTATTAATGTCTCATAATAATGATGATGATGATGATGATGATGATGATGATGATGATGATGCCATCATCTTGGCAAACCTAGTGTACAGTCCCAGAGCATGCTTGTGGGAGCATCACGTGTACTGTGCTGTGTTGTCAACGTCTTTGGAATGCAACATTTGTCATGGTTGTCATTCACAGTGGAGATGTCATTTTGGACCATTTACCCAACTGGGTCACCCTCTGCTGAGTAAAGAGCAATTTCAAACACAAACGGATCTACACGTCTAAAAGCAAATTACCGTGGATTACCTTCATAGTTTACTCTACACTCCATAAATGCCAGCCAGTATTTAAAAGACATGTTGATTGCATACTTTAAACATCCCTGATTTATTGGCCTTCATTTATCACGCGCTTTGTTGAAGCCTTTGCAAATTCATTGGATGATTGTGAGAAATCATGTTTCCCCCATGTGTTAAACTTCCATCCGAGCTAACATTAAAGGTACAACACAGTTGCATTTGGCATTCCCTCCTATAAATTACAACGGTTAAGTCCATATTATCCTGTGTTTTCTATATTTGTCTATTTCAATGTTTAAAGATATAGATTTAAAAGAATATATCTATTATTATTAATTATAGCAGTGGAGCTATAGAATGACAGTATATTCTGTCCCTAAACACTTGATTTGTGAAGGAATAAAACTACACATCAGTCTGTTGTCATACCAGATACAGTATATTATTTTTAAAGCTTAAAATATGATAGATTACAGAGGACAATATCACATGGGGACCTCCTATGATTTTTGACAGGTGCAAAGGTAATCTGTGTTGCTTGCTTTAGGATTTTATTCCTTTTCTGGGTCATGCATTTTCAGGCTACAGTGGAAATGATTAATGAGAGTTTTAATAGTATTTTGGGTACAAAATTAGGCTCCTGCCGCTACCCAGCATGAAGACCCATTTGGAGAAGGTGCAAGCTCACTTCCATCAAAGGGCATAAATGTTCAAAGATAATTAGGTGGATGACATGCGTAGGATTTCCTAAGGAGTGTTTTGCCTTTCAACAGACCCAATAAGATCTTTTTTTTTTAGGGCTCTGTTTAAATATTCCCCACAATCCTAGAGAATAGTATTTTGGTAATTGTCAGATTTCCACATATAAATACATTAAATAGTCATTTAATTTAGCCAAAGCGGACTTTGTTGCAGTAAACCTGCATTGAGTGACAGTGGGGATCCCACTGAGAATTAACACTAACATCTACGACCCGATGCAGCTTTTAGCAGCATTCATATTTAAATTTCCACAGTTGATAATTACATCTCATTCTGTCTGACACACATTAATTGATTTTCAGAGTAATATCGACAACCTCTCATTTTTTAGATGAAATGTGAGGATGTACAGCTGCTTGATAAATAAAGGCCAGTGCCTTCATTCTGTGCCTCATACCCATTAAACTACTCCCGCCATCCTTCCATGGACCCTTCACGGTGTCGTTTGCGTTGCATCCATTACCTTTCGAGTGTATTCTGTTCAAACATGAGGAAGAGAGGACTCAATGTACAATTTATAATTAAGTGTGTAAACTCCATTTCTGTCTCCAGTCTCTAAAGTATTTGTTATAAACAGTAACTCTGGAATTTGTCTCATTTAAATGTTATCCTCAGCGATGCAAAAATATGTATGTTGCATGTCAAAACTCATAACAAGTCATGTGAACAATTTGAGAGAAAGGTGTAATGTCCAGAAGGAAAACTACTGCGGAGGATTATAAATAACTAATACTTTTGGTTTAATCAATGATTCTCTCAGCTCTCAGCTCTCAGCTCTCAGCTTCAACAAAAGTCTAGGGTGTTGCCGCAAATGTCGTTTTCTCATCAGTTGATAAAGTATCGTTTGTTGGATTGTTTGTGTTTGTGAATATGATAATTTACTGCTTTTTTTTTGCCACAACCCCTCCTTCCTTCCCTTTATTTTTCTAAAAACACTTTGTCTGTGTTACAAAATAGAATATGTAAGTGCTGACTGAAATTAAGCGGCAAGTTAATGTACGTTATTAAAATGGATTGATCCTGTCTGCTTTATGTACTGAATTATTTAAAAAAAAAAAAAGAAAGAAAAAAAAGATTAAAAAAAAGAATTACAGTGCCTGGATATTTATGAATTATCTATAGAAAAAAAAATACAAATGTGTAGAGCATGTTCATTTTTATACAAGATATTTCTAATAAAAGACTGTTTTGCTAATAAAGTGTGGCTGCTACTTCTTATTTTGCATGTTTCAATAGCAATTCAACATACAAAACATGTATGTTTCACCGAAGAAAAGCGTTTCCATAAGTACCAGGTAACAACCGCAATCATCATTATCACTGATCCTTATTACTGCATTCTCCAAGTTGACGCTATACGCAAGACTAAGGAGAAATGCATGCTATGAGATTTTAATTGTCATATAGAAGCACAGAAATGAGCAATTAAAGGGCTTTTCAGATGGAGAGCGACACTCCGCCTCGCGCACTCGCTTGTATCCACGGGGTCTGACTGCGCTCCTCGTGTGAACAGACAGGCAGAGAAGCGCTCTGCGAGTAAACGCCAGGCGCTATGTGTGGCAACCATGGAAACGGCTTCTGTGCACTAATGTATGTATCCCTAATCAGAGCTCGATTTTTTTGACACGTGGCAATCCTAGTCTTTGATGCCAGCCACAGACTGTTATTGTTGATAGCTAAAGTTAGCTAAATTAGCACCGTCATTTAAACGATACGTAACGTTACCTGAAATGTCGACTCTTGCGCCGATGCTCTGCCATGCGAACGCCTGTGTGCTCCTGTTTATGTCTCGCAAATAGTTATATACTCCAGGGAACTGTCCTCTTGTGTCTCATTGAAAATGAATTACGAGGCTTGACAGGTGTTCAGATTTTTGTTATAATAAAGAGCTGAAACAATCAATCGATTAGTCGATTGACAGAGAGCAACTATTTTTAGGGCTGTCAGTCGATTAAAATATTTTATCGCGATTAATCACATGATTGCCCATAGTTAATCGGGATTAGTCGCAAATTAATTGCACTTTTTTTTTTTATCTGTTCAAAATGTACCTTAAAGGGAGAGTTGTCAAGTATTTAATACTCTTATCAACATGGGAGTGGGCAAATATGATGCTTTATGCAAATGTATGTATATATTTAAAATCAATTAACAACACAAAACAATGACAAATATTGACCAGAAACCATCACAGGTACTGCATTTAGCATAAAAAATATGCTCTAATTATAACATAGCAAACTGCAGCCCAACAGGCAACAACAGCTGTCAGTGTGTCAGTGTGCTGACTTGACTATGACTTGCCCCAAACTGCATGTGATTATCATAAAGTGGGCATGTCTGTAAAGGGGAGACTTGTGGGTACCCATAGAACCCATTTTCATTCACATATCTTGAGGTCAGAGGTCAAGGGACCCCTTTGAAAATGGCCATGCCAGATTTTCCTCGCCAAAATTTTGTGTTAGTTTGGAGCGCTATTTAACCTCCTTCGCATGACTTAGTATGACGTGGTTGGTACCAATGGATTCTTTAGGTTTTATAGTTTCATATGATGCCAGTATCTCCACTCTCTTTAAAACTGAGCCTGCTACAACCTCTGAAAGATCAAATGCGTTAATGCGTTTAAGAAATTTGTGGCATTAAAACAAATTTGCGATCGCGTAAACTCCACAACATTTTCTAATTCTATTTTCTTCAATGTTAGGATGTGTTGGTTTTCTTGTCTGTTGGTAAAACAAAACACGACACTGAAAAAAAATGTCACCTTGGACTATGGGAAACTTTGACGTGCATTTTTCAGTATTTTCTGACATTCTATAGACTAGATGATTAATCACTTAATCGAGAAAATAATTGACGGATTAATGCGACGATGCAAATGATCATTAAATGCATAATAAACAGTAAACTTGCAGCAAGTGTTAGAGAATCAATGACCTTGTTGTCATAATGGTTTTTTTATGGAATAGCAAATTGAGGTTATGTGAATGCACCTTCCTGGAGACTGATGGATAATTTATTAACATGATTTGCAAAGATTAGAAGGCTACATTCAGATCACATACAACATCTCACCACTGGGATCGCCCAGAGCTAAGAGTTGTACGTCCCATAAAATAATCAGGATTTTTCCATCTCTTCATATTTATTGCTGAATCATAAAAGCCATGTGATTTGCCAGAGGAGAAGCTGTCAGGGGGGGCTGGGGGAAAAAAAATGGATTTCATCGTCAGTCAAAAATAATAAATTGGAAAGTAACATGGAGAGGATCTCAAGGCCACCATTGAGCAGATTCTTTTTGAACGTTCCCCCGTGTCGTTGCATTGACAACAGAAAACTGTCAAACATGGAAACAAGCCAAAGTCGGCGCAGAATGACAATGCTGCCTCGTGCACCAGTAATCGGAGGAGCCACGACCTCAACCTCGGTTTAATGATGGATCAATACGGTCAGCTACACCTGCAGCACATAAGCCTTGAACAAATTGAGAAAATATCATACCATCTATAAAAGCTGACAGAATTATGAGCCACTCTAAATGAAAAGCAGAGCTGGTGAAACTATCTTTATAGCGCATTTACTGCAGGGTTGAAATTGCCACCCGGGTGATCACAGATACGGCACTATCATTAGCCCTGTGTTTTCCGAGTGAGTCCCCTGCCCTGCACAATTAGCAACACAGCAGTATCTACAAAATTGTATAGTCTTCTCTTTCTGCTGTGATATATAGGAGACTTCCCAAGGAGAAAATGTACATTTTTCAAGTTCTAATAAAGTCTTTCCTTCCCCGTTGCCACCCTCCCCAGACTACTGCACAGCATTTCTAGGTTTTAATTGAAAAACAGATCTGTCAAACTAAGGGTTGTTGCTGTGAAAGCAAAAGCCTTTTTCTTTGCAAGCCAGTATATTGTTCTAACTAATATGACCACGAGATTAATGAAAAACACAACTCGGTAAGAGGTGGGCCCTTAATCTGCAGTTTGGGCCTTGTTCAGTGCTGCCTGCTCAAATCCATTTATTTTGGCATATGCAGATTGATTTTTACAAAGTCTGGACAGCAAAAAAAAAAAAACACTGTTTTTTTGCAAATCGGTTCCAAACCACATTTGGAGGTGGACTGAAATGTGATTCCAATATGATTTCTTCAGATGCGTGTCAGTCCGGACGCTCTGGCAGCTCAAATCGGATATCAAAGTGTGGAAGTGCCGAGCAGAATCCATGCCGCTACTAGCAGAGCGCTACGGAGGACAACATGGAGGAGAACAACAGTCCGTGGAGAGACGGCGAAATGAATTGTCTGCTGGCACTTCCACTCAGCTTTCACTTTCTGCTGCTTCCCCCTAACATCTCAATGTATACCAGCCTATACCAGGTGACGTGGCTTTTCCAACGCGGATGCATTCGTCCTCGAAACAATTGCGCTGTCAAGTCGCAGGTGCAGAACGGATTTCTGCACTGCGACTTGACAGCGTGATTGTTTCGAGGTCGTATGCTTCCGCATTGGAAAGCCGCATCAGCAGCGCAGCTACGTAGTTATTGACGCCTACGTCGTTACCACAGCGACCCATGCAGACAGGCTGGCGATATCTGGACACGCAAATCCGATCTGATAACTTGCAAATAACAGTGCAGGCATTCTGTCTTAAATGTCTGATTTGAGAAACATGATTTGATTTGGTTTCGGTTTCTGAATTCGCACCACCTTAGACACACACGCATACTTAGCACACAAACTCTTCAATATTAACAGCCGTGCAGTTGTCCCTTGGCATCTATTAAGAGCTAATTAATCAGTAACGCCTCGCTCCAGTTCCAGCTATTAACTACAATGTTCAAATTTTCTGTTCAAAATTAACTATTTAACTGTTCATCATTTAACTATTTTACTAATAAATAAGAGCCTCGTCATTGTGTGGATTATCAAAGGGAACCTTCCTGTACAAAATTAGACATGCATTGCCGTATTTAGATTAACTAGATGTAGTAATACATGTCTAGTTCTGCTATTAGATCCCACTGCAACTGGACAGGTTCATGTTTTAAATCAAGATAAATCTAGCAGCAAGCAAGGTGTCATCTAGTGAGTCTACAATGAAATATAATCACTTTATTGGACTAAGTTAAAAAAAATAATAATATAGTCACTTAATAAAAATTTCTCACAGTAGACATTTTTACTCGTCATAGCAGGAAAAGCATAGGTTTAAGTAATAAGTTGGGATGTCAAAGCTAACGCGTCACCACAAATTAATTTTTAAGGCCACTAATTTCTTTAACGCATTAACACAATCTATCTTTCGGAGGTTGTATGCTCACTTTTAAAGCTAGAGTGACGATACTGGCATCTTGTGAAACTAGAAAACCTAAGGACCTAACCTTACATAAGGGGTCCCTTGACCTCTGACCTCAAGATATGTGAATGAAATGGGTTCTATGGCTCCCCACGAGTCTCCCCTTTACAGACATGCCCACTTTATGATAATCACACGTAGTTTGGGGGCAAGTCATAGTCAAGTCAACACACTGACAGCTGTTGTTGCCTGTTGGGCTGCAGTTTTCCATGTTATGATTTGAGCATATTTTTATGCTAAATGCAGTACCTGAGAGGGTTTCTGGACAATAGTGAATTCCAGTTAATTGATTTCCAGTAATAAATATATACATACATTTGCATAAAGCAAGCATATTTACCCACTCCGATGTTGTTAAGAGTATTAAACACTTGACAAATCTCCCTTTAAGGTACATTTCGAACAGATAAAAAAAAATGTTGACAATCAATTGACAGCCCTAGTAATAACATTAACGATGGCTTCACTATCTTTTAGGTGTCTCAGAATCCAACAGTGAGCACCCATGCGTACCAGGGTCCTGGAACATGAACGCCTAATTGGACTGGTTATTACTCACACCTGATGATATTTTCCTGCCAAGACATGTCCAACTTTCTGCAGGACAACTTCTGTCGCGATACCACGTATGGCCTTCGAGACAAATTGTAATGAACTCGCCACACCACATCCAGCCAGCTTAATACTCTACATCACTGCCATAGCGTATTGCCATCTTTGTCACGGCTGAGGATGAACTGTTCTGCTGTAGAACATTTTCACTGCAGGACACTAATTTACTTGTCAAGCAGGTACAGAGCCACCGTGACTTGCAAGCAGGTCCCCGAAGTGCTGATGATGCAAGACGACTTCAGAAAGAGGTATAGGCCATAATACAAACACAACTGTTAGCATGCCGTCTGCGTGCTGTCTGATAACTAACCACTTGCCATTGGAGACATACATCTGTTAGGAACTGCTATGAGATCATTTGTCATCATCAGTCATAATAAATTAAACCAATTAGCAGATGCCTGCCTTCATCAACTGATGTGTTCTGAAGGCTCAGTGGGGACTCTTCCAGACAGCTTTGCCAACGAGTCGAAGACAAATATTAAAACGGGAGTTATTACATCAGAAAATGGTTAGCGCCCACTCACGTGTAGGACATTCTGTTTAAACTCATTTATTTTTGTAAAAATTATGACAGCCTTTGTCATAACATTACAACTGACTTTATTCTCATGCTTTATAGTATTATGTATTAAGTATTTTGGAAGGACTTTGGGGAACTTTATTAGGTCAAAGCTACTGTAGTAGAGAGAGACAGGACATTTTCGGGGCAGAGATAGAGGGGATGACATGCAACAAAACAAGACCAGACTTGAACCCAGGACATTGCAATTAATGGTATACGTGGACTTCAAAGACAGATTTTGAGCCAAAAATGTATTAACGAGGACTATACGGACAAAAAATGACCTCGCATATGATGAATTTGGCAAACCACCAGTATTTGTCTGGTGCCAAAGACTCTATGGCCCAATCCCAATGTCCTCCCTAAGGCCTTAAACCCTGAACCCTCAGGTGACATTTAAATATACCTGGCTGAACACCCATGTGCTGTCCTCTTTGTTTACCTTTTTTTTTTTTTACGCCTCCTGGCTTCCCCTGGTAACCGTTGTAACCCTGTGTTTAATGTCACAACGCTATGAATTATGTGTAATTCCCTCAAGCAAAGTCTGCAGAAATGCAGACTTACGGAAAGTGTTCATAAAGGGCTCAAAATGTCTGCGAGAGAGCCCTCAAGGACTTGGCTATTTTGCAGTGGGACGGCCCTAAACGCTCACGGACTTTGCGGTAACGCAAGTCTGTGAGTGCGGACATTGGGATTGGGCCTATCTCATTGACCTATATGGCCTGATGTCAGGCCTGATTTGTACCCGAAGCAGAGTAAAAAATGGTAACTCTTAAAGGGTTCAAGTAGAAGTCCCACAGGCTGCCTATGCTAAAAGCTTTATCTAGCAGTTGTTTCACTGGTGATATATTATTTCTCTCTGTGTCCTGAAAGGTGCCCTGGTTTCACAAAGATAAAGCATTTACACTTAAATCACGGCCTTCCTATCCACATTTCCTCAGAGATGGATTTTGCACTTATGTTTGACTGAGAGGGTGAAATCAGTTCAAGACGAAGGTGGCATATATATAATGGGATGAGTACAGGCATGGGTTAGGGAAAAGGAAAACTCTGTTTTTAAAAGAAGATAGGTCTTAGTTAGATGTTACATATTTGGTTTCTATGAAGAATGTACTAATATAAAGGTCTTTAATATTCTTAGAATTAAATGCCTACCCCTGCTGAATTATTTCTAAACCTGTTAACCCTAGCTACCCACTGTATATGATACTCACACAGTAAGCAATGAGATTCTGAATTGGATTTTCTTTTTCAATTTGTCATGCGTGGTTTATCAGCCCAGGAAACACTATTCTCCATATCACTTCCTACAAATTACCAAGAAAACGCCACATCTTTTGACCATTTCCCCATTAAATGTAATATTACCCTGTCAAAACTCCCATTGTGCAAATTAATAAGTACTGTTCATGAGGTCATTTAGGGAAAACATGCTGAAAATAAAAAGGTTTTCCTCATTTGAAATATCACTTTAATATTTCCACTCTGCTGCTCTAACCAGCGAGTGGGTTGTTTTATTTTGTCCCCAGGAGAAAAGCATTAATATGTGGCTGTGGTGTTTGTTTCTTTCTGAATGTGGTGAAGACACTGCCCGCATGCTAAGGCTGTGGTGAGTGCAGGTTGAATTTAACCCTGCTGGATGGCGGTGCAGGTGAGGGGGGGCACGGCGGTGCAGTGGTTAGAGGGTTCGGGGTTCGAACAAGGGTTGTGAGACTGGACGAAAATATCGGCGATCAGCGATTGGCTGAGTACATTGGCGGTTGTTCTTTTGGGCGATTTTCTTGGGCGATGAGTGTCATTTTACTTTGCTAATTTAATGGTCTGCCTCCAAAGAACGAGAGCTGCTCAGTCGCTGCTCAGCGGGGAGAGAGATACAGCGGGGGAAAACAATGTGCAGAGCAGGCATATTTTCAAATCTAACTCTGCAAAATAAGGGGTTATTTCGGGGTTTTTTTGGTGATTGTTGGAAAGACAAACAAAGACGGTTTTGGTGAGTTTTATTTTATTTCTGTCAAGTTTGAATGAAGTGTGTTTTACGATGGTCCGCTAGAACAGCTGATCTATCAGCTGAAACTAGGGCACACACAGGGTTGCGCCGACGATGGCGGGTTGGAAAATTTTAACATATCGCCCAACCCTAGTTCAAACTCGCTGGTCGGTTTGGGCCCTTCTGTGTGGTCTGCATGTTCTCCCCGTGTTAGTTTGGGGTTTCTTCGGGTTCAGTCCAATGACTGTTACCCTTTTCAGATAACATGTGTCCCGAGTGATCCGATCACAAGCGGACAGCTCTAAGTACAGGTGTGAACGCGTTCAAGACGCATTGAGGACGCATTGAGATCCGATCGCTCAGACCACATTCAGAGGTGGTCTGGGCCACATACGGCCACATTCTTTTAGCAGTGTGTACGCCAATGTGTCCTTGGCCACATTAAGGACCGCCTACTCAACTGACGTCCCGCTGGGATCCGCGAGGTCTCACTGCGCTCCTCAGGTGAATAGGCAGGCAGACGTGAGCGCTTGTCTGCCTCGCAGCATGGAAACAGCTTCTGTGCTCTACTGCATCCTGTCGGTAAAACTGTATTTTATTAAAATACATCTTATCTATAGGCTACATATCTACAGACTATCAGACTAGGCAGGCGAAGGTTAATAAATGAATAATAAATGTAGCCGAATTCACGAATATGTAAGCTATTACTACTGACATTCCTGTAATATTACATCACCACGTCTGCTGTATTAGCCATGTGTTTACTACATGTTTATTTGCATATAGAGTGGGGAAGGGAGATCCGATCTCAAGTGACCACTTAAGACGCATGTGGAGACGCATTCTAATGCCAGGTGTGAACAGACGTACTTAAAGCTGCCCACTTGTGATTGGATCACTCAGGACGCACGTTAATGCCAGGTCTGAGCTGGGACGGTGTCGTTGACTCTAAATTGGTATGAATGTGAGCGTGAATGGTTGTCCGTCTCTATTAGGGATGCTAATTTTGAAAAAAATTCTTAACCGATAACCGACCCTCGTTAACCGATTATCAACCGTTAACCGACAAGATTAGTGCCTTAACGATAGCGATTGTCCGACAAACAGTGTGTGTTTTTGTGCTATGTTAGCAGCTGTAGCTCTGGTGGTAGCTTCATGCTCGCCGCCGCTCTGTCATTGCGGCGTAACTTTTTCGAGTGTCCGACAGACCGCGTGTGTGGGTTTATCGGTGGCGTTATAGCTGTGAACATAGGTGTAGCAGACAGTGTATGTACAGTTTATTTGTCAGTGGATAAATGCTACGAGGCTACAACTCGCTCCGCTCAAGCGAGCCATGGACTGGAGCCAACTTCCTCTATCTTGCAACGCCGGCTCCGCCTCTTAAGCTGGGCTCTTAAGGTGGACCAGCTTTTCTCCTTAAACTGAAAGTTTTTCTCAGCTTTTTAATTAATTATTAATATTTCTTTTAACAGTTTAACCGATAGCGTTAATCGGTTTAAAATGCTTAATGTCGGTTCACGGTTAAACGGTTAATTATTAACATCCCTAGTCTCTATGTGTCAGCCCTGTGATAGTCTAGCGACCTGTCCAGGGTGTACCCTACATTCGCCCAATGTCAGTTAGGATCGGCTCCAGCCCCCCCCCCACGACCCTGAGTAGGATAAGCGGTTACAGATAATTGATACTGGATGGATTGTGGTGCATCATAAAGTACAATGTGCTGAACGAATGAGGTCGAAAACACAATTTTCCTGTCTCTTTGTAGTCAAACACTCCACGGTTGTCCCCTTTTTTCTCAAACACTATGATCGTCCCAACAGCCGCATGCGGTGTTCCATTAATCTAAACTTCATGCACATGTGTCTCTCTCTGTGTGTGACTGATGCAGCTTCTGTCAACTAATGCTGGCACTAGACAGGAGTTTACTGAGAGTGATGGAGCAAGAAGGCTGCAAAGCTCTAATGACAAAAGGAATGAAACTAGGCCAGGCTGGAACTACCTCTTTGCTATGTACGGCTGTAAATTCTCATGACATAAAAGAAGATATAATGTATGGATTTTGAGTAAAAATATTAGGTTCCACATCCCAAAATACATCCGTATTACCAACTAATCTTTATTCATTTATTTACGTTTTTTGCGTTGTATTCATCACTCTGAAATGCCTCTATTACACTGCATGTATCCTACTTTAACCTACTTTTGTACAAACTTCTTAAGAAGGAAAAATAAAACAAGAGACTGCAAGGGGGGGGGGGGGGAACTTTCCTGGGTAGCACAATAAATCACAGAGACAACCTATACACTGTTTTTTGGCCCATTACAGCAAACCTGTAGCAGGATTTTTTTTTGACTAGTCACAAAAATGTAATAATCACTATGAAATAATCTCCTCAAGGGGTGGCCTGCTGTCTTCACCGTGTCCTTTCCCCAGGATGACAATAATCTGATGGGAAAATAGCGTCGAACTGTAAGATACAAAAAGATGTCAAACGCCTAAGGTTAACCTGAGACACTGGCTGTGAGCGTACAGTTGAACCTCATTATAAAGCCAACACATAGAGGATTCTGGTGCTTCAGCACTGTGGTACATGCTGAAAATGTCTGTCATGAAATCAATCTGTTCTTCGCCACAGGCACAACTGAATTACACACAACAGTTTGAAAGGTTATCAATGGCCCAAAGTGTTTTCAGAACACAGACTGTTATACAATGTATCATCCATCCAGGTTTTGAAGAAATAAAACCAGTCTTGTGTGAAATATATTCTAGTTGTAAACACATTAGACCACTTAGTGTGTTTTATAAGGAGAGCTGGATATGTGCAGCAAGCTTTGTGTCGCAAAAGATGATCAATTCAATTAGTGTTGCTGTTTAGTCACTAGATGTTTTCTTTTTATTTGTCTGTTTTTTGTTAAAATTCGGAACAGTGCTAAGTGCATAATTGCTCAAAACTTAACTAAAAACAAAAAAATTAGTTGAATAGAGTTAAAAAACAAAATTGTGTTTTGTTAGAGCACCCTTTAATTTGCAAAATGGAACAGTGTAAGGACGTATTATAACTCTATGGTAAATCAAAATCAGCCTAGAACGTCTGATGAACATGTACAGTATGTTTGTCATTTAGCTCTTCCTGTGTTTGAGATACTCCTGATGGTAAAATGCCCGTCCGTTAGGTATTTGGAAGAAGAGATGCAAACAAATGAAAGGTTCATTCCACTGTGACGTTTAGGTATCTTAGATGACAGTCTGTTCTTAGACGATGCCCTACAAATAAAGTCTGACAACCTGGCCTGTTCCTGACTGATCTTGGTTTATTACAGGAAAAAAAGTCTACAGTTACTTGAAGCACAAGACGAGGCTCCAGACTAAATGTTTACATTGGCTGCACTGGTGCGCCTAACTTTTTCATTTAGGTTCACCAGTACATAATTTAGGTGCCGCAATAATACATTTTAAGCATTTTGTCATTTCCCATAGGCCTACACTAGCGATGTCATGATGCCAGAAATTTAGTAGTCGATACCAATACCAGTGAAATTCCACGATTCGCGATACCAAATTGATACCACGGTAAAAAAACAAAAGTAAAACAGTAAATCACATGTACTTAAAGATTCACTCCTTTATTACTGTTTGCATGCTGTTAGGAGGTTAAACAGGTCATAATTCCCTCTCTATTATCTATTTTATATTGCTGTGAAAACATCTCCTTCAAACAACTGGATTTATTCAAGCTTCTCGCCAAAAACTACATTTTACAAGATTACATTTGAGCACATCATGATAACGTTTACCTTAGCCCAATACTCATCTTAACTGAATAGAGCCTGAACGCATTATAGTATAAATCAGTGGCACCTCCCGTTAAGCTTTCGTCCTGCCGACTTCAACATGGATCTGTTGTTCACAATGTAACATCAGCAGGGAAAAAATAGGGTGGGTCCCCTGGACGCGTCGAAAGTGAGTTTAACAGTCTACCTACGGTACCGTCACATATCTATGATTACATATTACGTTGGTAAAAGAGCAGGGTAATGTAACGTGTACGTAGCGAGTGTGTGGTCGAGTTACAGAGAGAGAGAGGTGCTCAGAGCAGATCACCTGTTTGGCGATCATCGGAGCAGGGAAGAAATTAGCGGTAAAGTTGCTTTGTGTTATTAAATGTACAGTAGTGTCACAGACACACATGCACACTTTTTGCCCTCCCCACTCGTGAAAAGAATCCGGCGCCTTTGATCAGGATTAGGCATCTTGCCGGGGAGACAGGTGGTGGAGCGGTGCTCCGCCGATGATGTCGGGTCTGGGCTGGGACGTTTTTGGCCGGTAACGGGCACTGCAGCATTTTTCTTGACGTAAAACAATCACTAGTTCTCTTCATTTTGAATTACCGGTATGCTTTATGGTTGTGATGTCGCTCGAGGAGGAGTACAGGGCGCGGTTTGACACATGCACACTCATAGACAGACCTGTCAGGCGCACCGGTGCGACCAATGAAAATATTTAGTCAGACTCGACAGATTTTTGGTCGCATATGCTTTAACCTAGCCACACGCTTCACCACAGCGTAATTTGGAAAACAAATTGGTAGTATATAAATGTTATTTCTTGGAAAAAGGGTTGTTGTCGTCATCATTGTGTGATTCGGCGAACAAGCATAAACTAAATGCTTGCAGACAATAATTAGAATAATGCTAAATAATATAAATAATGTAAATGTAACACCCTCCAACCCGTGGATGCATTTAGATCAGTATCTATAATTAAATACTTAATGTGATAATGACAGGAATGTCAGTAAACTGCATACACACTGCACAGAGCTAAAGAATAATAGTAAATCATGTCATCCGTATACCTCTCTCTCTCTCTCTCTCTCTCTCTCTCTCTCTCTCTCTCTCTCTCTCTCTACAGCCACCTGGAGGCAGTGGGACAGATGTGTGTGATAGATCAGCAGCCTCAAAAAATCGAAAAGTGCCATGCTACGGCACAGAGTCATTACAGATGGCCGTCCGCAGTGTTTAAATCATGTAACGTGTAATTTGGACATTGCAACTATGTCGTTAAAACAGTGGCTGTAGCCTGACGGGAAATAGAGGAAACAAGACATCAACACCCTGATAATATTCACAAGAATTAGTTACTCGAGCAGTTCGTCTCGAAGGAAAGACATTATCCGTTAATGCATGTCCCAAGTCCCCCTGGGAAGAAGTGCTTGTTCAATTTGTTTGAACAAGAGCATCAGCCTGCTTCTTTATGAATGTTTAAAGGGCTTGTGTATCTTAAGATGACACGTGATATTTTAGCATACATTATATGCGTACGGCAACTTTATTGTGATTATTCCCAACAAGTTGAAGAGTTTATGGACATGCTCCATCAAACAATCAGATGGAAAAAAGTCTCCACACTGGAATCTGATAATTGAAATTCAAATGAGCACATATGTACTACAAACACACTTAAATCACCCGGGGAAGAAAGTCATTATGCATAATAGCAGCCTCTTCCTGGACCTCAAATAATCTTAACTAACTGCATGACAGCATAATGGAACCCTATTGAGGAGAGATAAATATTCCATCAGCAAGGCTTCCTCTTTAAACTGCAGAGACAAACACGGTGTACAAGTTTGTGCAAGCAACAAACAAAAAGCTCTCATCTGTTTTTCAAGGTTGGAATTATAAAACGGCGGACGTGACAATAACATCTTGAGGTAATACATGAATGTAATTATCATTTGTTGTTGGAAATTCTCAAAACTGAACCTTCTGAAACAATTCCCCAAGTTTCAAAATACAAGCTGACTACATTACAAAACAGACTTTAATTCACTTGTATACCAATGGTAGAATGGAAGTACATTTACTCAAGAACTGTATTTAAGTACAATTTCGAGGTGCTTGTATTTTTCTTCAGTATTTCTATTTTATGCTACTTTACACCTCTACTCCACTACGTCACAGAGGGAAATATTATATATGTATAATATACAAGTAGGGCCGTCAATTGATTAAAATATTTAATCGCGATTAATCGCATGATTGTCCATGCTTAATCGCAATTAATCGCTTATTTCTTATCTGTTCAAAATGTACCTTAAAGGGAGATTTGTCAAGTATTTAATATTCTTATCAACATGGGAGTGGGCAAATATGCTTGTTTTATGCAAATGAGTGTATATATTTATTACTGGAAATCAATAAACAACATCTATGGCTACCGGCGAGTCTCCCCTTTACAGACATGCAGTTTTTTGAATGCTGTATAAATGTGTTATTTTCACCTATTCTAAAATGGTGTGTTTGAATATTTCTGCAGACTGGGGTCCCTAAACAGTCTTGGAATTACATAAATTGGGTATCACTGTAGAGCTGAGACTCTTGTGGATCCAATCAGCCTAATTGTATACTTGTGTGATGATGTTAGTCCCCATAGTAGCCATTTCATATGATGAGACCTGCTGTCTCCCCCTAAAGACCCCCTGTACCCCCCTAAAAAAGGCAAAAACGGGTCTATTGTGGGCCTCAAAGGGTTAAAAGTAGTGTCACCTTAATCCACCACAACATTTAAATGCTTCTTTAACATGAATGCATTGGTATGCATACTCATACAATACTATATACTAACATTATAGCACTGATCGGGTCCATTCTGCTGCATAATGAGTCATTTTACTTTTGATAGTTTAAGTGCATTTTGCCAACTCAGTATGACTTACACGTTACAGTACAAGGGACAGAATCATGTATACATTACCATCACTCTTTGCACAATAATAACAGCATGCCCACACTGACAGGATGACTTATTGGACCAGATCACAGGATGAGACCCATCATTTATCTCCCAAGTATGCACAAGCGTAAGCGTGTGTGTATAAGCTACTTTATGTGCATTTGTGTGCAGTGCATGCCAGGTGGATGAAAAGCCAGGTAATAGCCACACCGTCTGTGTTTGTATTTGCAGTAGTCTGTCTTCTGTGAGGAAATGTCAATCAAATGTGAACATGACCTGACAGGAATTTAGTAGTATTCTAGTAGTATTCTCGCTGCTATTTTCAACCAGTCTGCACAGCTGTTTGTGCTGTCTTTTTCCTGTCCTGCCTCGCTGTCTGGTTTGCACATAATCATCTAACTGGAACATCCACACAGACAGGCAATATTTAAGGTTGAACTGACTGCTATACTGTAGATATGAAGGTGAGATATTATGCTCATTTTCACCTTCATACTTAATTTCAGGATTCTACTAGAAACATGCTTTAATGCATAAAACACTTTATTCTACTCATACCTGAATACACCCTCTCTCTGAAACACTGTTGTAGTGCCTGTCTGTTTAAGCCCCCCCTACCGTAAAAGCCCAGTCTGCTCTGATTGGTCAGTGTTTCCGTTCTTCCGCATCTGCGCTGTCTGGAAATCACAATCGAACATGTTCCAGCAAGAATCTGATCCGAAATCTGGGAAACATTAACAACATCTGCAACCAAGATTACAGGTTTCCCTGATGTTTTGCAATGGTAAATACAGCTAATACTGGTCACTGTCACATAATGTTAGCTCAGTATTTATGCATAAAATCTGTAACCTGTAAACATACACTGATTTACGTTTGTCTTAACGTGTTAGCATGTATGTAATGTAGGGTTGCACCTAACAAATCCTTTTTCTATCGATCAATCTAGTGATTGTTTTATCGATTAGTCGATTAATCTAACGACTAATTTATAGATTATTCTAAAGATTATTTTTTTTAAATTCCTGATTAATATAACAATTAATTTAGCTGCAGAGAAAAGCAGAATATGAGTTGTCGGAAACGGTCAGAAATTTACGAGAGCAAAACTCCGATGCCTGAGTGCAAGAGAATGCAGCCAGAGATGACTCCACAGTGTGTAACCAGGAGGTGCGAGAGGACACAGGGTTAACAGGTTAACTCACCCAGCTGCTGCTAGCCGTCCCAGGCTGCAGCGGGCGCCGGGCTGCGGCTCCGTTTTCTCCCAGGAGCCTCTCCTGATACCGGCCGCGCACAAAGAATGCTGATGTTTTATTTTCCTGCTAAATGTGTGTGCTGGGTTGCAAACTTCCACCAGTAGAAATACAGAACAGTGCAGATGGATAGTGGCGGCCGGTTGTTTTACTGAAGCGTGTTTTGTTTTAGGCCTAATAGTATCTTGTGTTCGATTGTGTGCGGGACGGATTAAACCTGAAAAACCCAAATATTCAGCGGTGCTTACGAGTGTCTCCTGATTGCCTGCAGCTACCAACATCTCTGAAACGGCTCATTCTGCAGACAAACATGTCCAAACTTTAGATCAGTGCAACATACAAAAGCACCCAGTGTAAAAGGCTCTAACATCACTCACTCCAGGCCCCAGACAAAGAGCTACATACGTCAGCAGTGCAGTGACAGTTCATTCAAAGCTTAGTACCTGAGAGTGTCTGTTACGGCCTCTGCCGTTTGTCAGGGATGTGCTGTTCTCTTCTGCTACCATTTTTACAGAAACTGATCTCTCACTCCTCTGGGATTGGTCCGAACAGGAAATTTAATTTAATATAATTTTATTTTATTATATTTTATTTTATTTTATTTTATTTTATTTAAAAATAAACAATAAGTGATAGGCTTACGTTCAATGAAAAGGACATGTAGGCTTTGTCTTTTTTTCTTTAAAAAATATCTGGATATTTGGAAATAATAACAATTTATTGATTTCTAATGCTACCTTTTGGTATTTCTATTTAATGCTTTACTCATGTTAATTTAAAATATCTTCATTCGGGGGCTTTTCCAAACAAATACTGATATGTGTGATTGTTTGCAATTAAAATCAGCATATAGACCTATTATATTTCTGCCATCCCTTTAAGTCTCCATGCCACCCTCTTGCCACCCCATGAATATTTCTCCAGATCCGCCACTGGATCCAGGTCACAGAATCATTACCATGAATCACATGCACACATACTGTATATGTCACACACACACGTGCCGCCGGCCTTTGTTAAATTACAAATGTGACTATTGTGTTTTTTGTGTGTATGTGTATATGGTCGCTGCTAGCCTGGTGACACTATTACAACTCATGATTTAGGACTGTCAAGACTCTATGCCATTACTCTTCTCCATACGCACCGGATTCCCCGCTCGTTCCCCTGCTTCACCTGCCCCACAGTAGGTATTTACGTGTTCAGTTAGCTGTGCTACTGAAAGGGCCGGCCCATATGTCTCCCTGAACCCGCTGAATAATTTAGCCCAACAGCCATTCCTATAAAAACCCCATCTATATTAATGAGCAGCCTCCAACCATTTGGATCGCTGCATGGAGGTTGCGGTCCCTCCATCATGCTTGGGGTGTCATAGAAAGCCCGCCTTCACCCAGACAATCTCATGCAGTGTATGCGAAGGGTTGATACAGTGTGAAAAACCGGTCCGTTCAAATCTAAAATCACATCTTCTCCCCATTCATCAACAAGCTTTCACTTGATGTCACAGACACACAGATCCTCTCCCTACACAATTCAACCCCGTTGGGAGGTAAGCCATTCTATATACTTCATCAAAAAGATTTGGTTCGATCCGGTTTTTGAACAGCACAAATGAAGCCTTATTTCTTAACTGTCACGGCTGAGTAGCAATTTCTGTAACTGACAAGAAACGTAATAACGTGCGTTGCCTAAAAAGAACAGAAAAATGAAATGGGCAGAATGATGAGCAGGGGTGTCAGAAGATATCGATACACTTGAGAATCGTGATACTATGTTTTGTGATACCAGGTTGTAGGTTGTAGCGGGCTAAGTTTTAAAGCTAGAGGGAAGGTAGTGGCATCACATGAAACTAGAAAACATATGGAATCCATTGGTACCAACCATGTCGTATTGGCATGTCGCGAAGGAGTTTTCGAAGGGTCCCTTGACCTCTGACCTCATGATACAGTGATAATCACATGCAGTTTTGGGCAAAAACCATGCAGTTTTTTACCTGCATTAATTTATTTCCGCCTATTCTAAAGTGGTGTATTTGAATATTTCTGCATACTGGGGTCCCTAAATAGTCTTGGAACTGCATAAATTGAGTATGACCGCAAAGGTGATGACTCTTGTTGATCCAGTGAGTCCAGTTGTATTCATGTGTGATGATGTTAGTCCCCATTTCACATAGTGATTTTTTTTTATTTTATGCATATGGTGGTGTGTCTTTATACAATGACAGTTTTCCTAAAATTAGATTTAAAAAAACGCAATATATGACCTTGCTGACAGTATCACAACATATCGCAATATGTTGAATCGTCATCCCTGTATCATGATACGTATCGTATCGCCAGATTCTTGCCAATACACAGCCCTAAAGTTTTTATTGTGGGAATTTATCTGTGCTAATTTTAAACAATAAAAATGGTCAATCGTAATATTTTTAAAAATACTTTGAGAGTCTTTGGCACATATGATTCCCGTTTTTGTCTTCACTTTCTGTTACTGGAAGCGTTTCCTGAGCTGTCCTCATTGCAGAAGGACCTAATTTATTGTAAACTGCAGTGAACACTGTTTTCTTGGATCAGGAAACACAACTTTTGAACTTTTGGGGACCTAAAACCTGGGTGGAAATACGTTTAAACGAGTGTTCTCTATTTATTGTCCAGAAACCATAAAAGCCCATGCCTTAGTGACGTATAATAGAAAAGTTCCCGAAACGGTTCAAGTATTTAGCATTTACTGGCATATTGCTTCACAAATTAGCATACTGCTTCCTCAACACGCCGTTTCACAGTCCACCCCAGTGTACTCAGGTGTTCATTAAATAAAAATCACATTCGGCTGAGATTTTCCCCCTCTGAAACATTCATAGCTTGTCAAACATTTTAAGTCAAAAAAGCCTCTCTGGCCGCTGGACTGTTTGGTCATGGTCCAGTGGCGGGAAGTTAACTGTACTCGGGGATCAATTTACTTTTCATCAGCACTCAGTTTGAATCATTAATGAGAGTTTGGATATCTTCTCTGTTTTGTCCACAGAGCAGAAATAATACTAATATGCATATCCAACACCATCAATCCTGCGACGGCAGAGGAATAGTACAATTTCTGAAATCTATAAATATGAGGGCTGTTTTGTTCAAGTAGATTCAGATCCCAGTAATTACTTTGGGAAAGTGGATGATATTTTTCATGACGTGAGACGCAGGTGTGGAATTAACTTCCTCTCTCATCTGTCTCATGAAATAACCTCACTGCTTCAATTTGTCACTTTTGCTGCCTCTAACTTTAGATCTGGAGAAACAAAACGTAGCTTTATCATTGCATATACAGTCACCAGAAGTAGATCAAAGCATTCTTGTTTATTTTTCATTATTCCTCATTTGCTCTAAAGAGTTTGGGTTTTGAGCACAGACTGTATATAAGAAGTGGACGAAGTCAACGTGACGTCACCAATTGGTTTGTGGACTGCTGTTTTGAAGCCTTGAGTTTGGCATTTTGGCCGTCGCCATGTTGGTTTTTTGCAACCAGAAGTGAAACGAGAGGGTGGAGCTGAGTACAACCGAACAAAGAATAAGACATTTTCAGGCGACCAAAAATGTTAGAATTAACTTTCATGAACTAAAAACACACCTTTAAAGTTTTAAGTTGTAAGACGAAAACACGGACAACTCCCAGACCGGACAACGCCGTAGTAACGACCTGTCAATCACAAGGTAGCCACTCCCTAAAGCGTACCCTGCTTTACCGCCTATTAGGCTCTAAATGGGACCAAAATTTACTAAATG
Source organism: Sebastolobus alascanus (assembly GCA_916701645.2). Lineage (NCBI taxonomy): Eukaryota > Metazoa > Chordata > Actinopteri > Perciformes > Sebastidae > Sebastolobus > Sebastolobus alascanus. The sequence goes on along the minus strand of CAKAOJ020000028.1, from coordinate 687,752 downwards.
AACATCATGCTGTATTGAAGAAGACTTTAAAACTGGCGATTGAGACCATAAACTCATGTTTACAATGTTTACTGAGGTAATAAATCAAGTGAGAAGTAGGGTCATTTTCTCATAGAATTTCTATACAATCAGACTTCTTTTTGCAACCAGAGGAGTCGCCCCCTGCTGGCTATTAGAAAGAATGCAAGTTTAGGGCACTTCTGCATTGGCTTCACTTCTCAGACCTGTGGGTAGCCCACTGATCTCAGGGAATGATCAGCCCAGATACTGTGTACAGCCAGGCGGAAATATGTTCATATTATGAATTCAGGTTGAATTGTTACTTGCGAATCATAATGAGCTCTGCGGGACTCGTTCCCCTGCTGGCTATTAGAAAGAATGCAGATTTAAGGCACTTGTGCACTGGCTTTACTTCTCAGACCCGGAGGTAGCCCACTGGTCTTGACTTCACTTTAGTGTTTAAAGAAATAAACAAAGAAAATAATATTGCAAAAAATATAAGTGAAGGCTCTCAATACTCCTGCACAACTAAATCAATTGTATTATTGGCTGAAGGATCAACAGATTTCCCCCATTGATGCTTTTATAATGTGTCAAGCTCAAACAATGCTTTGGTATGAAGCAATTGTTGAGGGAAATCAGCTATTGATCACCACCACTTGGTGAATTGCCTTGAAATGAAGATTAGAGAGCAGAACTGTGCAGAATTACTCTGCCCTACCCTTTCAATCTCTCTCTCCCTCTCTTTCTCTCTCTCTTTCTCTCTCTTGCTCTCTCTCTCTCTCTCTCTCTCGTTCCAATAAACATCCAATAACACTATACCATTCCTCAGCAGAGCATCTGCTGCCACGGCTGGCCATTTGTCTTTATGGTTAGTAATTCACTTACCAAGGGGAGCAGTGTATGGCCCAAACTTTCATCAGCAGAAGTGTGGTTTTTCATTTGAGAGTAAATGAAATGAACACGGGGAAATGAATAAGCCAAGAAATAAAAAAAAATGGTACCAAAAGAAAAATGGAAAAACTCCCTATGGCCAACCACAAAAATTCCTCGAGTGCCGCTGTACGCCACAATAATGGTTTTGTGTGCGGAGCAGTTATTCACTGTCAGCGTGCAACAGCTTGCATGTAAGTTGCGTGGCCGCCGTCCAGTGAAACAGTTTGCGTTGCTGTCTACCACCTGTCCTGTCGCCGCTATGCTGACATGTCTATTAGAAGAATATTGGCTTACCCTGGAGATTATTCCTCAATGAATCTTGGCATCTGCAGTCGGAGTAAGACTGCTATAATCACCGTGCTGTGTCAACACAGAGAACGCAGTGACTGGCTTTTCTTCTGCTGACAAAAACCTACCATGACAAGAATCTCCTCTGCTGGGGCGGCATTATCAATCTACTCCCTGAACTCACATTGTGCCTCAGAGCCTTGTGGATCTTGTTGTAGCTTTACAACAATACAAATGGTCAAAAAGAGCTTGTGGAGGGTGATGGTTAATGGTGGTATGATAGAAGGTAGACTAGGTCTATGCAACAGATTAAGCACAGTGCAAAATGCTCCCGTGAGCATTACAATTAGTGACCTTGCTCCACCCAAAATCATTTTCCCCCTAAATATAATAGTAAAATGTTTAGGCAAGGTAATAATACATTATTAATGAGGACAATGAGGAGTAAAACATGCATAGTGTAGGTCAGCACATGCTGTATTTTGCAGCTATTAAAGGGCGGGTCCATCTGTGTTCTTTTCGATATTTTCTCAGCTGTTAGCAAAAAGCAGTGATGTAGGTTACCAAAGTAAGCTAATCAATAAGCTTATGAATAATTTGAACGCTAGCAATATCTGAGTCAAAGCTAGCTGCGCTAAGTTTTGAAATAACTGAGTGGGTTAGTTCGACTTTTTTGGAAGTGGGGTTGTATGTAAACTCTAGTATTCCGCAAGGTAAAATTACTATTTTTGTGAATGTAGTCTGGTGGACGGGAGCAGCAGAAAAACATATTTTAGCCACCTGAAACAAATCAATATCAGTTTAAGTGTACGCAATATTTAGAATATTTTCACCGCTTCACCTTGCCATCAGAAAGCACTTTCTGACGGGGGAAAGTCTTCAAAGCCACCAGATTACATTCACAAAAATGGTAATTTTACCTCGCAGAACATGGGAGTTAGCTGGTCTACCGCAGCCTCGATCGGTTAGTTTGTTTGTGTTATTGTAACCGAACTACCTTCCACAGCAGTACATTACTTAGCTTACTTGTCGGTACTCCTCTCTGCTTCTCCAAACTGGAAGCATACTGACTGCCATCTAAGTTACTGTATGTAATACACTGATGTATATATACTGTATATGTAGCAGTGTCATCATGCAGAAACCTACGTCAGGTCACGTGGGAAAAAGTTTTTAGAAGGGCTTGGGAAAATAGCATTTTGCCGCTTGAAAACATACATACTTCGACCAAAATTTGAATGTTCGGATTTGAATACATAAGGAACACCACTGGGAAGCTACAGAATGATATAAAAACTTCAATCAACCCCAAAATAATGACCGCCCTATAAGTGAGCAGTATGAGGTTATTTTCCATGGATAATGTATTTTCATTTTTTCTTTAATAGATTTTGCTGCTGCAAATCATTTAGTCATGACCTTTTTTTTTATATGGGGCTTCATTAAATGTACATCTCTGAAAAGAAACGTAATGAGGCAATCTTCACTTTCAATAAATGGAAGTAATTTTACCTCCTGTATCCTCCAGAAAGCAATGCCAGATGCAATTATAAAACTACAATGACTAAAAGAGAAGAAATATGACACGGATCGCTCCGTCATAACTTAAAACCTTTACTCTCCCAAGGTAAAGGTGGATAACAGTACACCAGTTCTTCAGCAAATTCAGGAGAAGTAACATAGGGTTAAAACTTCTTCAGTATGTGCAATGTGGCTAGTTTTGACAAACAATCAAGTGTAGCGTTGTTCTTTGTTGGAACAACACACCACTGGCAAATTACTGGGGTTGTGTCACTAAAGAGTCTTTAAATGTGTTCTTCAAATTAGGTAGTGTTACTGACAAAGAGACCTACAGTATGTGATGAAGCATCTATTTTTGGTGCCTTTAATAGAGGTATTTGAAAACAGTAACCTTCTCCACAGGCTTCACCAGCGGGAGGGAGGAAGTGACAATATTCTGATGCTTCTCAGTATGACACAATCTGCCAATGAGTAATGTGTGGTAGCTCTGTATACCGAAATTGCACACAGCTACAAAAGCAGACCTTGAGAAATATTTCTGATTCGATCTTCCAATTTCATGCCGATAAGCTGCAACCTAATCCTTTTAAACAGTTATTAAAAGCAGGAGAAATGATTGCTTATGGTAATGTAACCTTCTACACGTACAGGAAATGGGACATTTTAAGGCCTTTAGAATAGGAAAATGTTGACAGAAGGGTTAAAATAAATTTGAACTTCTCAATGAAGTTCAGTCAAATCCTTTACATATTTATTCTTGACATTTTTTTTTTATTATTTACATCTTAATGCAAAGATCTAATGAATCTTATAATTCCATATTATATTTATATCTCCCAGATCTGACCATATTCAATGTGGTCCCGGTTACATGTACTGTATTTATGGCTGGGACGATACACCTACTGTATCTCCCGATTCAATACTATCACGATACTTGGGTGATGATTCGATATGTATTGCGATTTTTCGATAAAATATTATGATTTACTGCGATTTTTGTTAACTTTTTTAACACTAGACCGTGGGAAAAAGTTGAATCATACACTTCTAGGGACTTTTACTTTGGAAAATATCTAAATTGATACGGTACAAATGTTTTTTTTCAGCATGTATGTCATCAGAGATGTCCTGAAGTCAAATATATCAGTCATTGTCAGGCATTATTTAATAATTTTTTCAAGCAACCCAAAAATTAAAGAATAAAGACATTTCCCTCACAAATTAGTGGTATTTTCTTTTTAAATTTATAAGGGACATGTCATGTTTTATACTTCTGGTGAATATAATCCAAACAATCTTATTTCCATATATGTATTTTGTATAAACAGTTCCCTTTGTTTATACCTTATTTTGAAAACCGGATGTAGTCACACGTGTATACCTCCACTAACTTTGCAAAAGTCCGTCGCTAGCTCTCCAGTCAGCTCCGTTCTCTTTATACATCCATGGTCAGCTCCATCGGGGCCGTATAAATGCATTTAACATAAATGTCAGTATATGGGTGCTCTACAGTTGTAGCGTCGGCTGATTCGACCACGGAGATGAGAGTGACGGCCGGCTCAACCGCAATACGATAACGTTTCCTGTCCATGACAGAGTTAGCATGCAGCCTTAGCCATGATGTCTAGTTCTGCTTTTCCTGGCAATGTGTGAAACCCAAAGTGTTTCCATACTTTACTGTATGTGTACCGTTTACGACTTTGGACTTAAAATGTGAGGGTGCAGGTCGTATCCACGCAGATCCTCGTCCATTTTCTACTTCCTCATTTAGGCTCGCTGCTGCCGGCTGGTTTGTTTTGGTTTTTGACGGATACGGAACGGATATGACATCACGTTAATCAGACTACAGCAATAAAAGCGGTAACTTCCTTCTATCTCCACATAGACTGAAATGAGGCAAATACATCGATTCTGGCATTAAAAAAAATTGTCAAACTCATTAAAAAAAAAAAAAATTGCGATAAATAGGTGAAGCATTTTCTTTTCCCACCCCTAATTCTATATGTGTTTATTATTATATTATCTCTGTACCAAATGTGTTGATTAGTTTGAACTCAATGAATATAGTGTTTTTTAGTTTTAGTTTAATAGTGTTTAAAACTTTTAATTCTCAGTTACGAAGTTCAGTCAATCTCTAAAAGAATAACTGGGTTATCTGATGAATTATCTGAGCTTGAATAACCACAGATTGTTCAGTAGAATATTGATTCAGTATATATTTGCATTTAAATTCATTTCAATGGCATCACCCCATCTTTATTCTCGTGATTTAGGTTTCATGCGGTAAATCTAATATACCATAAAAATAATCTTGCAATAAAATCTAATCTCTAAATCTTTTCATTCACTCAGGAGCTACTTTGAAACCCTTCAGTTCAGGATAAAAGCGGGATGAAGCAATCAATAAATCACACAGAATTTAAATGCCATGGGTGAAAAGAAAAAAAAAAAAAAAAGGTGAGAATGTTACCTGTACTTAGACGACATGTTGATTAGCACTGAGTTACTTATAAAGAAAAAGAAAGTGAGAAAAAAAAAAGGTGGGGTTCAGTCTTTTCCAGAAAGCCTTGTCTGGTCTTGTTCATATTTATTGTTGTTCAGAAGGATATATGAGGGATCAGGAAGCTTTGGACTCCATTGTGGAGCTGGTGGTGGATTAGAGTGTGTTTGCAAAGCCTGTCTTGGCCCTGAACTCCAGGAAAGATGAGAAGATGAAATGTCTCACCACATGTTGCGAAATCAAATACAACCCACAATGGCACACAAGAGGACTCCCACCAGGGCCTTAAGACAACACAGCATGAATACACACAGAAGCCTAGAGACCTAATGTGGAATCACTTGAAAATAGACATATACTGTACTGTACCTTGCTTAACATAGCTAATTTGGGTGATCATAATCTTGCATACTAATATATAATAAAATATCAACTTCTCACCACTATCGGCCTTGATTCATCCCTGCTTTACATCTGATCTTGGTTTATTTTTCATCTTTTATGAGCTGAGGTATACCTCTGAATTTTAGAAACTAGACTATTTCATGTGGAAAAAAGCACTAATGAGAAAGAAAAGGATATATAAGCGTATCCCATGGCAATCGTTTCCAACATATTATTTGGCATATTCCTTTTATTCATGACGAGAGGGCAAGCCCTCCTTTTTTCATTACGTGGTATACAAGAAGGGCACAGTAAATTGAATATCCTATTTCTCTTTCTATATGTGGTTACGTTTTGTTTTTTTCCACAGATGCAGTGCATTATGCTTGTTTGGAGCCAGGGCTTCTTCTATAGTGAGTAATGGTTTTCTGCACAGGGAAAGAATCCAAGTCCTACCAATAAAGTGGTGGAGGTATATCATAGCGCTCATTAAGCAGAGCTATTATGAACCTGCTGGTGCACAGTGCCACGAGACAGGATGAAAAACTGTCTCTCTGGACTTCCATTCCTCTGGCCTGGGTGAACAATGCAGCTTTTCCTCTCCTCCCTTGATATAATTTCAGCAGCCCCCAATAAAATGGTTGTATATTCACGCTGTTACATTTCTGTTTAGCTATAAACCATCTGCTCCAGGTCTACGTAGATTTACTTATTTAGAAATGCACACGGGAGGACTTCCTGCGATTGATTTGATATTGAATATCACATTTCAACGGAGGCACTTTATTTTCAAAATACAAACATGACACGACAAACAACACAGTATTTAAAAAGTATTCATTAACAAATGACAGAATGTTATGTATAATGCGTTTAGTTTTGCGTTCTGTTAACGCCTGAGCTTAGAAGGAATGTGAAAACAAATCCTCTGATTAATCAATCGATGTCTATAGGCATGAAGTGTGGTTTGAAATAGGTATGAAGTCACTGCACGTCCACTTTGGAGAAACTTTTCACATAAATGATTTGTTTTCACAGCACAAAGTGCCCAGATGGAGTTTATGTATCTAAATATAGCTGCCTCAATGTGCCAATATATCACATTGAGGCAAACTACAATATATAACGACCTACTGTATAATGATGCACACAAGAGTCTGTGTTTTACCCTTTAGTAAAGAGAGAAAGGGAAAAACGGGGAATAAAGAGAGCAAACACATCACCGTCATTAGTCCCGCAGAGCTCATTATGATTCGCAAGTAACAATTCAACCTGAATTCATAATGTGAACATATTTCAGCCTGGCTGTACACAGTATCTGGGCTGAACATCATTCCCTGAGATCAGTGGGCTACCTCCGGATCTGAGAAGTGAAGCCAATGCAGAACTGCCTTAAACCTGCGTTCTATCTAATGTCCAGCAGGGGGCGACTCCTCTGGTTGCAAAGAGAAGTCTGATTGTATAGAAGTCTATGAGAAAATGAGCCTACTTCTCACTTTATTATTTATTATCTCAGTAAACATCGTAAACATGAGTTTATGGTCTCAGTCGCTGGTTTCAAGTCTTCTTCAAGACAGAATGATGTTCATTTAGTAAATTATGCTCCAATTTAGAGTCTAATAGACCATAAAGCAGGGAATGCTTTAGGGCGTGGCTACCTTGTAATTGACAGGTCGCTACAACGGCGTTGTCCGGTCTGGGAGTTGTCCGCGTTTTCCTCTTACAACTTTAACCCTTTCACAGTGTGTTTTCAGTTCATGAAAGTTAATAGTAACATTTTGGTCGCCTTAAATCTCTTATTCAGCGTTCGGTTGTACTTAGCTACGCCCTCTCGTGTCACTTCTGGTTGCAAAAAGCCAACATAGCGACGGCCAAAATGCCAACCTAAAGGCTTCAAAATTCCACAAACCAATGGGTGACGTCACGTTGACTATGTCCACTTCTTATATACAGTCTATGCCTGAGACCCACATAAACATTAACCTTACTCAAAAAGGGTTTTATTGCTTTAAGGCTTTATAACTATTCATTCATCATAAGTTTTTATCACAGTACCCTGTTTTGGGTTCACAACTATTCCACCATTCTTTGAATGATTACCTGCATGTACTGTATGAATGTTTATAACAACCCATTTGTCATTTCTATTTGGGTTATAGTGTATAACAAAAGGAACATCTTGTTTCCATCAGTTAAGATAAAACATCAAACATTGGTGACCTTACCATTTGGTGTGTGATAACATAACAGAAGTTAAATACTAAAAGAGAATACAATATAGACTAGTTTGCCTCATTAAAAGAAATGTTGCACTGTCTCAGCCGTGAGAGATTTATCCTTTTATTAAATATTTGAAGCCCAGTATTCACAAGATCAGTTAGTGAACATGAATTATTTGGCTCTCACATCTGCTCCCAACGATCCCCATCCAGCGGTGAAGCAAGTGGCTGCATATTTTTGTACGGCTCTGAATAAATGCTGAGCACAAAATTCTCCTGTAAGCAATATTTCAGGACGTCAACATTGCTCTCTAGTTGTCACATTAATATAAATGCTATTGTTGCATAATGTTGTTTTCAAGCGAGGGAGAACACAAAACGAAACAACGTGTGCCATGAGAGATCAGTATTACTGTATTCAGGAATTAGGTCCGATGCATCAGAACAGGCTGAGGTCCTGTTAAGTCACAGCAGTTAAAATGAAAGGAAACTGTGTGGCCTCTTGCATTGGCTCCTCTTGGTCCCTGATGACATGATCTTGTATAGGGCTTTCTTCCATGTTGGCCTTAGGTTTGAAAGTGTGATAGACAGACTGAGGCTTTTCTCTCAGGTGTGTTTGCTTCGTAAGGTCCTCCAAGGTTTCACAGTCAGTTAATCACAGAATGCGTGACCGACTGAACTCTCTGCGCTCCTCAGCATTTACTCTTTACATTATATGCTCTGACAGGCAGCTCTTTCCTGTTCCTGTCCTGATATTTGCTTTAATACTGAATATAGAGAAAATATTTTCACTTTCATTCTGTTGCACTTTTACCCACAGTTAAATTTACCATTACCCCTTTGCTTGCATTATATAGCGCTTTTCCAGTCCTCTGGCTAGGGATGTTTATAATTAACCGTTTGACTGTTAACCGACAATTAGAATTTTGACCAATTAATGCTATCAGTTCAGTAGTTAAAAGTAATGTTGAAAATTAAACAAAAAAGCTGAGCAAAACTCAGAGGAGCGGCTTATCACTTAAAGGAGAATAGCTGGTCCACCTTAACTGAGCCTGAGCCGTTGCTAGCTTCGGGGCAAACCCCCTTCACTTATATCAGCAGGTGGCTGGCAAGCAAGACACAGGAACTTGGCTCGGGTCTTGAGGAGTTGCAGCATTCATTCACCGACAAATAAACTGCACACACACTGCCATCACTACGTTCACAGCTATAATGTTATTGATCTAAATGCTCATTCACACCCCGATGGCACAGCCTTCAGGAGCAATTTAGGGTTCAGTGTCTTGCCCCAGGACACTTCGACATGCGGACCGGAGAAGCTGGGGATCGAACCGCCGATCTTCCGATTAGTGGACGACACGCTCTAACTCTAAGCCACAGCCGCCAAGTACAAAGTCAAATATTTATAAATCACAGACAGAGAAACACGAGACTGAATCCACAGTCATGCTAGCAGCTCTGTGAGGCTGTACTTAGGCACAGTGGTGCGTTGAGCTAAATGCTAACAACAGCATGCTAATGTGCTATAATGTTTACCACGTTTGCCATATTAGTTTAGAGTGGTAGCATATGGGGCACCGCACTAGCTCACCCGGTAGAGCAGGCGCCCCATGTACCAAGGCTGAGTCCTTACCGCAGCGGCCCAGGGAATACAAATCTGACCTGTGGCCCTTTGCTGCATGTCATCCCCTCTCTCCCCCCCTTTCATAACTGTCTCTCAAGGCATGAAAAAGCCCAACAAATAATCTTTAAAAAAAAAAAGAGAGGTAGCATGCTTACATTTGCTAATTAGCGCTGAACACAAAGTACAGCTGAAGCTGATAGGAAAGTCATTAGTTTTGCAGGAATTTGAGTATCTAAAATTGAAAATTTGACCTGATGATGGTGCTGGATGAAAAGTTAAGGGATGTGATTACAATTCATCCCGAGGGGAAAATGAATGTCTGTACCCAACTTCATGGCAATCCATCTCACATTTGTCGAGACATTTCACGCTGAACCAAAACTGTCAGGAAAAGACAGGGGATCCATTTTAAAATCCAATGGCTGTATGAAATATACTGAAAAGTATAACAATCCTACTGTCAAGGCAGGCAGAGACTTTACTGACCTCAATGACCAACAGCTTATAAATTATATTGTAAATTCAAGTCTGGGCAAAAGGCTTTTCAGTACCAAAAAATCTCCATAAACTCCTGTTCTACACAAGGCTGGATGCTATCCTTAAATTAAATCAAAATGCAACTTTCTGGTCTAAATGTGTAGCAGCTCAAACGTTCCTTTTTCTTTGGGTTACTTAATTAAAAATAATCTACTTTTCTTGTTTAATTCAGTTAAACAGGAGCTGACTCCTCTCAGTCTTAACATCCAACAGCAGCTTTATGGTTTCTCAGCAGAAATGTAGTAAGGTTGGAAAATAACACATTTTCTGACGCTTGTATTGTCTTCAGTCGTATTTTCGGTGGTGATACGATAACTCAGAATTATGTACCTATTTCTTAAACCCTACTAAGCAAACTCCTGTAGCGGGCAGCTATTTAATTGAGTGTTCTGTGTGTACCGTCAGTCTATGAGTTGGGTCCATTCAAGGTCAGCAATTTGTCCTGCTTCTCTTTTCTTCAAAGTAACTCCAAGTGAGGATTAAAAAGTGCATAAAAATACATAAAATTAATTCATATTCAACGTGTCTGATTGTAAGGGAATATTTCTGTCCAAAATCAAGGTTAAAACCCAGGTTTTACTGGGGGTTTTTTTACAGGTTGCACTGAGGTTATAGTCTACCACTAAAATGGTTTTGCACCCATCATGAGGTGTGAGCATCAAACTCTCCATGCTACTCACAGCTAATTAATTGTGACAAGGAACATGATTGAAATGCTAACAAGGGAGTTATCCTCACACTTGGAATCACATAGTTTCTTGCCAACAACTCTAGTTTAGTTTAAGTGATAAAATGCCCTAAAACATGAAAAATATCAAATTTAAGATAGATTGACAAATATATATATATAGCCTTCTCAATTATTTAGAGGTGGTGCTGTATCACATGAATTGAACAGAGCTGTTTTATCCTGAGCTTTACTGTTCACACTGTGTTTGTTGCTACAGTAGCTGGGTTAACTGAGCAGACAGAACAATGTAGTGGTACTGCCCAGGCTCATCGAAGATCTAATGCTAAAGATGCTAATTTCACTTTTTCAAGTTACAACTGTTGTCAAATAAACTGTAAATTCCAGGTATGTAGAGGAAAGTGATGGTGTGTCTACAGGATGCTTTTCCCCAAATTAACTAGACATTTGGAGGTTACTTTCCAGGTAGTTCTAGCCCATGAAGCCAAGTCTATTGGAAAGAGAGTAATTATTGTCTGCTTAAAATGTTGCTTTAAATCACCAGATGTTATACACTTATTTTCATGTACCACAAATATACTCAATTATTTAAGATTTAGTTGTACACATTTTTTTGCCATTGACCAATATATCCAAAATACTTTACCAACAACTGTTTTCTAATGTCATCATGGTGGCTTCGTTTTCTTACAACGAACACAAAGGTGGTTGAACAAGTCTGTATGTTTATGCGTAGGATCAGACACGCTGGGTAAGATTAAAAAAAAAAAAAAGAGCTCAGTCAACTAATGAATTAATTTGCTCTGGAACAACAGGATTAGCAACATTGATGTTGACATCTCCAAACAGAATTACTCTGTCAAAGTCTGTAAATTGCATTGTCAAAGCAGATTAGTAAACTCTTCTAAAGAATACAGGAGTTGAGTCCAGGTTAGAGGTCGACCGATGAATCATTTTGGCCGATTAATCGGAGCCAATAGGACGTTTTACAAACTATCATTATCGGTGGAACTGGGCTCCGATAGTGGCCGGTGGCTGCGCAGCCTCAGGACTCAGTGCGCTCCGGCTGTAAATGCAGCATGACGAACTTTAAATTGCATTTTAGATATTTATTATTTAGATAGTTTGAGATACTGTTTTTCAGAAAGCAATTCTCCACTCCATGAAAAAGCCTTTAATGCATTATTCTGGCGATAGGGTTATAAAATGTCAGCAAAAACTTTGCGTCCCGGTGAACAGCTGATTTTACAGCAAGCAGAGAGGTGGTATTCATGTCTAACCCGTTTTCAGTTTAATTTCCCCCACAAATCTCTCGAATATGCCTATATAACGCAAAAATATCCACTCTTTGTCCACGATAGTCCTACAACACAGGCAAACAGGGAAATAAAAAAAAAAAAATGCTACTTTAACCTACTTACCAATTTGGCGTTCCCTCTTCTCGATAATCCAGCCACATAACTATCCATTCAGGAAATGAACATTAATGGTTTGTAAGAGTGGAATTTAACAACGTAACGGGACGCGCAATAGAAGTCATCCTGGCCAGTCATAAAGCACAGAACAGCGCATCGCCCATTGTAAATAAATAGAACATATTCCAATGATGTAATCCATGAAATCCCACTTCAGGATGTTCGCTTACTAATGTTTAAATTCAGAGCGACAGAAACTGGTTTAGTAAAAACAGCGTTTGCATCATTTGAGTCATAAACTCTGACTGATGGTGAGAAACTTCTCACTTTTACTTTTCTCATTCAAAAAAAAAATGATGGTTAGTTTGATCTTCAAATCCAGATTTATTCATTAATAAGGCCCATTTTATTTATTTATTTATTTATTTATTTATTTATTTATTCATTTATATATTTATTAATTTTGAGTTTGATGTTCAATTCCAGATTTATTTATTATGTAGGTATTTATTACTTTGAATTAGATGTCAGTTAGTTATATAGTTTGTAATAAAGTCAAAGATTGTTCATTTCCGACAGTGTAAAAAAAATTTCACAGGGGGGGTATCGGGGGTATCGGCCAATTAATCGACAATCTCCTTTTTGCTGCTCCACACAATTGTTGTAATAAATATTTGGAAGAAACATGACATTTTAAAAACAAGTTTTTTTTAAAAAAAATATGCAGTATTCCAAAAAATAAATAAAATACAAGTCTGCTTGTCCCTTAACGGACCTTTGGTGGAAGGTATTCGAGTTATAAATGAAACTCAACGGTTAGTGCTTATTGATAGCCATTTCCCCCAGTCGGAGAAACAATCTACCAATCAGAGCTTTCTAAGCGGAATGAAGAATGAGGACATCCTCTTTCCACATAGCTACTAGGCTTGTCACGATAGTCAGTGTTACCGGTGTTACACGGTGGTTGGGCACACACCGATTACATTACGTACCCACCGCATTTTGGCAATACTTCAGATTTAAACCCAATGCTATAAGTGAACCATAACGCTAATGAGGTAATCGCCGCTAGGAGGACGGAGCTGTCAAAACCGGTGTCCGTGGCGGAGCAGCGCCAGGTCGACCCCTGCAGCTCCGCAGCAAAGCTCTCTGGAGAGGCCAGACACACAGCCTCCCGATGTTAAAGATCAAAGTAAGAGCTCTACACGTATTGACCGTCCTGTTTTCTTGTAAAATGTCAGGTGTAATCCGGAACACCGGTGTTGTCACAAGTTTATCAACCGGTGGGAAAATTTCCTCACCATCACATCCCTGATAGCTACATACTGTATATATGTAGAAAAAAAAATTTGCTGGCTAGCTACGGATGGATATGTAATTTGGTACTTATAAAAACACAGCAAAACAGCCCAACCCCCTCTCCAACAGAAGTCAGCTAAATGAACATGATATCAGACTGAATGAATGAAGAAGAACATAATGGCAATTTAGTCTGATTATCAAGCTTTATTTTAAAAGCCATTGCAAATAAAGAAAGATGGTAACATTATTACAGTTCACAGGTTCAGTTTCTCTCCCAGGGCTGTGAAACTCATCTGGTATTTTCACACTTCATGTCGACACTGAACAAACCTGTGAAATCCTGCTATAAGCTCTCTTCCTTTTCCAAACGAAAAAAAACAAATACTGTTGGCAAGTAGCAAGGAAAAAGAAAAGCCTCATTCCCAAGCTTGGCAAACCAGAGACGAGATGGAAATATGGGTTCCAACTGCTCAGCTGACAGCCAGTACAGTCTATCCGAATATTTAGGCCTCGCTCAGAACGACAATAGTCTCCCAGCAAAACACTGAAAGGGTTCGCTTTGGTTATGTTGCCAGAGGTACCGGTGAGAAGATGAAATGTGGAACAAGAAGTCCAGTTTGGATGCAAAACATGCAGAAATAAACCAAACTGTGTTTTGTTTTCCTTTGAGGCAGGATTGCACAGCTTGTTTAGGTGATAGATGGGCATACATATTTTCAATTAACTCAAACCGAGGTATTTAAAAAGAAAATATGTCACTCTTGAAGCTGGTTCGCTTGTTACTCCCGTTATTTCCTTCTTCCCAAAACAGTGGTGAAGAACAGCAAGAGCAAATGCCAGAGTTGAGTTTTCATTACAACAAAATTATGACTGGTGTGTTAACTGCATGCAAAATTAATCAGATCACACAAAGGCCAAATGCCTCGCAAGTTACAATATGACCAGTTGCTGAGAAGCAATGTATTATTTAAAAAGCTATTTTTTTTTTTAACGGAGTCTGGCGCAGTGCTCACTCCACATAAAACGCACCGGGCCTCATCACTTCCAGCGAATTTCACAGAGAACAATGAGGGCAAACCAGCATCACCAGTCTGTTTTAACTGGGGCTGTGAATCGATTAAAATATTTATTGCGATTAATCGCATGATTGTTCATAGTTAATCGTGATTAATAGCAAATTAATTGCACACTTTTTAAATGTTCAAAATGTACCTTAAAGGGAGATTTGTTAAGTATTTAATACTCTTATCAACATGCGAGTGGGAAAATATGCTTTCTTTATGCAAATGTATGTATATATTTATTATTGGAAATCAATTAACAACACAAAACAATGAGAAATATTGTCCAGAAACCCTCACAGGTACTGCATTTAGCTCAAAAAAATATGCTCAAATCATAACATGGCAAACTCAAGCCCAACAACAGCTGTCAGTGTGTCAGTGTGCTGACTTGACTATGACTTGCCTAAAACTGCATGTGATTATGATAAAGTGGGCATGTCTGTAAAGGGGAGACTCGTGGGTACCCATAGAACCCATTTTCATTCACATATCTTGAGGTCAGAGGTCAAGGGACCCCTTTGAAGATTGCCATACCAGTTTTACCTCGCCAAAATTCAGCGTAAGTTAGGAGCATTATTTAACCTCCTCCACAACAAGCTAATATGACACGGTTGGTACCAATAGGTTCCTTAGGTTTTTCTAGTTTCATATGAAACCAGTTCCTTCACTCTGGCTTGAAACTGAGCCCGCTACAACCTAAAAATCGCAAGTTACGTTAATGCGTGAAAGAAATTAGTGGCGTTGAATTTGCGTTAACGCGTTATCATCTCGTTAACTTAACCGAATATTTTCTAGTCTAGCTCAGCTAAAAACACAAAAACACAGAATCCTTCAGGACGTTAGCGTGCCGTTCATTGCCGAGCCTGTTTTTGACCAGTGAGCTACCGAGGACGTTATCTTGTTCAACTGACTTCAGCAGTTCAGATAACGGACATTCGACTGTCCTGCTGCTATTACTAGCCACAGACAATTGCCTCATTGATTCAAGGCGGTGCTCCGCTGCAATATGAATACAGGGGAAACACTGGAGTGGATATTTTGGCATTATTTTTGGCATTAAAAAACAATTTAGGGGAAACACTAGCATTACAGTTTTAAAGCATTTCCCTTAGTTATGCATTTGTAGCACCAATATATAAACTGAAACAAAGGATGTAATGGAGAAAAGGTTAGGGGGACTCACAAACCATCATCTTTATTGATCTCTCACTCAATATTTGTCAGCGCTGATTTACCGGAAGATTGAGCTAAAAACAGTTTCACTAATTGTTGAGGAAACCACAGGGGACTCATCAGGTCAGTAAAGTCAATTAAAGCCGGCCCCTTAGACAATTAAGGCTAAAAACACAATGAAGTGGAGGACAGACACTATTGACAATAATACTTGGTCTCAGATACTAATCTGTAATCGGAAAAGAAAATCACTGATGCCCATTAATTTAAAATCAGTTGCATATTATGTCATTAAGATGGAAAATAACATTTTCTCATAGTGTAACTAACTAACTAACAGGACTATTTCGCCATGATTATGTTGCCTATACCAATATTTCCAAACAACATTAAGTTTTGACATCACAAATATGAGTCAGTACCAAGTTCCAGCGCAAGTAACTCAAGCGACTGATTCTGCTGAAACCAGGCCTGCCTTCAAACCCATCACACCAGGATGAGAGGTAAATGGGCTGTAGAGGAGACATCCACTCTAAGTGACAGGGAGGGCACAAAACACACTCCCCTGGTACCTCTGAAGTGCTCTCACTGACTAGCAGCAGCATATAATTTCTGTCGATTTATTCTGAAGGATGTATTCGCCTGACCCGCAGATGGGGGGCATTTGTCTACCGGTCAGCGGAGTGCAATCAGGATTCAGTTAACCTCCACTCAAAAAAATTCAACTCAACGCGCCATCTATTAAATGTGGCAAGAACTTGGTTTTGAAACATTGCTATGAATCACTACTATGAGTCACACAACTACTATTTTATTCAATCCTGTCACAATCTCATTCACTGTCTTTGAGCAATTAGACACATTAGATTGCGGCCCACGATTTAAAAGGCTCCTTTGTGGGTGTGGTTGTTTAAAAGCCAGACACTGTGCTTATGACTACTATACTCTGACAACACAACAGACAGTTGGTATTAGGATCTTTGGTGTTATACATAAAAGATTTTTCAAATCTTAATAGATTTTGAAAATGTGAGAGACCCCACACATAACATTACGTTATGTTAAATTTAACAGTTTTGTTCCTATAGTGTGTGGTGAGTAACGATTTGGCCAAAACAGCACACCACACACTAACAGATTCCATTCATGAACATAAGTCCCGACTATAAAAAACGGAAATCTCTGACAAAATCTCTCACAATCAAACGTAACTTTAGCGTAAAGAAACATGGCGAACGACAGAAAGAATTAGCGATGTTGTTTTTTTGCACTACTTTTTACAGAAAATTCGCGAAGGATGGATGTATGAAGTTATGTAGACACATTAAAAGAGACGTTCAGTTATTAAAATGTTTCCTACCACTTAGGATCATGCAAAATCTCATCATCAGCTTGAGCAGCGAGAAAGTTACCATTCTACTGCAGCTGGATTTAAACATAGCAATCATTCATTCATTTAGACCTGCAAAAAAACATTCAAATCAGGAAGCTCACAGTATACTCAGACATGTCGTTGTATTCTACTGATAAAACAAAGTTGCAAGTGTGTTTACATGCACATTAGTATCCTGTTTTTTTTTCCGGACATGGGATTTACATTGAAAATGAGAAACCTGGTTATTCATATCACTGTATACATGATGATAACTGTATCCAGTACTTGCTGACACGACTGATGCTGTCGTTCTTCTTCTACGACCTGGGATGAAAAACAATGACTCGATCCTGTGTATAGGGAACAGTAACATTATCCGTTGCAAACCCCTGGTGTTTGTTGTCTTGAAAGTTTTGATATTAGGTGTGAAATACTTTTTCATAGATTCCAAACTCTCGGTTATATTAGACTCTCCTCCCGCCAAGATATTGAGGATCACAATTCACCCACTCAACTTATCCAATCTCTTTTACTTCCATACTTTTCTCAGTCCAGTTATAAAAGGCATCTCACATCGGGTGGGTCAAAAACTAAAAGAAACCCGGCGGGAATACAGTAATCTATATTACTGCTCTCTGCTCAGAATCAACTGCTCTGTTCTGTGTGCAGGTGTGAAGGTGGCACTCATGAGTTCCATTAAGATCCAATTATCTCTGATTATCTATAATTATCTCAATGTATAAAATATTTACATCAACAACACTTTTATATCTCACTAGTCTCCAGTTTGAAATATATTTTTCTTAGAGAGTTCAGAGACATCTACAGAACATATTAACCTCGTGGGATCTTTTCTCTTTAAATTAGCAACCATGATCAGCAGTGCAAGCCGAAGAATGTGTCTCACGGGGCTACGACCTGGGCACCCATCCACTTCATAAATTGCTTTTCAACAGGTGGAGATGTCTCAAATGATTACCACTTTCTTGTGAAATCCTCATGCAAACCACTTCAACTTGATGGCCTCTGGAAATGAATAATAAAACAATCAACAATCTACTGTATGTGGCCACAATTGCGTACTATTCAGTCTGTACAGCACTGCTATCTTACAGTGACCCTGACCATGAAATTAGTCATTTTAGGTTTATCAAAAGCTCCTACCACACATGACAGATTTCATGAAATAATTTCATCATGACGATAATCATCCCATCATACAGCTGTTATGAAAACCATTCAAATCCCATAAAGCATGTACGTAACCAAGAAATCCAGCAGAAATCTCAAAATGAAACAACAAAATTTGTCCTATTTCGGATCTGAAGCCAACATAGCCGTTTCAAAAACAAAACTGTTTTCTGATCTTTTGGGTTAAATTTAAGCACAAAAACAATTTGGTTAGGGTTGACTGTCGGTAAGGAAACAGGAAACAAACAGAAATCTCCCATGTCTGATGTATCGTCGACCAATCCACCCACCCCGACATCTTCCCTCTGCGGGCTCTGCGCTGCATGGGGTTTTGTCACTCGAACATACCCACGTCATTTTTGAGCGTTTACCGAAACAATTTTCTTGCGAGGGCAGTCTCAGAAATCCAGCATGTGTAAAGGTTTCTCTCTCCTCTGTTAGGAACATCTGCTGCATCTCTACCTGACATTTTAGGTTTGGAAGCAGACAATAACCTGGTTACTTGATTGGACGTAAACGTATTGTTTGGAAGCTGCGATGTCCTCAAGACTCTGAAAAACCAACACGTGTTTGTAATCACAGCCAGGGAATATGGGCTACTGTGCCGATACATGTCTGTTGAATTTGCAGTAGAAAGACTGTTATCCATGTAAACAGTTGTCTGCAGGGACAGATGAATGAATGATGTACACTAACATGAACAACAAAAAAGATTCGCTTTGGTGCTCATGCAGACCTACAGTATTAACCCACAGATCAAATATGGTGTTCTGTGGCCAAGTATATATATTGTATATGTGATACATAACACAGTGTACAGAATTGATATGTTGTCTGCAATAACTGTATTGCTGGTGGATTATGCAGAAGCAGCGTGGGCTCTGTGTTTGGGCAGAATCGGACACAATTTCTGCAGACTCGCGGGCTATGAGGAGGAGGAGGAAGTGTGGGATTGTGAAAGCCCTCAGGGTGGTGGTGAATTAAGTGACATTTTTCTTCCCTGTCCCTTCCTTTTTTCTTGCCTTTTCTAGTTGCACGCTTAAATCTCTGATACTTATGGAGAAAAAAAATGTGTGGCAGTGAGCTACTGTGCGAGGCACTGGTGTAACCACCGGAAGCAATTTGGGGCTCAGTGTCCTGCTCATGGACACTTCGACATGTGGACAGGAGGCGCCAAGGACGGAACTGAGGACGAGGACGATCTGCTCTACTTGCTGAGTCATGTAGGAATATACAGTATAAACAAGTTTCTGACAATCATGTCATTGTATCTACTAGGGATGTCAGTTTAAGGTAATTTTGCTCTCGACAGCCCGACACCCATTAACTGGTAATTAACCGGTTTTAAGAAAAAAAAAAAAAGAAAAGCGAAATTATGTGAAATAAAAGAGGCGCTTTCCTTTTATTCCGGAGCTCCATTGACTCACTGGGCTTTGGCGTCACATTTTGAAGCACTATATCCATCCAATTTTAAAGTTTTGTGTCGTAAATGTCTTTTATTTTATTTTCCGTTGGCTTTGCTGAAGTTTATTGCCGCATTTTGATCAGGTCACGGGCGTTCTGATGGATCAGCCACCGATCGTTATCAGCTGATATCCGTTCTAAATAGTTCGGTGATCGGTAGACTCTATAAAGGCCGATCAGGAGAGCCAATCAGATGATGCATCGATTCTGAATTGAAACGTCTTCCAATACTCATTTGTCTTAAGCTTCCTTTCGGCGCCTATGTCAAATTAACATATAGACCGTAAATTAACCTATAGGCTGTAGACTGTAAATTAATCTATAGAGCTTCACGCGTAACCTGTCAAAAATGTTAACCACTGACATCGCGAGTATCTACCCATGAGTGAGTGTGTGTGAGTGAGATACAAAACAATAATTTCACAATCTCATAGTGTAGCTACTTGTTACACCTCCTACTTTGATGTGCATAACATCACAACGTCAGTCAGGATCTGTTTCAGCCAGCCACTGCGTATGAACTTACAATTACTTGCTTGCGAAGTTCACACCAATAAT
Organism: Sebastolobus alascanus; assembly: GCA_916701645.2. NCBI lineage: Eukaryota > Metazoa > Chordata > Actinopteri > Perciformes > Sebastidae > Sebastolobus > Sebastolobus alascanus. Next base: position 667,510 of record CAKAOJ020000028.1, on the reverse strand, counting down.
TCATCGCAGTGTCTGCATATCTAATGTGGGATGACGAACGAGAGCGGTGCTCAATAGTCGATATAATTCTCGTCTGTGATTTTGCCACACAACATTTAAGAACGGGCAAAGTTCCACAAAACTGAAACTACGGCCCATTGATTGAACTTAATGGCCATAGATCAAGTTTAAATTACTTTACAGTTACTGTTAAGTGAAGTGCATTATGTCGTCCATTATTGGTGAGAAACCAAATTTAAAGTCATCTCTTATTCAAAAAGCTGCTGGATTGTTTGAAGTTGGGATGCGAGTGTCGGTTTGTGTGTTAATAATACAGTATTTACCTACCTGAGTTTGAAACCTTGAAACCAGAAAAATAATGAGAGTGGAATTTGTACTCCTGAGAAATTTCCCCAGTGGCGATACATTAAATGTAATTACATCTTTTTTTTTCCTGGCAGGCTGGAAATTTCCCACAGCAGCCCACCACAATATAAATTCTGTGATACCAACGGAGGCTCTGTTGTTTAATAAAATGAAAGCTTAAAAAGGTATTTTTTTATGAGGGCGTTTCTCTCATCATCATTGAGGAGCATAGAAGGCCCATTATTATCACAGGATTATTTGTTGCCATCATTCCCCCAGCATTGCCTACTTAAGGCAGGAGCTGTAAAGAAGAGCTATGGTCTCTAAAGGGGGAGATATACAGCAAGCAGGGCCTCACATGACAAATGAGGAGCTTGGCCCCGCGCTTATTTATGGCTACTTAAAGCTGTCAGTTGGAGATGATAAAGGGTGACCGCTTGATTAGAAAGTGTTAGATCGGTCCGGTCCTTGTGACCCGCGACAGGAACAGATGAGCGAGGGAGAGGCGCCGATATCGACGGTGAAACTGTTTTTTTCTTGACAGGTTCACTGGTTTGGGGATTTTGGCAGACAAGAAAAAGATGACTGAAGTGGAGATGGATGTGTCAGGTTGTCTTGAGAGGTGCGCCTGTGTCAGCTTTATTTTCATTTTCTTTTTTTTCAATCTAACCTACATTTGCTATGATTGACGTCGAGAGAGGTGCTGAATTGGGTGTCATACTTCTAAAGTCAGTGACTAAGTTTATAATATTCTGGTTTTTGCCCTTATTCCGAAAAAGACAATATTCCTACTAAGCTGCTTACATGGCTAATGAATGAATATTCCACTAATATTCACGTTTACATGCAGTCGTGCATACTCCGATTAACTTAACCGGTGGCGGACTTGTTCGACCGTGCGGACAGAGCCTCCCTCTTTCATTCCTTCAACCACTTTCTTGAAAAGGTAAAGACCTAAGCTAAAAACCTCTTGATATCCACGACTTTGATCATGTTTAAAAATAGGTGTGTTTCTCCTTCCGGGAGAAGGAAGGCTTTTCTTTTGGGCACGCGTCTTCGTGAACTGATGGCTAGTTGGTTTGTGTACAATCAGCGCTGGCCGCAAACAGGCAAGAGGCCGTGGGGCCGTGTGTCGCAAACTGCCTTTAAAACCCCAATTGAGACGCATATTCAGAATGCGCTGTATACATGTCCAAAGGATGCTCCTAAAACCCGAAAAATATCGGAATATCTCACACGTCTTAACCTCTTCCGCTCCTTGAGGGCGCCCGCGCCCTCGGCAGACTTTACTTTATTCAGAGGCTGTAGCAGCCTCAGTTTTGAGACTAAGTAACACTACAAAGTTAAGCTAAATTTTGGCGAGGAAAAACCGGCATGGCGATTTTCAAAGGGGTCCCTCGTCCTCTGACCTCAAGAATTCTTGCAGAAATCTCCAAATGTCAAAAGTTTTTGATACCAAATCACAGCATGGCTTTTTCTATGGTGTTCCTCAAAGTCTTGGTATCTTAATGTGGTATTTTGGAGGGATTTTGATCATTTTTATCAATTCTTGAGTGGTGAAATTGTTAAATTTACCACCAAATCTGTGTAACAAATGGTATCAACCCCAAAATTGCTGCAACAACTAATAAGACATAAGTGAGCATGGGAATGGCCATCATATACTTCTATCATAATGTTCTAAGACCTTATACACTATTACAATTTATTTTAATTAATTAAAGCTGAAGTAGGCGAGATTGGAGCAAATACGGTTTAAAAAAGTTATTTTTTTATAAAACAGTAGTTATGTCCTGTGTCCTCCGGTGTCCTACAATTCTACAACGATTGTACAATTTATTTAGCAGACGCTTTTGTCCAAAGCGACGTACATCTGAGAATTCGTACAACACAAGCAAGGATCTGGATAGGAGGGAACAATGTGAGTAAGTGCCGGTGTCCTCCGGTGCTCCTAATGGTATCTGCAAGATTTCACAGACCTGAGGAAAACAAGCAGTCAGAGCCGAGCTGGAGTCTGCCGTCCAGCTTCCGTCTATGAGCCGGCTGTCAATCACTCGCGAACTCCGATAGATCAAACGGTCAACTCAACTAGGCAGCGCTGATCAAATATGAATCAATATTCTGTTACTGTAATGCCTATTTCTCGCCTCAAATGTTTTCAGAAACATCTTGTAGTGTACTGTTTAGCTGTAAAATGAGAAAGTTTGTGACCCGACAGTCATGTTGAGATCTCTTGAGGAAATACCAAGCACCGCTCACATGGCCGGAGCACAGCCAATAGGAACGCGCTCTCTCTGAAATGACCTGTGATTGGTCAAAGTCTTCCGTCACGGGCTAGATTTTCTAAAGCCTGAAAACAGAGCCATGAGGAGATGCAGAAGTCTAGTTTTCTCTCAGAACACTTGAATTACAATATGCTGAAAAATTATTATGGAATTTTTGTCCAATGATGCCAAAAAATTGTTGACTACTGAAACTTGAATTATTTTTTTTTTCTGATTTATGACAAGAACAACTTGACACACAGTGCTGAGCTGCATCTCAAATACATCTTCAGGTTCCCAGCTTTCAAATGATGTACACCACTTCTATTTGACACCTACTGTTGACCTGCTATCTATCCCTAAAAAAGGACAAAAACAGGTCTATGAAAAAGAGGGGGGGGGAGTGGAAAAGGTTAAATACTCCGTTCGGAATAAGGCCTAATTCAGAATATCCAAACCATCCATCCATCCATCCATGACCCGTATCATATTCTGAATATTGTCATATTATGAATAATAGTAGAATATTAGGGTGCATGTAAACATAGCCAGTGTGAATTTATATGATTCTCTGGGGGGAAAAAAGCAGAAATTGCAAGATGAAAGGGAAGACAGAATATAATGGCAGGTTGCCTGTAGCTCTCCTGGGTGATAGGTGAAGAAATTGATTTGAAAAAAAAAAAATCAATTTGCAATCACCTTCATTACTATATTATGACCTTTACTTGGACGTTTCAAATGTCGACTCAAAAGCATGTGAATGGTGGGGATGAGGGTAGAGCAGTTTCCCCATTCCCTTTCCCTTTCATTAGAGTCTATCAAAAATAACAGTTATCTAACAATGAATAAAAGGAGCTAAATGCACAATTTGTGATTTTATATTTCATGGCTTTGTCTCATTGTGTTGTACATCTACAGAAGATTCAACTTAAAAAAAAAAATCCAATCATTCTGATGTAAAAAAAAAATAATGCATATTGCTGCAACTACAGCTGCGACGTAGATACTCTACTGTAATATCAGAGATTTTAGAAGTTCAATGCATGGGCTCAGAATTTCAAATGGCTTATCTGCCATCTCCTGTATTAAGTGGATCTTCTGCTGCAATGCAGTTAAAGCAGTAGTTCAAAGACTGATAGGCACTCTCAGGCCTTTTTTCCCCCCTAAATTGCTGCTGCTGTGCCATCTTGTTAAGTGGATGGTTAAGTATCGCGGCCTCGCTGAAGCGTGTTCTGCCGGTTGATGGACCAGGATTTGCTGAGAGATAGGGAGCCACAGACACCAGATATTACCAGCAACAATCTCACCAGTTTGATCACAGCTCAAACTGCCACACGAGGCTTCACTCAGAGCCATTAAAAAAAAAAAAAGATTAAACTCTGCAGTCGTTTCTTTTTTTTGTTGTTGTGGAGAAACCATCCCGGTCTTTGAGTTCAAGAGAGGGATATGAAAGAGGGAGATGAAACAATTATCCTATATTTTGCCCCTCAGCTGATTAGGAGGCCAAAATAAAAAATACATGTCCTTGCTAAGGTTTTAGGAACAGTTATATAGAGGCATGTGAATGACTTTTCTGTTGCTAATGTATTAATCAGCTATTTAAATGGTTGCCTTTAATCATCATTTAAAGTTCATACCCTCTCTCTCCTTGATGAGTTTGTGATAAATAGATAATGCACCTTAATAGCTATCATTAACTTAAAAACACCCTCAAGCCTAAAAGGGCACGTCTCACAGCAATAAAGCCGATACAGAGGAAAATAGTCTGCAATATTTGTCTTCTTAAGAAACTCCTCTTTCACTTGCTTGACTTCCTTTCAAGATGATTGATAAGGGAGGGACACGACAAGAAACGGGTGGGATGTGCAGATTGCGGTTAAGCCACAAATACAGTCCGCCTTTGTACTGTACGACATAGTGGAGGATAGCTGTGACTATTCTTCTGAGTGGATTACCAGTAATAACCTGGCCCCTCTGGCTAGTATCAGCCAGAGGATCATCTTCTGCAGGCTTCATGGTGTGTTCACATGTAGTGTCGCCGTCATTCTCTCTTGTTTACCGCTTGAAACGCATAAAACATTCACTGCATTTATATTTTTTTTGCCCCTAGCAGCCAATGTAATATCTGTACAGGCATTTCTTTATTACTCTGTACAGGCAGTCAGGATGAGCCTGAAAAAGGGTGCCGTCTATGACACAGAGCCTCTAAGAGAGGTTGATGTTTTTTGTCCACTGGCCAAATGGCTGGTGAATGTTTCAATTTTACCAGCCACGCAATAGAGTGTCGTTTGGCTGGTGAGTGAAGCAAATCGACCAGCCACTTGCATATTTTACCAGTATTTGGCTTGTGCGGATGGTGCTGATTGCAGACTGCAACCAATTCATATTTTTGTTAATCAATTGTAATCTATAAAATGGTGGAAAATAGTCAAACAAAAGCGTCCATCCCATTTTCCAAGAGCCCAAGGTCGCGTCTTCTAATGTCTGGATTTGTCCGACCAACAGTCCAAAGATCTTTAAAGAGTTTACTGTCAAAGGCTGAAGACACCACCTGATATTCACATCTGAGAAGCTGAAACCAGATATTTTTTATTTGGTGTTTTTGGTTAATGAAGTACTTGAATGATTCATAGTGTAATGTTATGTTCTTTAATGTTAAAATGTTTCAATGTTTCTGTCTCTAACCTTTTGTAGAGAGGTTATGGACTTGGACTTTATCTTGGACTTTTATTTTTTTATATATATATATTTAGCGCTTTTCTAGTCTTCCGACCACTCAAAACGCTTTACACCACATGTCAGCATTCACCCGTTTACACACACATTCATACACTGATGGCAGAGGCTGCCATGCAAGGTGCCAACATGCCCTTCAGGATCTAATCTAAATACTCATTCACACACCGACGGCACAGCCTTCGCGGGGTTAAGTGTCTTGCTCAAGGACACTTCGACGTGTGACTGGAGGAGCCGGAGACCTTCCGATCGGAGGGTGACCCGCTCTACCTCCAGATTATACGTTACTCAAGATATTTATCAAACTGCTTTACTGTGTAAACTTTTTTTTCCATCATGTTTTAGATTATTTGTCATTTACTCAACAGATCTGTCATGTTGGTCAACAACCAACATCTGTTTGATTATAACTTTAAACGTGCTAAATATGGGATTGGGAGCCTTTCTGTCGCCTCTCAACAGTTCTCATCGTGGCGACGGCTAGCCAGTGGCTCGCAGCTAAAGGTGCTAACAGAGCTAACGGTGCAAACAATGGTGAAAGTGCTGACAGAGATAACCTGAGGTAGAACCGGAGGTTGGGTGCTGCTGCGCTTCCGCGACGACGCCGTCGGTCGGGGGGCGGTGTTATCACCCCGTACAGCAGTATAAGAGCAGTGCGGAGCAGCGGCCGTGAGTTAGCCAGTGGGGCACACTCACATGCACTAACAAGCACGTGCAATGTCAACAAAGCAAGGAGAAGTTCGGACTACAACACACACAGAGGGAGAGTGACTTCAGGTAGACGTTACTCCTCTATATCTTTACATAATAGTTGTTTCTTGCTATATTAATGCTCTGAATATCGAATTTAGCACCTTTAAGGTATCTATGCTAAAGAAAATGATGGTAAAAAAATATGGTTTGTTCTATGTTAGAGCTCCCATTTCACACGCTGTTTACACAGAAAAGAAAATGAACATCAGTTTAGATTTGCATTATGCTAATTATGTCGACCGCAGCGGGTCAATGCCGGTGGTCATAAAGGTAGTGCAGATGTCACACACAACCACCAGAGACAGAAGGCAGACGGAGCTTTAAAACTAACACGAGGGGGCAAGCACCTCTCCGTGGCCGCAGTTGCCGACTGCTGGGAACAGGAGAGGATGTCGATTTGATTTTTAGATGCCACGTTTCGAGCCCCCGCTCCCTCGAAAAGACACTGACAATATCACAGTGACAGGCAGACTGTTCCTGAGGAGCACTGCTGTGCCTGTTTTTTTTTGTTTTTCCAACAAGCGACAGAAAAGATTGCGAGAGCCAACGGGGGCCAATTGTCTTGGAGGCTCATTACACTTTAATATGTGGCACAGACGCATATTTTCAAATGAGAAATGCTCCCCGATGGAGACAGATTTTGAGGATTCGGTTGAGATTTTATTGCAGGTGTAACCATGTGCGGTACCATTTCCCAATTCAACGTTTGTTTTTTTTTCTTACTTATTTGGTTAGTTAGTTGTTGACATTATAGTTTAACTGTTGTGTTTACTGACTCTTATGAGTCATATTTAATGTAATTGTTGTAACTGGTTTAGCATGTACAGAAGGAATGAGTTGAGGAATTTGTGAAAATCAGTCAGGGCAAAAGTGAATAAACCACATAATTGTGCAAGAACCTCGTCTATCATTTGATTAATTTTAAACAACTGAATTGTAACAGAAGTGAGCACTGATACAATTCAGTAATAAATAATATGGGGTGGTTAATAAACATTGTTATATATGTGGTAATCCTGCATGTCAGAGTTGGCTTTGAGGTTTTTTGCCCAGCTATACGGACACTTGCTGGGTCTCACTCGAAGAATGACAGTCTCACATTTCTCCCCCAGAGCCTTTTTCATTTATCTCACTGAGATAGCCTCGCCATCATATAGTGCCTTTCTCATATCCAGCAAAATGAAAAAGCCATTCAATGGATGGAAAATAGCCTGAAATCCAATAAGGGAAATTACTGAATTAAATCTGGATTGAATATAATGTAATTATATGTGTTCTCCCTTTTTACAACCTTCTTCTTTTTTTTTTTTTTTTTTTTTTTTTGCAGCGGTCCAGTTGATTTTATTTTCCGTTTCACCTGGTGAAGTAAAAATTCACTGAACCCACTCGAGAAAGAAAATAGATTTTTACCACAACACATTGATCAAAAAGCCTTATGTCACAAAAATATGGAACTGCCCTACGCTGCTCGATAACTACACAATAAAAGATTCATGACAAAAGAGGGTTCTTCAGAATTTCATGTTGTAAAATGTAACAGAGAGGATTCATTCATTCATTCATTCATTCATACATACATACATGTTGCACTCTTTACAGGACACTAGTTTACAGTTCACAATGCCTGAAAATGAAGGAAATCTACTGCCATCTTCTGGATATCTAAAGAGAAAGAAGACCAACCTGGTTTTCAATCTTCTACAGTATGAGTCAAATGATTAACACTATATGGCACCAAAGAGAAACCTGCTGGTAGGAGTTTAATTCAGGAATATGAGTTACAGAAAAAACCAACAGCAACACAGCATTTTACTTTGCTAGGTATGAGAACAACTTCCATCCTTAAATGGTCAAAACAAATACTTCTGATCTCAATACTATATGCATGCCCTATTTGGGTTTGTTCCGACTCACAGAGCATTAAACTGAGTCAGTATAGTGACATGTAGCGACATATGAGCTACGTCCAGTGTCCAAAATTAACCTTTTGACTGACTGGTAGATGAAAAAATCCAACGGCCAAGCATATTTTTTAATGGCCAAAATAATAAATTTCCTTTATGTGTCACATATGCATTTGTTTCAGTACATTTCATTGAAATAATAAGGTATTTATGTTGAATACAAATTTAGAGAAGAGGCCATAGCAAAATAATCTAAACATACTGATGGTTTATCAATTCAATTGGGCGGACTGACTGCAATGCTACGCTCATGGCTGTAACGTTACTGATAACGTCATACTCATCGCCAGTCACATGCTCGCTCGCTCTCTATCTCTCGACAGGACACTCCTTAACGTTACGGGCCACCGAGCTTACAATACACTGGCTGGCAGAAACCCGTCTTGTCTCGGCGTCACCCCAAAAAAACACGAACTTTCTAGTAACCAACAAACACAACGTGTGCCGTGCGCCCGTTCCCCCCTCCCTCCCACCTCTACTGAAATTATATCTCCGCACGCTCGCTAATGCCAAGCACACGGTGCGCATGTGTCAAACTCCGACCAAGTCAGTGTAACCGAGCATAGCTTTTTCATTTAAAATATGACTATTTTGGTACAAATGTATACCTGCCAGTGTGGCGGATAGCCTTCTGAGATTTACTCGCCAAACGGAAAATCTAAATGCGTTTGGCGCTTGGTGGGTGTTAATTACGGACCCTGGCTAAGTGACATTTACATGTCTCATGACACACATTGTGCATGGTGAACCAGATTTTATCAGGTTATTTTTTGCTGCATGTTCTACTATGTAGAATGTCATTTGTGCAGAGACAGCTGCAGACATTAATAAAAAAAAAAATATTGTCTAGTGATATTGCGACAATCCAGACGGAACTGTGCGGCGAGACTACAAGCTCAATATTGTTATCCGATGTTGAAGGCTGTGCCATGTTTATGTCAATCCCGGGCTCTTTGATATCACTGCGGCACGGTGTTGATCCTGGATGGATGAGGAGCGAGGCTAGCTCTTAGAAACAACCTTAAGAATCCTAATATATTTTTTCAAAGGGGGAAATCGCATTGAATGCCATTCCGCCTAAGTGTAAGCTCTCAGGTATGTACGGCTTCGCTGTGATTGGTCAGCTCTGCTCGTAATGATTCAAAACGTAGCTGTATCGAGGGGAGAGTACAGGCAACAATCAAGAGTGCCAGAGTCTGAGTGTTTAAAGCACACAGATTATTTGTCAGCGAGGAGAATTAATCAAGCTTGGAGCCTTTGGAGCTGTGAGTAATGAGGATGGAGTCGGGCCACCGGGAAAGATGTGATGAGGATTTAAGAATGCAATTCAAGGCACAGAAGTACCCTATCTCAAAAAGATGAACGCCTTCTCTTCTTCCTCTTCTTTCTTGCCAGGCGACAGAGGCTTTTCAGTCATATCCCTTTCTGGTCTGATTTATCTCATGCAGAAGATCTTGCAAGTTAAATGAGTTCTCTTACCATCATTTTGAATGTGTTAAATACAGAACATGACTGGACTAGAATCAGAAGGTGTTTTTTTCTGTTCTGTGTTTTATACTCAGCTCTTTAGCATTTATCTACAGTAATTGTATAACACTTACGTAAGAAGTAATGCTCTTATGATCTTAACTAATAATTAACATTATATAAATAGAAGCAGATTGACCATAAAAGGTTCCACTGACATATTCGTAAATGTTGCTTGTACTGAAAGATTTTCCAGGGGAATATCAATACCACTTTCACATCCGTACGGTGAATATAAGGCTACAGCCAATAGCTGCTTAGCATATCATAAAACAACAAACAACAACAAAATTCATCTACCAGCACCTCTGGAAGCTGAATCTTCCTTCCTTCTCGTCACAGGAAGTCATTGCTCCCGGTCAAGAAATATGGTGCCTTCAAATGAAACTCGTGAGCTCGTGTTTACAACACGGAAAGTCTTGTACACAATATGCTTGGCGTTCAAGTGGTGTAAGTAGTGAAAACGCCGCTGCTAAGCGACTGCAATATTAACGTTACTGTCAAGATCTAGAAGCCACAGAGGCTAACAATTTAGCAAGCTAGCAAGTGACATAATGCAGGAAATGCAAAGGCGTATTGACAGAGGAGAAACATGAGGCCGTTGGGAATATCAACATTTTCCACAGACTTATTATAAAATTACGATAGAAAAACAATATACGACTAAAATTACAATATTTTAACTTATCATGTACCAAAAAATTAACTTCCATGGCCTTCGCCATTTCTGACAACGTCAACAACCACGTCACAACTCGTGAACTCAGAGCTTTCAGAAACTTTCCACTTACTTGTGAATACCACAAGGGGGGGGGGCGTTCATATGGATTCTTCTCTTGAACACGGTAAACACGACCCCATTTGAAGGCACCAATAGTCCGGCCAAGCTATGCTCATAAGGGCTGCTGTTTCTTTTTGTTACCATCGAACAGAGCCAGGATAGAAAGAAACACTATTCTAACAAATTCATAGGATAAAATGTGTGAGTCTCACAAACCGATGCATTATTCCTCAAGTCTTTACTTTTCCACTGCATAAGCCCTTCAAATCAAAGCTGCATTTGTTTGGTTCTGTTGTGGACACCAGATCACCTCTGGTCTCATCTCATCAAATCAAATCTCATCAAAAATAGCTTTTCATTACAGAGCAAAGATGTCTGGGCTGTTCTGGTCTGAAGCCCAGAATTCAAGAACCCAGAATACATGCTACACATTTCCCCACCACCAGCACGTTTCTTAGCAAATGCCAAAAAATGTCAATATACACCATCCATGTAAGCAATTCCTCTCTCAGAGAGACGACAATACAATAAATGTGCGTGTCACGAACACAGCACCTTCATTGCTTTCTTCTTCTACACATTCTGCCGCGAGTTCACTGCGATTTATAGCCATCAGTGGTCCATCAGCATTGCAGTGGGCGTGTTGAGAGGCACCTGATGATATACACGCAATCATAGCTCTTCGAGTAGACATGCTCTATAGCGACGATGAACGGGTACCAGCATATAGAGTATAAAATATGATGAAGTGACAGGCAGCTGTAATAAGGTCTGCTTACGGAAACGCTGGAGAGACAGACCTCTGGAGACATGCGTAAAAGCAACTACACCATCAATAAAAACATCAAAAAATAGTTATTTCTTTAAGAGCAAGAAAATATGTCACTTAAAATATTTTAATAGCACCCTCCAAGGCCATCGGCTCACCTTAAAGATTAAATCAAACAATCAGAAAGCAAATATTAAAAACCTCAAAGCCCTCTAATCACATCCCCAAACAGTCAGAACCACGATGGGGGACAAAAAAAGGTCAGGACAAAACGGCAGTAAAGATAAATAATTGCCTTAAAAGTAATTCTACCAAAACCCTCACTCATGGGATAACGCTGAAATACCAGAGCTGTTGAAGAAGCCCACTACTCTTAAAAGAGCTTCATAAGGCTCTATTAAGTATGAAAATGGGAACATCTCCTGCCTGGGTGGAATTCCAGCAGAAATTTATATTGCTTTCTGGCCACAATTAGGTTACTTAACTATAAGACATGCTGCAAAAATCTATTAAGGAAGGCTCATTTTCACCCAATTCCAAAATCTAATTTATGTTTTTTACATCTTAAAGAAGAATCACCTGTCAAATATTCCAGCTAAAGGCACATACAGTGAGTCTATTGAATAAGTAGGTAATGGACAATGTTCTGGCAGCTTGCCTGGATTTCTTTTTATATCACTCCTTATCTTTAATGAACGAACTGGCTTTGTCAAATCCATGCATGCTACAGACTTTACAGGAAATCGCCATTATTTGTGCTCCTCATAATGCTTATCAGTGGTTAAAACTTTACCCTTTCCCCCTCCCTAAGAACGAGATGTTTTGTAGGTTTCATTTTGTCCATTGTGCCATATATCAATCTGTCGCACTAAATCCGTCCCACGTGTATTATAAAGTTTTTACTAAAGTTTTCAGGGTATAAAATCTGGAGTAAGTCAGCATGAATGCATCAGGGTTTTAGAGAAAGTCACCATGTTTTAGATAGATTGTCTTAAGATTTCAGAGCTAGAGAGTTTTAATATTGATGTTATTACGGCGAGGAGACTCACATTACGGCATCCACACCTCAGATTTTGCTGATGGCAGACTTTCGTTAGACAATTTTGACTCGTACGCATGGAGATTTGTTTCAAGGCCACGGCTGGTATGCATTTCTCCTCTATAAACGCTACTGACATGCTACACATTATCGTCCATACAAGCTGGACGACCAAGCATTTGCTTTAAATTTGTACCTATCAATTGTCACTAGTTACAAAAAATACTGTACATGAATATATGTAAGCATGCATGTCAGGATGGGGTTCTGAATCCCTCCAACCTTTTTTCTTTTCTCTTTTTTTTCCCGCTCTTCTGCGCTATTAATCTTGGTCTCTGGAGGAACTGTATGCCCCACGGATGTTGCTGTGTGTATTAAGGACATGTCTACTGCGAAACATGACCTCTCTCTATCTAATCATTTTGAATTACCAGTACTCAAAAAGCCCGATAGCTTGTTGGGGATGAGTTATTTCTGATTATTTACAGGCTCGGGTTTGCTGCGAGTGCACCTAGTGATGCCCAATTAAAAATATCTTCGCTCCTTGTTGAAGAATGAGTGACAAGGCCTCGGTTGATGAACTGTTGAGGTTTCCCTCAGAAGAGCAATCTACGCTACAGCGAGGCAGGCCAGGCTGTCTAGTTAGCACCTCGGCGGCGGCTCTCTGTGGTTCCCCATGACTGGAATGAAAGCTATGCGGCATGACATTTCATCAATATAAGGAGGGTAGGCTGAGGGGGTTTAATTCCTAATCCAGCTGGTTTATGTGGGCTCAGGCCTACTCAAGAGCCTATTGAGATGCATTATAGGTACTGCACGTGGAAGGACAAGCATGACAGGACACTGGCACCAGTTGGACTTTATGATCTGTCGTTGTCAGAAGCCTGTATTTCCATTTAGTATTCAACCCCACAAACAGTTTTTCATGGTGTGCCATATCACTGGAGCAGAATTGATGGAACAGTCATGTCTGTTTTGTTCGAAATCTGACTGCTGTTGGGAAACAGGACGTACATTTGTTAGCGGTGAAGTCTGTTTATCCCATCGACTTTAACATTTGGTGTTTAAATAATATTAAACTGGGGGGGGGGATCATGATCTTAATAGATAATTTAAATAACACTCACGGGCAAGCAAATGTGTGACTAATGCAATTTAAATACCGGAAAACTAAATGATATTATTAAGAGAACAGTCTAGACCTGCTCTATATGAAAAATGCCCTTCTGTTATGATTTGGCGCTATATAAATAAAATAGAAAAATTGAAATTAAACTGTTGGAAGGATGGCACCAGAGGTAAGCCTGTGTTGTTAGCAAAAATTAAAAGGGTTTATCCTCTGTACAATAGCCATTTCAGGAAATCTCAGACTCAACTTTGCCAGACTGATCTGCATTGTCAGACGTCACTTCATCAGCCTCAGCTGTTGGGTTTAGGCTATGCTTTGAGCTGAACGCTAATATTAGCGTGCTAGCATGTTTGTGGTAGGTGTCGTGTTAGCATTGTGACGTGCTCACATGTAGCATAGTGTTATATGCTTATGTTTCACACGTTAGCGTGTTAACATTAGTTTATTAGTAGGCTATGTGGACATTAATCAGTGGAAATGTTCTGTTGGTGGTGCTAAATGAGAAGTCAGGGATCACCAAAGTCATTACAAGTCAGCGTCTTGGTACTGTGGATGTGAATATCACACTGAATGGCGACCCCGTATTCCTTTCGGTAGTTGTCCTTCTGGACCAAAGTGGTGGACCAACGGACTGAACAGCATTGCCATCTCTAGAGCCGTGCTGCTAATGTGGCGAAAAAAACAAACCGGTTTCCATGGAGAGAACATAACAGGAATTAAATATAGTTACCTCTCGTAAGGAAATTAGATCAGCAACTGCAAAAACAAAGTGTGTTAAAGTCAACCGTTGGATGTTTATCACCCGCTGTAGTGACATCTGTTTTGTGTCAATATTTTCTTATGCATTATAAGTGGTGTGCATTACACATTTTAAAAGGCGGAACGTACTGTATATATGCAGTTTGAATTGTTATGCGATGACTGTAACAGACATTCCGGTACTTGACCTTGAGACCATTAATGCCTCGTTCTTCATTTGACCTTCCCTTCCCGAAGTCGCAACTGCCTTCAAAGCCATGACAAGAAGAGCTTATACCACATAAATGCCATGACCTTGATTATGTAAGATAAGAAGTACACAGCAGACAAGGGGATAAGTACCTTGTTCACAACGTGTGATCTCCAATAGCAAGAGTGGGGTTCAAATTCAGGATCAAACTGTGTGGCTGGAAGTCATACTATCCATTGCACTTAAAGAGAGTATGGTGTTCAAAACTAATTCATTCTTTTATTAGCTTCGCAGTCCAAATTAATAGCAATGCCTGACTGTGCCACGTTACCGGCTAGCCTCCGCGCATCCAGTTACAATAGTGTAAAGGAACAGTGTGTAACATTTCGGGGGATCTGTTGGCAGAAATGGAATATAAGATTCATAACTATGTATTCATTAGTGTATAATCACCTGAAATTAAGAATCGTTGTGTTTTCTTTACCTTAGAATGAGCCCTTCATATCTACATAGGGAGCGGGTCCTCATCACAGAGTCAGCCATGTTTCTACAGTAGCCCAGAACGAACAAAGCAAACACTGGCTCCAGAGAGAGCCTTTTGCGTTTTAACGTTACCTGAAGGCCACCTTAGTTCTCCGACACATTCGTGAAATTACGGTAACGCGAGCCACAGAATGCAAAACCGTGGTGCCGCCAGCCGCCTTCCATTGCTCCTAAAGTAGTGTTATTATGGTAAGCATGGCCTCTGAGCGAGGCGAACGACGTTACCAAGGTTTTGCACTCAGCAGCTCATGTTACCGCAGTCTTTTAAAGGGAGAAGGGGTTACTCAGTTGGTTGTAATCTGCAATCACACCACTAGTTGCCGCCAAATCCTACACACTGTACCTTTAAGTAGCTCGTAACGCCATGTGTTTCCATCGCAGCCTTAGGTGATAGCTCAAACTCTAACGTGCATCTTTTAAAGGTCATTTGCCTGTGCTTTTGGCAATTAACTACTACTCTACTTAACAGGAACTGAAAGCACTGCTAACCCTATGACGGTTAAATGTGTACGGCAATCTGTACTGTGGTATCTGTAAGAACAAGACACCAGACACAAACATAATGAACCAATCATTTTCTTGTCAGCAACTGCTCTGCGAAAGATGAGCACGCTGTCATCAGTAATTACTGCGGTAAGAGATAAACTTCACCACTAACTTGTCATTGGTAGCCCTTCCCTCTCCCTCAGGCTATTCATCCCTCCTTACCTCATGCAGTGCCCCCACCACCACCACCACCTCCACCCCCCCGCTCCCCCTTAATAATAACCCACCCGCTTTGAGCATCCATCTGCCTAAACAGAAGAAGCCTCTCTTTGACAGTCACCGTCTAGGCACAAGCTTGCAGGCAGCAAAATCAAATGTGTTCTCCCAAAGGATTTAATATCCAGTAAAGGCAAGCAAGTTTACACCATCTATAAACCGGTCTCAGTGGGAGTGAGGACACAGCTGTAGACAGGTAAACCGCTCTTCCTCTCTCTGTTTGTTTGTGTCTGTGTGCATCCTGACCACGGGTCAGCCATTATTTCTTCATGATATCCAGGTGGATTACAGTTTATGAAATGATAGAAGTAGAACAACTGGGGGGGTTAAAGGATGCTCTTGAGAGGAATCAGAGGTTTCTATTTAAAAGGAAGACCGGATCAAGAGTTGGTTTTCACTCTTTGTTCGTTCTGTACTATATGAAAGACTGATTCTTTTATCCTTTCATTAGCTTCTATTTTTAATCCGTGATGCTGGTTTGACATTGGATGCATTATCATTGTAACTTTGAACATGATCAGGTAAAGGAAATATCCAGCTGTAATGAGATAAAAAAAAATTGCTCTCGCTGTATCTCATCCCCCTCCTCTCTCTCTATTCATCAGGTTATCTTTTTATTTTATCAATGGTGTACATTGAATACGTTGATGTATTGAGGGCATTTAATCCTGAGCATTTTACTTCTGAATGGAGATCTCAGAGCAGCAATAGTCTGCGGTAAGGCTTGGTGTAACCATATGAAGGTATTACAGGGTCACAGCTAACTATAGCTTGGGGGCTGAGCACCATCAGTGAACTCAGTATGACTCGGCCCCTCAATGACCGCCGTTTGAATGTTTGTAAGCCTTCAGATTGGTCCTGAATATAGCAATATGCATAATCTTTCTTACTCCAAAAAAAAAAAAAAGAATACTTTTTGTGTTACATAAGAAGTAACTGCTGCCATCCCTTTATGAATGAATTTGTAAAGGCATCTAATACTAAATTCAGAGAACATATTAAACTAATTCAACAAAGCTTTTCTCTTAAGCTTTAGAACTGCATTAACTGGTTGAATAAATATTTTTTTTGTATCCCTATTTTCACATAGGGTACATGTATTTGCCACTTTGTGTAATGCCCACAGGAAGCAACAAGCCTAGAGTCATAATAAATGTAATAGTTGACCTTGCTCCACATATTAGCCTCAAAGCATGTGTAGTTAAACATGGGTAGATACAGTAGGCCTGGCAGTTTTAAGAGTAAAGTAACCTGACCATGACACAAGCACATAGTTAGATCCGACTGTAGCAATATTTGAATCTAGGTAATATTGGTTTACAAGGCATTTGTCATGGCCGCGCTTAAAAAACTGAAGGCAACACACAAAGGTCAATATACGTATCATTCATCTACTTAAATAAGATTGTCTAATCTAGTGCAAGTAGTACCTGTAAAAGAAAAGAACAGGGAAACGAAGGTGAAGGTGCTGTAGAGAAAAAAATTATTGGATAGCTTGGCAAGAAGCTGAATGAGGCTTTGCAGTGCTGAAAAACTATGAACTAAACCAAACTAGAAACAGAACTGTGTGTCTTTTTTAATTATTCTTTAGTTTTAAATGAATACTGTGTTGTAACGCTAGCCTATTTTTTATGATGTGGAAAATGTTGACAATATTCTTTTGGCAAAAATACGGCATATAGCCAGAGGAACATAAATGCATGAAGATAATACTTTATAATGCAAAGAAACAATGACTACGTTTATATGCACAAAATATTCCTTTTTTTGTCCTTATTCCGAAAAAGACAATATTTCTACTAAGCTGTACATGGCTTGTGACAGACTTGTTTGACCATGAGAACACAGCCTCCTACTTGAAAAGGTTGGCGTTGCGATATTAGACACTTCCAAACCTGTTGATATCAAAGTCTTTTATAATGTTTAGAAGTAAGTGTGTTTATCCTTCCGACAAGAAATGTGGGCTTTTATTTTGGGCATGCCTCTCTACAAACTGCCAGCTAGTTGGTTTGTGTATAACGAGAGCTGGCCATTAACTTGCAAGAGTCCGTGTGTCGCGAACTGCGGTCAAAACCCCAATTGAGAAGCATATTCCGAACGTGATGAACAAATGCTCATAAAACCGGAATGATATCAGCATATCCCACATGTCCTAATCCGAAAATGCTACATTCCAAACGGAATATGCTGTTTACATGACCCGTATCAAATTCAAAATATTGTCATATTCTGAATAATAGTAGAATATTAGTGTGCATGTAAACGTAGTCAGTGATGTCTGGTATTATCATTGGTCCTAATGGTTATGTCCACATTCTATTTGCAGGTCACCCGTTTGACAGTTAACTGTTGCCAAAATGTGGAAGAGGGCGAAGAACACAGGTCCCACTACCAACAGACGATGTACAGTACTGGATTTCCAACTTCCTCTTCAAATTTCTCTTTTTTTTCCTGCTTATTCCTGTTGCATTTTACTGATTTAAGCAATAACTAAGTGGTCTGGTGTCCATCTACTGTGAACATAAAGTGATGCCGCAGAAGATTGAAGCAAACAGAGTCGGAGGAACTTTATTAGTTTAATCATAAATGGGAAATTATAGCAATAGTGCCCTATACACCTTCACTGTAATTACAAAATACTTCACTGTAATCGCTGCTGTATTGTTTTGTAACGGAAAAAATCCTGCAATGACTGAAATTATTACACAGGTGAAATCATATAACACGTGAATATTTTGAACAAAAAAA
This sequence comes from Sebastolobus alascanus, assembly GCA_916701645.2. NCBI lineage: Eukaryota > Metazoa > Chordata > Actinopteri > Perciformes > Sebastidae > Sebastolobus > Sebastolobus alascanus. The sequence continues at coordinate 649,201 of CAKAOJ020000028.1, read as the reverse complement.
AAGACAACATTGACCACATAGTTTTCTAACACTATTTGGCGGTGATTATCTGTAATGAAAGTTTACATTAGTCTTTGACGTGAGCAAATTACTGTCTCATATACGGTAAACTGTGCGCAAGTTAATTCATCACCAAAAATTGGCGGGAAATGGGCTGCCACTTATCCTGCCAAAACATAACATATTGCTGGAGTCGACAAACAATTTATACTAGAAGAAAAGAACTTCATGTTGTATACAGTGACAGATTGGTACACCGAGACAGTGGCTTTAAACACTTTGAAACATGAAGTTGTTGTATCAGCAAACTGAGTAATGCTCAGGCTCAGGCAGAAAATGAAAGTCTGGTCCTTTTACATTTATTGTCCCTGCTACCAACATGGGAGCATGACTCGAAACATTTGTTTAAAGCAGCTATAATCAATATTTTTTAGAAAATAGCAATGTATCAAATGACGATGTGAAAACTGTGATAATGTAAAAAATGTCGCTCGTAGTGATGAAGCTACAGAGAATGTTCACCTGAATCTGCTGAGGCTGATAGCGAGTTTCAGCCCATTGTTTAGCTGTCCACCCCCACAACTTTACTGTTTAGGGTTCGCTCACACTTTCACAGCATCGTTTTTGGCTGCAGCAGGCAGCGGTTTACAGCAGAATCGTTCTAAAAACCCATCAGTACAATACCTGCTCAGCACCAAACAGCAGACAGACAATAGTTAGAGACATATTGGAGCATTTAGCAGCTATAGACAGACCTTGCAGACCAAAAACAGAGATAAATTGGATTTATATTCATCAGGTGGACACAAGCACGACTCCAAATGAATGATGATGTTGCTCCGTAACTGCTGGATGTGTAAATAAGAAGCCGTTTGCTAACAAGTTCACCACATCAAGGTCCAGTGTGTAGGATCTGGCGGTATCTAGCGGTGAAGTGAGGAGATTGCAACCAACTGAAGCCTCTCCCGTGTGCCAAGCGTGTCGGAGAGCTACGCTGGGCTACACGAAAACACGAACGGCCTTCTCTCGAGTCATCTGGAGCAGAGCCGGTGCATAAAGTGTGTGCATACGTGGGAAGTGAGTGGTGAAGCAAGAGAGAGAGAGAGAGTTATCGACTCCGGGCCCGAGCAGGAAAAGTTAACAGAGTTTGGTTTGTCCGTTCTGGGCTACTGTTGAAACATGGCGGTGCAACATGGCAGACTTCTCCTTTTCCAAGACTGCGGTAACATGAGACGCCGAGTGCAAAACTGTGTTAATGCCTTTCGCCTCGCTCAGAGGCCATCCATACCATAATAACACTACGTTAGGAGCAACGGAAGTCAGACGGCAGCTGGCGTTGCCACGGCTTTGCACTCTGTGGCTCACGTAACCGTAATTTCACAAGTGTGTCGGAGAACTACGGTGGTAGTTCAGGTAACTTAAAAACGCAAAAGGCTCTCTCTAGAGCCAGTGTTTGGTTTGTTCATTCCGGGCTACTGTAGAAACATGGCGGAACAACATGGCGGACTCCGTGAAGACGACCCGCTCCCTATGTAGATATAAACGGCTCATAATAAGGTAACGAAAACACAAGGATTCTTATTATCAGGTGATTATACACTAAAGAAAACATACTTATTAATATTATATTCCATTTCTGCCAATAGATCCCCCTAAATGTTACACACTGGTCCTTCAAAGGTGATAAAATGTCAATGTTGTGTTTCCGCTGCTCACAAGTGGCTAAAAAAAATAAATTATTGCAGGTTTCAAGAAGCAGTTACACCATTGAAACTATTATAAAACTATTATAACATATAACAGTTCGCACTGCATCTGTAAAACGCAATGAAATGTGAAAGCATTCACTCCAACCACATGATGTACAGGAACTCCATTAGCTTATAAAATTCATGAGAACTACGCGAGTAGGAGTTTGCCCCAACTGACAGGCACTTCCAAGAGCCAAAGGTCTTCTATCTGAGGCTTCAATGATAAACTGAGGATGAGAAGAAAACATCCCTGGATTAAGGTTGCCTGCCTGCTGCCCTTTACTGTGACCCCTCTCAGTGCTTCAGTTTATTCAGGCCTCTATGAGCTTTCCTTTTCCACATTATGCCTGACTGGGTCACCTCCAGCCTCTCCACAACCGCTGTTTATTTCAGACTCTTGCTTAATTACTTCTGTCTCTCTCTCTCTCTCTATTGCTCTCTTTCTCTCTCTATCATCCATCAGTCACATACACCTAAAAGTAAAAAAAAAAAAGGCAAATAAATGCTTCACCTGGCTTGGATAATCATCAACATTTCCTCAGATATAAGGAACTGCCTGCAGGACATAACCTGTAATTTCTCAGAGGCAGCTAATAATAACGAACAGCTTCTGTTGGACACGTATAGTATATATATATATATATATATAAATATACCACTTCATGTCCTACAGCCACAGCATAGCATTCAGTCATCTGCTTCTAACTGATATGGTGTCATTTCTTTTCACCCAGGTTTCTCCCTCGTTCATCAATACATTCAGCGTTTTAATGAGGTGTCTGGCAGCAAGTCAGGTGAAATAAAAGAGCTGTTTTTATTTTCTTGGTTGACGAACATGGAACATTTTTTTGAGGTCTCCATGCACTTCTGTACTTGTTTGAATACAATACACAGCTACATCCATTACTATGAATAATGGAGGAAATATTGAATAATACATTAGGTATTATTGAATACTGTGTCTGCTTGTGGCCTGTCCTGTCTTTGTTGTTGATAACATGAAATATCTATTTACCACCTTGTCACATCCGTCGCCCTCAGTTAGCCTAGTCTTGACGGGATGGCGGTTCTCCTATTTCGGTCCTTGTCACGATAATCATTAATCCCTGGATTAATGTTGTTCTCCATCGACTCCTTGTGTGATCCTCTATCTGTGCACGTCCGAAGCCCGATAAAAAAAATGTCCAGCAGCAAAACAGGTAGGCAAGAGGATCACAGTGTGGGGTTTTCATGCACTGCTGTTTGAAATGCTTGAGTGAATTAATGTGCAAGTGCATTCATTTTAACTTTGTGGGAACAGTGTACTGAATATGCATACAAGAGCTAAAAACAATTACTACATCAGTCGGTTTTAAAATAAATTTGTATTGTTATTATATTGTTATTTATTTTGAAGTCAGTTCTAGGGTCGCTTTTATTTTAAAACCAGTTCTTATACACGTCTTACCGTAATGCCAAGTATATACCACAAAACACCGTGGGGGCTAGTTTGACTTGTCTTTTTCGAAGTGGAGGCTGGCATCTTCTATCACCTTTTCCCGACCTCAACACGTACAGTATAAACTCGCTTTGGCGCTTCACGTCTTTCGCTCTCTCCGGGCTCTTTCACTGTTCCCTGCTTCCTTCCAGATTACAAAAATGCACTCACCATTACGCACATCCACGCTCACACACAGAGCGTGTCTGCGAGAGGGAGCGAGAGCTGCGGGAGAAGTGAAACGCCAAAGTGAGTCTCATGCCGGCGGCTTAAAAAACTGATGTGACCGATTAATATGCGTACTCGATGTTGGCGATATAGTCATTTACTACATCCCACGCAGAACAAGCCGCAATACATTGAGAATATTCGATTTATCGCCCACCCCTACTTCAAAGCCACCAAGCTTCATTCACAAAAACAGTGATTTTACCTCGCAGAACACGGGAGTTAGCTGGTCTACCGCTGCATCGATCGGTTGGTTTGTGTTATTGTTTGACTTTCGGATCCGAACTAACTAAGCCTGCTTCTCCAAACTGGGAGCATGCCGACCGCCATCTACTGTATGTAACGTTAATACACTGACTATAAAATGTATATGTAGCATCATGCAGAAACCTACGTCAGGTCAAGTTTTTAGAAGGGCATGGAAAAATAGCATTTTGACGCTAAAAACATAACTTCAACCAAAATTAGAATGCTCAGATTTGAATACATAAGGAAGCTAATGATATAAAAACCTCTAAAAAAATAGATAAATAAGGGATCCGCCCTTTAAGATGTACAGTAAAATTACCCCTAAGTCTATAACATGACTATCCTAATTTATTTTAATGCGCAATGAGCTGGCACAATCAGTGTAATTTAGGAACAATAGCTGATAAATAAATAGTGATATATTGGGCTTGTATGTACGCAGTTACTTTTCCATCTTTTTTCAGTGTATCCGTGATTTGTGTGCAGCACTTCCCATTTGTTTAGTCGTCAAAAAGCTGTTTTTTCTGTCAACACACACACACACACACACACACACACACACACACACAAACATACACAAAGTATCACTGGGAATACGTTTGACATTCCTGACATCTGCTGGTAGCAAAAAAGAAATCTGTTAAGTTGTACCAAAAGCAGCACTCCCCACTTGTTCTGAATATTTATGTCAAATCCTACTGTGCTGTTGTTGTGTTTTTAATTTCAGATTGTAATAACTATGCTCCTAATTCTTTTCATTATTATTTTTGCTGGCTTTGTTTAGCTGTCATCCGGAGAAGATCCAAGACTCCTGGAGTAATGATCACGCAGTATACGGCAAACATACCAGAGGGAAAAAGCACCCCAGATTTTCAGAGTAAACCTCTCCCAGTATCTATCAAGGAAGGTGGGTTTCATTATAACAGAGCACTAAACTGACATATTTATGCAATTGTATAGTCACCTAAAGGAGGTGCATGCAAATAAATGACTAAATTGATCTAAGAAACAAAGGAAAGTTGATTGGTTGGGTTTCTTAGCACTAAAAGTCATTGATGTGAAAATAATACGCAATATTTCCATATATCCTTTAGGGCAATTAGCCGTTTTCAAGGTTGTGGTGAAAGGGGATCCAAAACCAGAGGTGACATGGAAAAGAGCTAAAGGGCCTATTTTAGACAAGGACAAATTTCAGAGTAAATATGACGAATCGACTGGAGAGCATATATTGGAGGTGAGTGACTAAATGATTTCACAAATAGTAATAATTCTATGTGGAGTTTTTAACATCACAGTAAAACAGTATCAAGAGTAAAACTGTATTAAAATGTGTGTATTCAATCTCTGCACCTGATGTCCTGCCATGTCGCGTGTTATTTGTATTTCTAGATTATCAAAGTGTGTGGTGCGGAAACAGATACATACAAATGCTATGCCGCGAACGAATACGGCAAAGCTGTCTGCACGACGACATTAAATGTGATTGAGGGTAAGAGTTCACGCAATACGGCTCTAAACATGATTCTGAGTATTGGTTTGATGTCAGGGAGTCCTGAAGTCTGTAACTTGAATTGTAATTTCCTTCGCTTTCCATCACACTTCTTCTCATTCAAATGTATGTTTTCAATTATTGAAAAAAAAAAAAAACCTTTACCAACGTGTAGCTCCCCCAAAGCTTTGTCTGACTTCAAATCTACAGTATAGATGTAAAAGGAATTTACAAACTTGAGCTGAATTTGCCGCTTTCAGCTTCGAAAAATCCATCAGACTTCAGAAAACTGCTGCGGAGAAGGTAAGAAAACAGATAACAGGATATCTGTTATATTTCTGCAAGTGTGTGAATTTCATCACTGATTCTTGTCTGGCCATAAACAATTACCTTTACTTTAGCAAAGTAGAGGAAAAAGCAGAAGGGGAAGCGGATGAAAGATTCTGGGACGCGATGATGAACGCTGACAGGAGAGACTATGAGCGCATCTGCACTGAGTTTGGTGTTGCAGACTTGCATTTGATCCGCAAGAAACTGGAAGAGAAGAAGAAGGAGAGGGCGCAAAATAAGTGTAAGGTATGGAAAACCGTTGGCTTTTGAAGAAAACACGTTATCTCCAGCTAAATCGTCACAGTTCTTAACAAGCCATGATGGATTTGTAATTTCACAGAAGACATCTGGCACTGATTAAACTCATTCATTCTGAATATTTACCAAACCTAGCATATTATTGTGTGTTGTGAGAACTTAATGATTCAAAATCAGCTCAAGAATTGCATCTGAAATATTTACTAGTGAAAATCATCCGTTTTTACTGCTCATTTCATCTAATTAATTCTGACTCGCTCACTCCCAAGATGTCTCCGACTCCCATCTCAATCAGCCTTTATCATCTGTTGCCAGTATCAGAAAACAGGTATAATCATGCTTAAAAAAAAGATGGCTGTGCTTCATTAGAGCTGGAAATTGAGCTTAAAGATGCACCGTGATTAAGATCTCTTCAGCTGTTGAGCTCCTTTTAAAGTGTTTACACCGACTGCGTCTGTGTAATCACTCTCTATTTGCTATATAGTGCATTATATTTATATTTTAGTGTCCAAATCTATGAGATGGAATTTACGCATTGTATAGTGCACTCAAAAAATTCCCACAGTGAAGGAAAAAAAAAAAAGTAGTTTCCTCGGCGCGTACGTACACTGCTTTCTGCTAACAATACCACAATGCAATGTGCTGAATTTTATGAATGGACTTGATGATAATCAAGTCTGAAATCTCAATTTACTGCTCACTACAGGGTAAATTACTGAGTGATTCAAAGTGCTGATTTAAAAACAATAACTGGAAAATGTTGCTAATTTTCCCAATTAAACATGCACAATATATTGAAAAAATGAAAGTTGTATTTGGTCTGTAACTCCTCTGTGTGCTTGGTAGGATGGTGCGATTCCATATGATAAAGATGCAACAGAGCAACACAGCCTGAGGAGTGCTGGGAGGACGAAGAATTCTAATATTAAGGGCCTGATGCAAAAGGGCAGCGGTCTCTATCAGGTGGATGAAGAGGGCAACGTCCTCGACACTGGGCTGAATCATGTGGATGAAGAGGGCAACGTCCTCCACGCAGGGCTGAAACTGGTGGATGAAGAGGCCGCCCTCCTCTGTACAGAGTTTAAACGTAGGTTCAGGAACAGTGGTGGGGATTTTGACAAATCTAAATATTCCTGTTGTCCGTGTGTATCCATTGAGTGTGTTTTAGCAGTTCCTTTAAGGCCAATTTCATAATGGCGAGATTATTGTTTTAAATACAGTTTAAGAGACAGCAGTGTATATGTTTAACAACAGTGAACAAACTGTGAAAAGGAAGAAAGTCCTGTAGAGTAAGTCATTTCCTTGCTTAATCTCTACTGGTGTCACTCTGTGCTTTAGCTAAAGATTTATGGGAAATGTGACGGTTGGTTTCAGTTTTATAATTAGGCCTATGTGTAGATTTTTCTGGTTCAGAGGTGATATACTTCACACACACACACACAAACACACACACTGGGTCTATACATCTCTCCTATTAATAATAGCAGCTCTGTGTATCAAAATACATCAATGGCTATAGGTTCACTGACTTCTTCGTGTTGCTTTTACAGTTTCCAATGTGGACTTTGTTATCAAAATTCAGGAGCTTAAAGCTCAAGAAAGAGAGGATGCCCTCTTTGCGTGTGTCCTGACTCATCCGCTGCCTAGAATCACATGGATGGGCAAGGGCAGCATCCTGGAGGACGGAGAGAAACACAGCATAACCGTGTCAGACCACAAACTGATCCACCGGCTGCTGATCAAGGACTGCAAGCTGCAGGACAAAGGCATCTATTCAGCCGTGGCTGGCATTACGTCCTGCAGTGCCTGGCTGGTTGTTCAAGGTAACGCCGAATGATCCTAATTTGCTGCCATAATTATGAGTGACGATTTTCCACAAATAAACGAGAGCGATGCGTCACGTGTGTTGTATTTCATATCCCGTCTAAGGCGAGAGTGACCCGGCATCTGCTGGACTGAAGAGAGCTCGTAAAACTACCTTGGCCGGCGGAGCACGGGTCGACCTTGAGAAGGTGGCCAAGGAGCAACAAATAAAAAGCCGAGAGGAGATGGAGAAGATTTTAGCGGCCGTAAAAGCGAGACACGGAGAAGGACAACTGAAAGTGGGGAAGTCATTAACCGCAAGTGGAAGAGATGGAGAAAGAAGTGCAGTCGCTGGGCCTGGGAAAAACAGCGGAGCAGCAAAGACCGGTGCCCCGTCTGAGCCAACAAAGGGAAGCAAAGGGAAATCCGAGAGGAAAAACTCAAGAGGAGACGACACAGAAACAAAATCAGACGCTTCGGGTTGTGTAACACAAGCAGGGGCGCAACTGACAGTAGATGACCCCAAGAAAAAGAAACTCATCAGATTTGGTCAAGCGGATTTTGACAAGGTAACAGGTAAAGTCGATCTATGCCTAAAGATGCATTTTCACCGTCAGTACATGCACTGAGGAATCAGTGGTGGTTAAAATATTTGTTTATGATCAAAACTTGTAGACTTGCTGCTACTTCACTTTTGTTATTTCAAAAGGAGGAAGAGAGTGGATTCATTTATAACATGATTGGTTGTCAGTTGAGATGGTCTTTGCCCTTTCGTACCCGGATTAAGCGTGATATCACCGCCACATTTTATGAATCTTATGAATCTTTCTTGATGATAAATGATCAGCTGTTTACCACCTAATTCAGCATCTAATTGTTTTAAGCTAGATTAGAAAAATGGTACATTCATGTGTTGTTTCAGTCATGGTTAGACAGAAAGTTGTAATCGATAACTTCTAAATTACAGCTGTAAATTTCAATGGAAGCTCAACTATTTTACTATTTATTGACATACCGCAGATACGAATGAAGAAGGATATTATGAAGAGAACGAGAACTTCACTGGATCTGCCAATAATTCAAGATATATCAAATATGGTCAAGAGACAGAACATGAACAAACTGGTAAGACCACATGTAGAAAATGTGCTGCTCTTGATATCCATATGAAATTAAACAATCCATTTCTTTCTTTGACAACACTTTTTAGAGATGTGCTCGGTTAACATCCACACTTATTTCCTGAACATGACTCATTCTTACGATTGTGTGTTGTGTGTTGTGTGTGTGCGCGCAGAGTCCAGCGGGAGAAGTGTTGATGTAGAGTTCAACCAGATTCAAACATTTGCCACAAGTCAAAATGAAGTGTCTGGTCCTGATGGAAATAAAGACTCTACTGGGTCCGTCAGACGCCCGAGGCACACAAGGAAGGTTCAACGGAAAAAACATAGGCCTACATCTGGTAAGAAACAACAGGGATGGAGGAAATATACTGTATCACAGTTACCCCATCACGATTAGTCACACTTGTATCAGATATGTTATATAGTAAAGTACAGACAGAAGAAACCGTTTTTATTGCTGCGATTTGTCCATTTCTGTGTAAATCTAAGGAGAGTATACGTTTTTTAATTAATTTTTTTATGCTACAGATTCAAACAAACTGGAACATTGCTAACGGCACTATTTTCGCTTTAATTAGGTGTCATGTCGTTTTAAATATTAGTGAAATTTATGACGATACGAAAGCAACTGGCACAGCTCGTCTTCGGTTGGAAGATAACTGAGTTGACGCATCTTCCTAACATACGGGGACCGAGCGAGGGCTGGCGAATGGAGCGCGAAAAATTTTACTACGAGTGATGTCGCTCTCTATTACATAGAAACAGTGATATTGATTCACTGGCGGCGATGATTTTGAACAATGAAAATAGGTTGGGTGGTGCGCAAAACTTTGCATAAATAGAGCAAGGGCGTCCCATCGCATTGTCTCTTCGTTGACGCACGGAGCAGGTTGGGACATATTCATTGGGGAAAACTGAAACAATCTGACGTTTGCTCGTTCGCCTCACATCCAGTTGAGAAGAGGTGTTAAATGTCTCTAGTCCTTGTTGCTCTGCTTCTAGAGCAAGATCCAAATGGACTAGCAGGTGACGATGAAGGAAAACACGATGAAGGAAGATACGGTGAAGGAAGACACGATGAAGGAAGATACGATGACGGAAGACACGATGAAGAAAGATACGATGAAGGAAGATACGATGACGGAAGACACGATGACGGAAGATACGATGAAGGAAGACACGATGACGGAAGATACGATGAAGGAAGACACGATGACGGAAGATACGATGAAGGAAGACACGATGACGGAAGATACGATGAAGGAAGACACGATGAAGGAAGACACGATGACGGAAGATACGATGAAGGAAGATGCGATGAAGGAAGACGCGATGAAGGAAGATACGATGAAGGAAGATGCGATGAAGGAAGACGCGATGAAGGAAGACGCGATGAAGGAAGACGCGATGAAGGAAGATACGATGAAGCGAGTGACGATGGAGGAAATGACAGTGATGAGAACGAGGACCCTAATGGCCAGGTCAAGCATTCAAGTCGTTCAAAGGAACGCCAGAAGCCACGGAAAGCAGTCAATGGTAAGAGACCACAAGTGGTGCATTACTGCATGGAGGTGTAGTAAGGGGTTTATGGCCAGAAAATAACATTTTAGATCTGTTGCTCCCTGAGTTCAGCAGTTCATATTGTTCCACAATGTGTTTTTTGAGCAGAAGAGAGAGGTAGTCACTTGTAAACGTGTATATTCTTGTTGTGTATAGGCAGAAATAGTTGTTTATCCGCATGGTTTTCTGTCCGTTTTGATTTACTGTACATACTGTATACCTCATTATTGTAAACATCATTTGTGCACCTTCTCAGACTTTTATAATGGTATGATTTTCAAACAGATTTCCATTACTGTGTGTCTGTGAAGTTCAGGGTTGAATATTTTGATTTTTTAAAAAAGGTGAAAGTACACGTCCCGAAGACAACGACGAGTGCGACGAGACCGAGGATGCGACCGGCACTGCCACGCATTCAAGGCGTAAAAGACATGGCTCACTGATAGAAGATGTGGTGATTGGTAAGTAAAATGTGTCATGACTGAATCACAGGAAGGAGGTCCAGCAGGATGCACCTGCGCCTGTTGATTCAGTAATAAAAAAAAAATCTATTAATTCACCAATCTTTTCCGTACTACTTTACACGTCACTAAGTATACATGCTGTTTATATGTATAACTTCTCCTGGTTACAATTTTTAAGATGTAATATTAGTATAGTACCCTTAACTTTATATGCATTTAGTCTGTTATGTATTTATATGACATTTTTGTATTGTTTTACGACTTGAGTGCTTGGAACTTAATGCAGCAGCCACAAACTAAAAGCTTCATAAAAGATAATCATTACTTAACCATAACATACAGTACCATAACTGTATGTAGCCTGTAACAGCATTTGCTACTTTGGCACAGCAGGGAGCCTCTCCAGGTGCAGATATATACACTGCAAGGCCAAATTGTTTAGTCATCTTCATTTGCTATATGACATGAGTGTTCCTGACAGATTTTTTTGGATAGAGAGAGTCAATTTTATGTCAACAAAATAATACACATTAAATGAATAAAGTATGTTTTGAAAATATTGTTGTACATGTAAGAAACAGCGAGAATAAAAAAAAAATCCTGCGGGGACTGAAGAATAAAATAAATAAAAATAATAAAATATATAAATATAAATAAATAAAAATAAGTATTATGAACAATTTTAGGAAGAATAGCTCGTGTTTGAACATTTCATTTTATTGTTTATCATTGTGAAACAGGTTTGCTTTTGGATGGCAGTCAAAATAATCTAAGTGCCTAACTGTTCAGTGTTGTGTGTGTTAGATCCAGGAGTTCATTTCATCTGTGGTCTGTCGGATGTCAACGCTATCATCAATGAGACTGCCGAGTTAACGTGTAAGCTCAGCAGTGAAGACTGTGAGGGACTCTGGTTCAGAGACGACAAAAAGGTCAGTCGTAAAAGTCAAACTCGTCATTTTCTTGACTACTCTGTAGGTGTCCGTCAAGAAACCGATTATATATATTTAGTGATTACGATCGTCATTAGTCCAAACTGTCACTGGACTTTTTATATTAAAGATACTGACAAACAGAGCAATAATTCAAGGATAGTTACTGCATGGTTGCTAAACTGCTAAAACACACAGAGCGAAACACAATCTCAACACACCTCTTGTATTAACAAAGTCATGCCTACGTGCGTTACCGTGGTTACAAACTGATCTTGTACAATATAGGCAACGCAGCGCTTTCAGATCGAGAGATCACCTTCTGAACAGCGAGACCCTCCTCATCAGGATGTCTTAGACCGGTTGTGTAGTCCGCAGTTCTACTGACAGTTTTCACACCGGCCCAAACGAACCACATTTAACAGATGAACATGAGGCGTTTGTTTGAACTGAACCAAACACGGGGGTGTGAAAGGACCCAAAGACAGGTATCATGTAACCGCAAGGTTAAAATCTGGCCAGGGACCTTCGTTGGATGTCACCCCCCTCTTTCTCTTCTGACGTTTCCTGTCCATCTCTCTACTGTGCACTAAAGTAATAAAGGCAAAACCCCATAAAATAATTCAACAAAAAAAAAAGCTCTGTAGCGGCTAAGCCTAAAACTTAAAGCCACTGAGGGGCTGCATAGACAGGCTCATAATTAACGCGTTCGCTGTAGCATCATCGCCTAGTAGTCCAACTTCTTCTGCTGGAGTATTTGTTTTCTCACCGTTATGCGTCTTCAATGAGTTACATGCAAGCAATCATAACCGTCGATATCCCAAAAACTCCATACAGTCAACATTCTCACAAATGCAATCACAGCGTTCACCGGGCGTGATGGTCAAAAAGCTATTTGTGCTCCTCCTCCATCTAGCATCAGCAGTCACCTGAATGAAGGTTCCTACCTTTACAGGAAAACCCAACACAAGGGTGCCACCTACTGGACCATCTGTGTCCTAACATACACTACATAACTCCAGAAATGGCTCCTTTACAAGCGTATTCTCACTTTCTCGATGGTGGTTACCTGGAAATTACCACAGGTACCACATACGTTATGTGTGATGTACCTCAAACATTTGGCAGATGTTTAGATACTATGAGTGTATTTGGAATGCAACAGAGCTGGACACAAAGCCCCCTTTTGGCCATGCATTGTTGCTGATTTGAATAACTAATAGTTAGCTTGATTTCTTTATTTTCATCTGTCTGTCCCCTTTTCCTGTCAGATATCCCCAGATGACAATTTCAGTGTCACTAAAGATGGTGTGATCCATAAATTAGTCATAATCAGGTGCGAGGAAGAGCACTCTGGGAAATACCGCTTTGAGGCTGACGGTCGTAAAACAGAGGCGATAATCAACGTCAGAGGTTTGAGAACAGAAATGTTTTTTGATTTTATGCAGTATAACTGCAGAAATGAAAAGATGTATTATATTTACAGTGAAAAGTCAGAATCAGATCACAGCTAAATACCACTGAAATGACTCTAACTGGACCATTTTTTGTAGATCCCCCGAGGTTTGACCCCGAAGACCTCAGTGCTTTCACCGAGCCTGTGACAGTCAAAGTGGGGCACAAGGCCATCTTCAAACTGCATTTTGTTGGCCATGAACCCATAAAGATTAAGTGGTACAGAGAGGGAGAAGAGCTTCTCGATGACAACAACACAATGATCGAGAAATCTGCAAGTCACAGCCGCTTGCTCCTGAGCAGGTGCCAGAGGAAGGACACGGGAGAGATCAAGATTAGGCTCAAGAACGAACACGGCTTCATTGAGGCAATTTCGCAGCTAATTGTGCTCGGTGAGTGAATGAAGGACAATGCACAAATTCAATACAGGAGAATCTCTTATCAACCACAGATTCTTTTTCTCATGCTTTATATACAACAATAAAAAATGTCAGACCAATTCAAAGGAAATAATTAACTCAACATCCAAATCTAATCTTTATAGGTGACAAAAGGATGTGATTTGTGGCAGCAAGCTGTTTAGTTAGAAGTTCTTTGCTCTTGTGAGATCTTAAGAACAGCAAACAGCGGTCTCGTTAAATGCTTCGTATCTCATCCGCGTAATTCATTCGAATAAAAATCAGGCCAGTCTTTCCTCCATCAGGTGAAAAAGGGCACCACATTTCACTGAGCCCATCTGTGCCTGGACAGATTTAGGTACTTATATTCTAACTGCAGCTCTCAAACTACCGTACGGTACTACTGACTGAAAAAAAAAAAAAAAAAAAAATCAAGATTGTTTTTGTTCTACTTGAGGCAGAATCCCAGTAGGTGATAAAGTGACAGGTTAAAGACGTGTTCTGGAAATACATTTCAGTGCTTGACAGAAGTTATTATGTTCAAACCTCTGCTACATCTGCCATCCCTGCCAGCATAACAACTGTCAAAACTACCATGATTGTCTCTAAGTGAAAATACTGTTTCCCCTAGTGTAAATGCAGTATTCACTCTCACACATAGCCTATAAGAAGGGGTTTTCGAGCTTTAACTAACACTTTTATGATTGTTACAGACAAACCTACTCCACCCCTGGGTCCCGCAGAGGTAACAGAGAGCTCGGCTATATGTATTGAGTTTAGGTGGAGGCCTCCGAAGGACGATGGCGGCTCGCCGGTGATTAACTACATAATGGAGCGACAGCAGGTGGGACGAAACACCTGGAAGAAAATCGGGGAGATCCCAGGTGTGCCCGGCTACCGCGATACGGACGTGGACCATGGCCGGAAATATTGTTACCGTGTCCGGGCAGTGACTTCCGAGGGTATGGGTGAAGTGATGGAGACTGATGAAATGCAGGCCGGCACTCTTGGTGAGCCAAACTCGTACTTGTGTGATATGTGTTGATCCACCCACTAATCTGGAATCCTGAAGAAAGACACGGATGTCATAGATGATAAACTGCACCTACTGAGCTTTCACTTTTTGATTAATGTCAGTTAAACATAACCGAACACTTTTATGGTCGAATGGCAATAAGTCGTCTTCTTCTCTTGGCACTACCAATAAATCTAAAATTCACAACGAAATGACAATGAAATCTGCCAATGACAAGTCACACGGAAACTCAAATAAGCATTCACTACAGTCCCTTTCATTGTCCTAAAAACACAGCAAAGACCACAACCTTTTAGCTAAATAAAGTAAGACAATGCCACCGTCCTTGGCGCTGGTTAGGAAACCTTGCAAGTCGAAACCTCGGCCATCTGACATAAAATTACACTCAAAAAGTGACATCTTATTCTCCTTTCTAGATCTCAAAAAGGTCACTATGTATGTTCACTGGGTTTTAGATCTATGAATGTGTCACAGACACACAGTCTCACATATGTAGGCCTCCTGATGGCACAACAGACAACTAATAAAAAGCCAACAGAAAAGGTACAAGATCACGACAAGCACAGGCCCTGTATGATGACACACAACACAAACCTAACAACATAACACAAGCACAACGCAAAAAATAATGACTTGCACTTACTTTTTGATGTCTTCTTGAAAAAAAGAGAACTCCATCCTCCAGTCCTTCCTTGATGTGTTGCACAAGTTCTTCATTTAGGCCATCAGTCTCACCGGTCTATCAGACTCCACAGTCGTCCTTGACAAGTCTGAATAAGTCCTCTCCAAGGTCACGATCCATCAGTTTTTCTCCACAAGCTACAGTATTAGAAAACAGTAACATTAAGTTTGGATAGCAGATAACTCTATTGCTGCTGATCAAGCCATACTTTCAGTCTCTCATCCTTCATCTCAACATCATACGTTTGGGTCTCCCCTTCTCAAACATATGTTTCCCTTAAAAATCTGGTGTTTTTCATTTCTTCCATTAAAATATTCGATTATGTAGCAAGCTATTCGTCACAAGTGAACCAAAGGGGATCAATTATGAACACTGCAAGTAATTCACCCCATGGAGTTTGTAGCATTGATGTATTAACAGTAGCTTATGTGGTAAACAATGTAATTATATGGCTAGCATATAACTGCTAATGATGATGATAGTTTCCTAAACTGTCCCTATCAACCCAATGTGCTTACATTTCTTAGTAGGTGTAGTAGAATAACGTTATATATGGACTAATATACTACTGTAGCATAGCCTACTAACCAAATATCAACATAAGATCAGATAAGATAAGATATTCCTTTATTAGTCCCACAGTGGGGAAAAAACATGCTAATATCTCAAATTTAAGCAGGCTAGTTACATAATGCATTTTAACAGTTTATTTGTTTTTGTAGTTATTAATACAAACCCTAACATAATAACCATACTACTAAACAAATAGAGAGTAAAAAAAAATCGTGTAGAATTAGCCATTTGAGACTTTAGCACTAGCAGGGTCGACGATTTTATCCAGTATACACTATTTGTTATATTAGTTGAAATGGCGATGCTACTTTCATATTATGCAAGCTCTCCGAGATCGTCGACCCTCTCTCTAAGCTAGTTAGCTACAGAGCTAGCTAAGCCTCCTTTTTGTCGAACCAAACTTTTAAAAAACGCCACACGTCGTTTGACAACACTTACCGCTGTTTTGAAGACATTTCCGGATTCCGCAAATACGGTTTTATTAACGTGCACCAAAAATTACCCGTCTGCTGTTCAGTAAAGACGATGTTTCACTCATTTCCCAAGTTGTGACTCTGGTTTGCTCTAAAACCCCCGAACAGCACACTATATGTGTGCAGCTCCACTTAGGTACCCAACAGGCAGGTGTGGCTTATGTTAAGGTGGCGTGTAATACATTTATGGGCGTATGCCAATTAAGGGCGTGTGCGCATGTGCGCAGTAAACTTTTCCTTCTTCTGGTTTTACGGAAGTTGGCATCCAGCTTATTGGCTCATTACCGCCACCTTCTGTTCCGGAGTTTAGATCAGACAATAGACTTAGGAGATAGATAAAATGTATTTATTTATCTCTCCAGCAAAATAAAATAAAACAATAAAGATAAAAAAAAACACACACACATACCCCCTTACCTATGTATTATCCTCCATGTTTTGCAATCTAATCCTACTATAATGAATCCATGTCAGCCACCCTAGCACCCTATCCCGGCTTATTCATCATATCCTATTAAAAAAAACCTGTCCCTTAAGAAAACTAACAGTACCCTGAGCTGTGCTCTCTCAGCTATGCTCAGCAATCTTTACTCATTACTCATTACTGCCACCTGCTGTGCTCCAATACTTAAGAATGAGACACAAGTAAATATCAGTCAAGTCAGTCAGTCTGTCTCTCCATCTGCGAGGCTGTAAATAACTATATCATTAGTCAAATGTTTGTTTGTTTTTTCAGATCAACCACCTTAAAATATTTTCAATTTATAATGATAAAGGAGAAAAGCTTCAAATTCCTACACTCATCAACAATCATTTTTTTCGTTGAGTAATTTTTTATTTAACTCCACTAATCAATTAAGAGGCGGATTATTTCAGCACAGGGCTAATAACTATGAGTAGAATAAGAATAATAAAGTTTACATGTATACTGCACCTTTCTAAAAGCAAAGCATTTACTTTTTAGAGTGTAAATCAACACAAAACACAGCACAGGTCTCTGATGTCAAAGCAGTTTTCTTCATTTGTAACAGTACCAGATTATAACTGACTTCCTAGTGGATTCTTCAATACTGCATTGCTACTGAACTAAGAAGAGTCTCAAACTACATCCTCTCTGACTACAACCTTTACGACAATTTTGTTTCTGCATGTTTCAGCTTTTCCTGGCCCTCCAGCACCTCCGAAGGTAGTCAGCGCCTGCGACGACTGCATCAACGTCTCCTGGGCTTCACCGAGTAAAACGGGAGGTTCTCGTATCCTGGGCTACATTTTGGAGAAACGCAAGAAGGGGAGTAATCTCTGGGCCGTTGTCAATGCCATGGATGAGCTGATAAAAGGTCTGCAGTTTTTATTTGAGACTGTAGTTCAATCTGATGGCTTTGAAGACCACAGCACTGATGTCTTGTTGTTGTTACTTCCAGAGAAGAAATATGCAGTGAAAGATGTCGTGGCAGGAATGGAGTATGAATTCAGAATCACCGCCATAAACCTCTCAGGAGTCGGTGAATTCAGCAACCCCTCAGAGTTTGTTTTTGCACGGGATCCAAAGAGTAAGTGTTGCAGCTGTTTTCTATATAAACCATACATTGCGCAAAATATATCCATGACCATATCTTAAAATTATGTGATATTAAAGAGTCACCTATTAATGTATAACATTTTATTTGCATTAATAAAATATGAAAAATGAATATATTTGTTATGAATTCTAATAATTCATTGTATTAAAGCTGATTAAATCTTAAAAAAAAAATTGCATGCCTTTTAATGTTGTGCACCCCAGAGCCTCCTGGTAAAGTCACAAGCCTGAGGGTGACAGAAACTTCTTACTCCCACTTGGTCCTGACTTGGACCAAACCCGAAGATAGACCGGGAATACAGGACGAAGCGAAGGGATATGTTGTTGAGATCCGGCCTGCAGAATGCATTGAATGGTCCCGCAGTAATACCACTCTCATCATCACGACTTCCTTCAGTGTGAAAGGCCTCATGTCAATGGGCATGTACTGGGTGAGAGTGATCGCGACTAATGATGGAGGAGAGAGTGCTCCCGAGGAGCTGGCCAACTACGTCCTTGCGATGCCCTCTCCTGGTATGTCAATATGTCAATATAAATTTAAAGGAACAGTGTGCAGCATTCCGGGGATCTATTAGTAGAAATGGAGTATAATATTCAGAACTATGTTTTCATTAGTGTATAATCACCTGAAACTAAGAATTGTGTTTTCGTTAGCTTAGAATGAGCCCTTCATATCTACATAGGGAGCGGGTCCTCTTCACGGAGTCCACCATGTTGCTCCGCCATGTTTCTACAGTAGCCCAGAACGGACAAACCAAACACTGGCTCTAGAGAGAGCCTTTCACATTTTTACGTTACCTGAAGGCCACCGTAGTTCTCCGACACCCTTGTGAAACTGCGGTAATGTGAACCGGAGAGTGCAAAACTGTGGTACCGCCAGCCGCCGTCTGACTTCCGTTGCTCCTAAAATAGTGTTATTATGGTAAGGATGAAGTAAGCAGTAGCAGCGAGCACGGCTCCTAAACTCGAACGGTATCGGGTGCCCGGTAGTGGTAAGGACAGAAGAAACAAATAAACGGCACTCAGGATCTTTCTTAGTTTATTCTGGGCAAAAAAACGAAAGCGTTTCAACTATAAGCCATCATCAGCGTACTCACTCAAGCAGTAATGCCACTTTTAAACACACAGGTGAGGCACAGAAACCAATCGGGAAAGAAAATACATGATTACATAATAAGATTCGTCTGTGAATGCACCGCCAGGAAACGCCTCACCTGTGTGTTTAAAACTGCTCGAGTGAGTACGCTGATCATGATTTAAGATCTTTTATCTGTGGGTGTTGATTTGTTTCTTCTTTTATTATGGTAAGGATGGCCTCTGAGCGAGGAGAACGGCGTTACCACGGTTTTGCACCCGGCGGCTCACGTTACAGCAGTCTTGGAAAGGGAGGAGTGAGCGGAGGGGTACTCAGTTGGTCGCAAACTGCAACCACACCACTAGATGCCACCAAATCCTACACACTGTACCTTTAATATTTATGTTTTCTTAATGCTTCTTTACATGTACATTATTGTGTTGTATTTTAACAGAAATATTTTCAAGGCACTGAATCACTGACCATTCATTTCTTACTCTTAAAATGAGTAATTCAAGGGATGGAATACCACAGAACGCATGTATTTGAGCTTATTCCGCTATGTAAGAACCTTGTCAAGTTAAATATTTCCCAAAGCACTTGTCCTTGCTTTTGCTCATTATTCTAGTGAGGCCAAAGTTCACAAATCACAAGATGAAGAGCTTCCTGGTGGTGAGGGCAGGAAACTCTGTCAGGATCACAGTGAACTTTGAGGTGAGATTTATACTTACTGGTAACATACTGAGGCAAATCCAAAGGTTACTACATGCAGGCCTGAACTACTCAAGATATTTCTAATGTTCTTTTTTTATTACAGGCCTCTCCGCGGCCACATATTACGTGGCAAAAGGACAATGTGCCAGTGACAAAGCGAGTTACGATCAGTAACTCTGACGGATCGTCCCAGCTGCTCATCCCCACGTCTGAGCGCTCCGACTCTGGCATCTACTCCATTCTGGTGAAAAATCTCGCAGGACAGGAGACTTTCAGTACAGAGGTCAGGGTCACAGGTAAAAACTGAAATAATTAAGACGTATGTTTTCTTCTGCTACATCGATGTCAAAGTGGTGTTAATAATAATAATGGATGAGCCAGTAAAATTGTTTGTGGTTCCAGATGATCCAAAGCCTCCTGGGCCGGTAGAACTGGAGGAAAACGTGCCCGGCACAGTGACGGTGATCTGGGAGCCTTCTCCCGATGAGAAGCGCGATGACCGCCTCCACTACACGGTGTCCAAGCTGGACTCTACCAAACGCACGTGGACCACAGTGGCCGACAGGCTCTTCAACAACAAGTTCACAGCGTGCAACATCATGCACGGGAGGGAATATCACTTCCGGGTGTACGCCAAAAACGACATGGGCGTATCTGCGCCGTCAGAGTCGCCAACCTGTTGGACGGAGAAGAAGAAAAGTGAGTTTGTGCATCTCAAACTAACCTCAAATTGTCACTTCTTTAGGAATAAAAATCTTACCGTTCCTCGTCTTCTTTCTTCAGAAAAATTCGCGGTGAGCGTGCCGACCAGAAAGGACTGCGATTTGCGATGCGCTCCGTCCTTCATCGTACCTCTGAAGCTTCACAATGCTCCCAAAGGCTATGAATGCTACATGAGCTGCGCAGTGAAGGGGAATCCCAAACCTCGCATCACGTGGTATCGCAACCACATCAGCCTAAACACTGACACCAACTACTACATCTCCAACACCTGTGGAGTTTGCTCCATGTCAATTCTCCACGTGGGCCCCAAAGACATGGGGGAATATTCTATCACCGCGGAGAACGCCCTCGGACGGGCCGAGTGCTCCACCGTCCTCAGTGTCAGAGGTGAGACACAAACGCGCCTGCACTTTTAATTCAAAAAACATACTTAATGATGCTTAATCATTTCATCTGTCTTCCAATGCAGAGTGAAGAAACTGAGGGCACCACGATGTGAGCAGTATTTATTTTAAGGTTTAGATCTAATACACGATGTTTGACTTGAAGTGGTTGTGCTGCTTGGATGTAATGCACCATTTGCAATAAGAAAAATATGGAATATTGTATTAATTGGACTGCTAATAAAAATAAAACATGGCCTTGGGTGGTTTGAAAATGATTTTACTTTGGAGTTTTCTGTCTCGTGGCTCAAATCAGATAATCAATGAATAGCCAGCTGATTGTTGATATAGAGGTACAGCAGCTTGTGAAAGTATATTCATCTTACAGCAGATACATAACAATAATGATACTATGGCCACCTGTCTCCTCACAGCAAGAAGTTCTGGTGTTCTCTCTCCGTGCCTCCCTGGGTCTGGATTGCCTGTATAGATGTGAATGTGAGTGGTTGTCTGTCTATGTGTGTCAGCCCTGTGAAGGACCTGCCTCTCGCCCAATGTGAGCTAGGATAGGTTCCATTCCACCTGCAACGGATAATGGATGGATGAATGGTTAATTTGCACGATACAAACACTATAAAAATAGAACGCAAGGCAGTGGGACCGGTATGACAGGAACAGTCAAGAAGCCATAAGGCTGGTTTATACAATGGGCTCCCTCCTCCCCCAAATCAACAATAAAACGTGAACTGACAAAATAAATGCAAACAAAATAAGGGAAAATAAGAGATACAGAAAATGTAGCACCAGTTGACAATAATTATAAAAAATTAAGAGAGAGGTAGAAGGTAACCCGCAAATTGCGAGAACTTGCAAAAACGTGCAAAAACTCTCGCGAGACTCGCTGCCCGACGACCTATCCTAACCTTAACCATTCAAGGTCAGTGCCTAAACTTAACAACCTCGCGAGTTTCCCAAATTGTGGGTTACCTTCTAGACACAACCCATGAAGAGGGCCCGCTCATTGTGTAGATAGAAACGGCTCATTCTAAGGTAACAAAAACACAACGATTCTTATTGTCAGGTAATTACACACTCAAAGAAAACATACTTAATATTATATTCAATTTATGCCAATAGATCCGCCTAAATGTTGTACATTGTTCCTTTAACCAGAATGCATAATTTAACTGAGCATTAAAAAGGACCTATTCTGCTTATTTTCAGGTGCATACTAGTATTTGGGGTTTCTAACAGAACATGTTTACATGCCTTAATGTTGTGAAAAAAACGCTTTACTTTTCTCGTACCGGCTGTGCTGCAGCACCTCTTTTCACCCTCTGTCTGAAACAATCTGTTGCGATTGGTCAACCGAACCAATTTGGACTCCGCTCTAGCTAACTTTGTTTGAGGACGCGCCAAACTAGCCGTTATGCAAATGTTTTACTTGGTGACATCACCACGTTGCGGAAGAAAAGGCGGGACTTCAATCAAGGCCTTTCAGACAGTTTAGGAGCAGTGTTTCTGTGGGGGAGAGTAACTCCCTTTGGCCTGGACTTTGGGTTTTGTAACTTTGAAGACCTTTTACATGCACAAAAAACTATAGAACACACTAGAATAAAGCACAAAAGCGTAATAGATCCTCTTTAAACCTTTAAACTGAGCTCAGATGGGATGCAAGAAAGCCGCAAAGGCCAAGAAGTAATTGACATCTTAGAGGTTTAAGGTAACCTTTATTAGAAATGTGCCCTTTACACATTCTGTGCATCAATATGACACATTTTTAAAAAAAGATGCTATTAGTACAAATATTAGGTTAAATGATTGATCACTATAAATTCATCCTTGTCAGCAACAGGGCTACAGTCCTGTCATGTCAACACCATTATAACCCACAGTGGTCCTTCCACACTGCTGCAGGCCACACATGGGGCTCAGCTGCAGTATAAAAAAAAATAGCGCAGAGTTAACCGTACTACGTGTAGTTTTGCCATTAGATGACAGCAGCGCACATGGTGGCAGCCCGGCCCCCTCCACTCCCCTCTCGCTCTTCCTGAATGGACGATCGGCGGTCCACGCCTCCCTCCCTCCCTCCCAGCCTTCCCTGCCTCATCCTCGGCTCTGCCCTCTTCATCAGCAACCCCCGCTGCAGCCTCTCGGTACTTGATTGCGCGGTGATTGAATCCAGCAGCTCGATCCGTGCAGCGCCGCTTTTAAAGGGGAGCCTTCGGAAAGGAAACCACCGCGCACCACACTCAGCTCCGGTCTCTCTCTTCCGAACCCACCGGGCTCCTCGACTATCACCCTCTCTCTCTTGCCCGAGCTAGAACATTGTGTCCTTTTGTGGGTGGGGGGAAAATGACTGCAAAGCATCGAGGAAGAGGGAAAGGCAACCACAAAAACGAAGATAACTTTTTCAAAAATGAAGTCACGGAGTCGGAAGTTCGCGGCGGGGGGAATAATTACGCGCTACACTTGGTTTTATTCCTGCTGGTTGTTGTCTGCGGTGCCACCGGAGCCTGGTTCGGTTTCCAGCAGAACCAAACTTTAACCCACCTGACAGACAATCTCATGGGCATGCAGATGAAAATAGTGAAACTCCAGTCCTCCCACGAAGAAATGCGACAGTCAAGTAGTGAGGTAAGTAAATAAAATAAAAAAAATGATACATTTTTTTTATTCCCTGTGAGAATAATAGTCACCTGAGTTTGCATGCACAAAACGCCCCCCCTCCCCCTGTAATGGCCTATACCTCCTATTATGATAATAACACTCTCTTCATGAGCTTCTAATTTACACAAACACTTGCACTATCTAAGAATATGCCTCAGCACATGCTCACACTGCCACTTACAAGTCAGGAAAGTTATGACCTGTGGTGGGCCTCTCTCAGGTTTCAAAATGCCAGCAGCCTGACTGGAGAGCGCACAAAAACGCCTCTAACGTCCACCCAGCTGCTGGCATTTGTAATGAGGATTATTCTTGACCTACAGTACTCCTGCAGGGGACTTTTATCACTGAATCAAATACAGTAAATCTACTGTGTATCAACAGTTCTATGTGGAAAAAAAAGGTCTGTATTTATAACACCATGCAGTGAAGAAACATGCTTCTTCCAGAGCTTGTGCAGAGGATGCTGCCAACATAATAAGAAACAAGACAGCAGTGTGCCAGGGTTTAAATTTAGTCTGTGATGTTGATACCGAACACCGGTTCAGAGGGTGTTTCCAGGTCATCGGAAATATTGTGGGAGAGCACGACAGTGATGATTTGTTTCATCTGTATTTCTGAAATGACACTAAATATTGTGTAGGAATATTTAATATTAGCGCTACTGCTTTAAGAAAGTGTTATATAGTTTTCTGCATCCGCATGAATGAACTGAACCTGTTGTGTCACTGCAAACAGAAGTTCATGGCTTCTTAGAGTTATATTGCACTCTACCTGTGATGTTCACAGTATTCCAACTATTTTTATGTTGCCGCAGGCAACTTCAGGGTGATGAGCAAGATTTTTTTAAAAGTCAAATCCAGCCTGCCCACTCCTTCCCTCTCTCATACAACCCCACCTTTGTTTCAGGCAATTAAACACTTTGCATGAGAACAGCTCTGCTAGCTCGGTCTTGTTGCAGACATATTTCATATATTAGTAGTAAATTGTTTTTTTTGTGACTCATAGGTTAGCCACTGCAGTTGCAAAGTTTTTAGAGCTGAAACGATTGTCAACTTTTAAATTAATTGCGAACCATTTTGATAATCGATTAATCGGTTTGAGTAATATTTTAAGAAGGAAAAAGTCAAAATTCTCTGATTCCAGCTTCTTAAATGTGACAGTAAACTGAATATCTTTGAGTTGTGGCCAAAACAAGACATTTGAGGACGTCATCTTGGGCTTTGGGAAACGCTGATCGACATTCTTCCTCATTTTCTGACATTTTATAGACCAAACAACTAATCGATTAATCGAGAGAAAGATCGACAGATTAATTGACAGTGAAAATAATCGTTAGTTGCAGCCCTAAAAGTTTTACCAACCCAATGCTGGTTGGTTTAAACTGTTTGAGTTTGGCTCCTAATGAACATACTTAACTGAGAAAATCACTTCTTTACTTTGCGTCGCTTCTTTATGCAAATACAGTTTGTTTCACATAACTTCTCGCAAGGAAATAAGGTTTTACTGAGCTGTACATTCATCATCAGACCTGTTCTGATTGTTTTATTTTTAATTAGGCTGTTTTATTTTTAATTATGCTTTATTTATTTTATATACCCTGATATGGGAGGAGAAATGTTTAATTAATAGAGGACCATATAGTCTGAATATAAAAGCATCTTTGGCTTCCCAGAAGTTCGGTAACATAATGTTTATATAATTTTCATAGTTTCAGATTCCACCTGTACAGTAGTTAAAGGGACTATTTGTAACTTTTCACGCGCATAAATCCTAACGGGTCGGATTCCAATGCGCGCTCGCGTGTGGGTACGCGATCGCGCAGCAGCTCTGCTCCTGCTGCCTGCACACCGCGCTCGGCTCGCTCCACCTCCACGTGAACGTGCGCACACTACACACTGCAGAGAGTTAGTTTAGCTCTGAGAATATCTAGTGAATGTGCATTGGACGTTTTTGCAGAAATAAATGCTGCCGCTCCTCTAGACCAACAGAGGTTTCCCGTATCTTGTGAAGTGACGGGGCTCCGCAGCGAGTTACGTTATCGTCCCGACCGGGTGTCGGTCTCTCCCCCCCCCCCCCCCCCCCGACCGGGTGTCTCCCCCCTCCCCCCCCGTTCCCTCCGCTGTCCTCAGGCTGAGAAAGGAAAAGGCGACACTAGAATCAGCATTGATCCATGGAGAGACCTTCGTCTGGTCAGCTAACATTACTGCCAAGCAGGTGAAATATAGAGTGATATTGTGTGTTAGCTGACGTGTGTCGCTTCACTGTTTAGACCGGTGCTCGCTCACATTCAGGTAGCGCGTGCACACGGGCGAGTGCGAGCAACAGGACGCTGACTTTCGTTGACATTGCGGCCACAGGTGTCGCTGTGAACAAGCAATTTCTGATTCTTACATATAGCCTATTTAAGAGATTATTGAAGCACCAGCTCAGTGAGAATGATAGTCACTCCAAATGTCCAGCTTGACTCACAACATCACCCCCGTATGTCTCTTTGCAGCAGCACGTCTCGGAGAGCCTGGAGACCCGCCTGAATGCCCTGGAGGACTCTTACGCGCTGGCCCAGAAACAGGTGGGCATGGCCTTGGCCACGGCCGAGCAGCTCAAGACGTCCGACCTCCCCGCTCAGGTGCTGTCGCTCCACACGGAGATGAAGGCCCGCCTGGCGGAGATGCAGCAGGCCACCGTGTCTCTGGAGCAGCTGAGCCAGCTGCAGGGCATGCTGAGGGGGAAGAGCGAGGAGTTCGAGGGCGTCAGGATTCAGGTGGAGGGCCTGTCCCTGCTGAGCGCCGAGCTGTCCCAGAAGGTTGAGGGCTTGAGCGGGAGCGTGGGAGAGGCGGAGTCCGAGCTGGAGGAGAGGGGCGGAGAGGTCGCCACGCTGAGCGCCACCCTGGACGGACAGGCCGCCGAGGTGCTCCGACTGAAGGAGCAGCTGGAGACCTACCAGGCTCAGCTGGAGGCCAGCACGCTGGAGATGGCTACCGTCAGGTGGGTGGTGGGGGAAAAAAAGCAGCAGCTTGTGGAGCTGTGGAGGAAAAATAGCTCTCCTCCTCTGACCCATAACTTTATGTTTACTTTGTCAAAGCCCTGTTGGCTGTCACTGTCTCTGTGTTACTCCGGGCCAGAGTCGCTCGGCCTCGTATTCACATTGTAAGATTACCCTGATCTTTATGAACATTTCTATTGTATTGATTTTTAGAGCTGAATGGTTTGCATAAAATGTCCTTTGTATGGAAAGTGAGCGCGCTCTATGAAGCTTATGTAAACATCATGTAAATATTCTATTCTCGCACATGTCAAATTAGAGAAAGCAACCAAATGAAGCCCTTGGTTGCACAGTTAATAACTGCAAAAACCGTGATTTGAAACAGAGATTTTCACTGACTTGTCTTTCAGAGCGTTGCTTGAGAGTGAACAGTCCCAGCGGCTCCAGCAGGCCAGTGTGGAGGAGGAGCAGCAGCTCAACACGGTACGTCACAGTCTGCAGGATCAGGCTCAGCTGGACAACGTACAGAAACCGGTTACCCAGGAAACCAGACTGAACTGCATCATACTAGAACTATAATGGCAGAACATAGCGCGACATGCCTCAGCACACATGGTCTCTTTACTATTTCTGTTCCCTGTGAGCCCAAAGGGACCCACGATGAGATTTCCATTTCATTAATTTGAAGGAGCTAATTGCCTGGCATTGAGTCTCTGATGGATTCACAGCTACACGTACATTCATACGATATAGATTCTGGTTTCGTCGGTTTTTTTTCTCTCTCGTCCCGTTTACCGCGACGCCTGGATGTCCAGATAGCAGACCTGTGAATGATTTTCTGTCAAGATTCTGGTCTGCTGTGAACTAATATACAGTATTTTATTGCTTTCTATTGCTGTAGCCGGTGGGACAGACGGAGGAAGAAACGGCGCCTCCCGCAGCTGAAGAAGAGGCAGCGACTGAAGAAGAGGCAGCGACTGAAGAAGAGGCAGCGACTGAAGAAGAGGCAGCGGCTGAAGAAGAGGCAGCGGCTGAAGAAGAGGCAGCGGCTGAAGAAGAGGCAGCGACTGAAGAAGAGGCACTTCCTGCAGACGTAGAACAAGAAGAGGCTTCCGACCCAGAAGAAACGGCACCTCCTGCAGCTGAAGAAGAGGCAGCAGCAACAGCAGCAGCAACTGAAGAAGAAGAAGAAGAAGAAGAAGAGACGCTTCCTGCAGATGTAGAACAAGAGGCGTCCCTCCCAGAAGCAGAGGCAGATGAAGGAGGAGAGGCAGCTGCACAGGATGAAGCTCCTGTCGAGCAGGAGGACTCTGTGACAGATGAAACCGCTCCTGCGGAGGAGGCTGAGGCGGTACAGGAGGATCAGACGGAGGAAGACGAGTTGGTAGCTGTATCAGAAAAGACTGCAGAGGGGTTACAAAGTGAAGAAGAGATCCAGGAAGCAGCAGCAGTAGAAGAGGAGAGCCACAAAGCAGAGGAGGAGGAGGAAGTAGAAGTGTCTGAAGGAGAGAAGGGACTAGGAGGGGAGGAGGTGTCGGAAAGAGGGGAAGAACAGCAGGATGTAGCAGCTGAAGAGGTGGCAGAGGAGATGGATGAAGAAGGAGAGGAGCCATTAGAAAATGATGCTTTACCAGAGGATGAATGTAAGTTAGAATATATCATTTATTTTTCCATAAAAAATAGATTTCACTGCATTGGATAATGCCCTCCTAATATTTTCTTGTTTTTTCAGAGTGCACGTCACCAGAACGGGACTTTTTTTCCGCACCGGACACATCCACCGAGGAGGATGGGAACTTTCTCAGTCTAAAAATCACAGTCAACAATATGATGTAGGAAGGCATTACCGATTGCTGTTGTTTAGGTGCAGTATTCATTATGTGGTTGCTCTTTGAAACCTCACTCAGAAGAAATCAGTCGCTTGTACGCTGGAGCTGAAACCTGTACCTCAACATATGACGTGGCTGTTAGTTAGGAAATGAGTAATTCAGGGTTTACCTGCCAGTAACAACCTCTAAAGCCTTAATCCATAAAATAATGACCTAATGTCTCTCTGCAGAGCGTTTTCCACTCTTCACGACACACTTTTTGTTTATTTTTATCAACGTTACGTTCTGTACTAAACTGGGAAAACAAGAAGCCAATGACATACAACTGTTTACCGATGCACTTGAAGCCATAAGTAAATGCCTGTCGTGGTGACATTAAAATGTGTTTCTTTTTGGCACTGCCTGAAATGTATCGTGAGACAATATCTTAGGTGGAAAAAAACAGCTGCAGTAACTTGATGTGTCCCGGTTGTTTACACACGGTCAACTAAAGAGCTAGCATAAAAAGAGAAAAAGCATCTTTCGTAAGATAAACAAGAATTCCTGAATGTTTTTAAAGTATAGGACGAATTGTAGTTGATAGATTTTTTTTTTTAACTTTTTAAAGTGGTTCAGTACTTATAAATTGAGATTTACTTTGATTTACAAACATACACACCTGATAACGGTGGTCTAAAAGTCCTCTACCAAGAACTGTTTCAGCAACATCATTCTACTGCTTCAGTACTTTTCATTCAAAAGTACACGATTTAGTCGGTTCAGACTTTGCATCATTTAATGCTGTTGGGGGTCTTTAACAAATAATAGCAGATATTCTATTGTCACTACTAATAATGTTTTGACTTTGGGGGAAATAAAGCAGTTGTTTATAGCTCTCAGAAGAGCATCAGGGACAAATTGCTCTCCAGGTGGATGGAAAACTATTGCAGTGTTGAGCTGCAGCAAAACAAAAGCGTTTCCAAGGTGGCATTGTAATGCGAGCAAGTCATTTTCACGCACCAATTTATCACATCTTAAATGAAAAAAAACCCGTTCTTTATCTAAACAGTGCCAACGTTTCACTGTTGAAAACCACAAGTCTTGAATCAAAGGTTTAACTTCACAGTTGCAAACGGAGAGCTTTTGTGTGGAGACGGCCACACAAACGACAGGTCAGTCCAGGGGTCGGCAACCTTTTTGATACGAAGCGCCATTTTACAATTTTCTTATCAATCCGTGTGCCGTATCAACATTAAGGTTAACAATAAGTTTGATTATAACACCAAATCAAAATTGAAATCCTCAACGGATCTATAATTTTATTCCATCCATTTAGGCAATGTGCATAGCAAAAGTTTAAAAAAAAAATTTTCCTCCCAAAATCAGGACATTGTAATTATATATGAGAGCACTATACAAGAAATGAAAACATCCACTTCTGAGTTGAAATCATTAACCCTACCAATCTTGTTCATCAACAATAAACTAGGCAACAAGTACTAGCCAATCAGAGGCGGCGTAGGGCGGATCTTCGTGGAATGTGGATGGGGAGAAAAAAAATCAAACTACCGTAAATAACAGGCAGCGCAACTGCCGATGGCTGTGAAAGAAAGAAGTAATTTGGCATGCGGAAGAGAGGGCACTTCACCATTTCCAAAAAACTCTCTTGCACACTTATTGGTAGCGTGCTATTAGTTGAGCTCTCTTGTGCCAATGGTAGCACCCGTGCCTAAGGTCGCCTACCGCTGGGTTAGTCCAACAGCTCAGAGTCAAATAGTAACTGAATTACACAGGTTCAGCTACATAGGAACCAAACAGAAGGACTACTATACTTTTTAGCTTTAGGTTGCACAGAAGAGGAGATTTCCAGCAGGACACTGACCCTAATCATGGACTGTGAAATCTGAAGGAGGAGCGCCGGTGTTCATGGCTCCACAGTCACCGGATCTCAACCCCGCTGAACACGTCTGGGAACATTAGAAACAAAAAAACACAAGGTCACACCAAAACACTGTTTCTCTGAGATGCTCTAAAGACAACTGGAATAATGTGAATTCTCAAATAATGCAGAAAATGAGCAAGCTGTGATTAGGGTGAAGAATACACATATCGGTTATTAATAATATCAAATATATTGTTATAAAATTACCTCTTTGGAGACATGACAAATGTTTATGTAGTCATGCTTCACACATGGAATATGTTTCTGTAAGTGATTCAACAGAGTTCTTGGAAGCATAGTAATACTTGGACGCCACTGTACGTTTTTACTAGGACTTCACTTTTACAAAATGCACTGTTTTTGCCAAGGCATTCTCACATTGTCATGTTTTTAAAATAAACCCTGGTTCTTTCACTTTTCTATACTTGATTCTGTCTGTTGTGTCATACACAATTCATACTGATCATATTACATTATCAGTGCTTGGGGTTAGGTGCAAGTATTGTATAGCCAAAGCCTGATAAAGCTTAAAGCTGCAGTCGGGAACTTTGAGCAAATATGATTTAAAAAAATTGATTTTTATAGAACGGTCACTATATCCTGATAGTAGTGCATGAGACAGGTAATCTGTGAAAAAATCATGTCCTCTGTCTCCTCCTAGTGCCCCTAATGGCATTTGCAAGATTTCAACATGCCCGAAGGAAAACAACCAATCAGAGCCGAGCTGGAGCCGAGGAGTCTCTAACGCAGCTGTCAATCACTTGCAAACTCTGATTAAACTAGGCAGCTCTGATCAAATATGAATCAATATTCTGTTACTGTAATGCCTATTTCTCGCCTCAAATGTTTTCAGAAACATATTTTAGTGTACTGTTTAGCTGTAAAATGAGATTTTACGACCTGGCCGCCACGTTCAAAACAGTAGAGTCAAAACCAAGCACCGCCCACCAGCTAAAAAGTTTACAACAAGATGTTTCTGAAAACATGTGAGGTGAGAAACAGGCATTACAGTAACAGAATCTAGTTTGATCGTTTGATTGAGCGAGTGTTGCGAGCAGTGATTGACAGCTGCTTTAGAGACCGCTCGGCTCTGGAATCTCGCAAATGCCATTATGAGCACTAGGAGGACACAGAGGAACATTATTTTTTCACAGATTACCTGTCTCATGTAATACTGTCAGGATATAGTGACCATTCTATAAATATAACTTTTTATCATATTTGCTCAAATTTACCAACTTCAGCTTTCAGACTTATAGAGTCCTATAGAGCTCAGTTGTTATCCAAACACTATTTAAAACACATCAATGAGCCACATGGTTGCACTGGCTGACATGTTCTTTTATATGAAAAGTTCTTTCATATATATGATGAAAAGGCTCACAAACCCACAGCTGAAAATAGTCCCCAACAGATGCACTGTTTACTCCTGTTTACTTAATGTTTGCTACAAAAATTCAGTACCCAGGTGTTTTATTACAACGTGCATTTTTTATGTGGAAGGGAACAATTGATCAAGCATAATATACATTTTGCCACAAATCTTAATAAATATTAAAGGAACAGTGTGTAACATTTCATGGGATCTATTAGCAGAAATGGAATATAATATTCACAAGTATATTTTCATTAGTGTATAATCACCTGAAACTATGAATGTGTTTTCGTTAGCTTAGAATGAGCCCTTCAGGGAGCGGGTCCTCTACATGGAGTCCGCCATGTTTCTACAGTAGCCCAGAACGAACAAACCAAACACTTTGTTACCTGAAGGCCACCATAGTTCTCTGACACGCTCTTCAAAACTGCGGTAACGTGAGTTGCAGAGCGCAAAACCGTGGTATCGCCAGCCGCCGTCTGACCTACTTTGCTCCTAAAGTAGTTGTATTATGGTAAGGATGGCCTCTGAGCGAGGCGAACGGCGTTACCACAGTTTTGCACTCGACAGCTCACGTTACCACAGTCTTGGAGAGGAAGGAGTGAGTGGAGGGGTACTCAGTTGGTTGCAATCTGCAACCACACCACTAGATGCTACCAAATCCTCCACACTGTACCTTTAAATGGCTTGTCTTACTGTAAGGGTCACTCCATTGTCATTTTAATGTGCTGTTGCAACCTAAATATCACCTAAAGAAAATCACTGTTATTTTTTTGTTTGTTTGACTGAATAGGTTGGTGCCCCCTGACTGAATGAATGAATGCATAACTGTGCTTCTACAACACACTCAAATGGGATGTATTCATACAACTAATAAAAAAATACCAGAATCAAGAAATGTTTGCTGCACACATCATATCACAACTGAAGTGTGTATAGACTAGCTTGCATTAGACCTCGGTAGACAGAAAGTCTTAATCGATTGTGTGTGCATCATCATCTCTCTCTCTCTCTCTCTCTCGCTCTCTCTCTCCCTCTCTCTCTCTCTCTCTCCCTCTCTATCTCTCTCTCTCTCTCTCTCTCTCTCCAGAGTCATTTTGTCCAGCCTCTCCCACACATCACTGCTGCAGTGTCTCAGATCCTCAGTCCCTGACCTTCCACAGGGACCATGCAAGCATTTGTTCCCAGGTAAGTTCAACAGAGACTGAGTCATGCTGTTCTATTCCTGGATTCTTATTTCACCTATTTGTATTCTCAGCCTGACAAGCCACTGTTTTGGCAAAGCTCCTGGTCCTCATGTTTGTCATCTTAATGTGGAGTAACTGTGCTCTGTACAGGTCCTGTAGGCCTCTTTGAACTCATGTAATGGGAGCTTGTAGTTTGTTACTTTGGGGGCTGAAAATTAGTCCTTCTCTTTGATCTACTTGATTAGCTTTAATATGTACATTAGTAATTATTGGCTGAGGGATATTACTCTTAGCAACTATTTTAGCATATTAATTATTAACATTTTTTATTATGTAGTTTAAGAGGAGCATTTTGCTGTATAAGGGTTGCAGATTTGGGTGGATACTTTCTAAACTGAAGTCATAATTGTTTGTTACAGTCAATGAATCTGTAAGTATCTGCTGCTGGGATAGCTCTAACTTGGTTTGTGGTTTGTTGTTTTATGGTGTAATTTCTGGTATCAGCCTATTGTCCATATCCTATGCATCGTACATCATACAGAAGAGTGTGCGGCTGACCAGCCCGCTGACTCTCAGTCAGGGTGACTCCACAACTGATGGATCAATAGCAGTAAAAGCTTATATAGCAGAGGAGGGGCAGGCAGGCCTGCAGCTCTCTGGGTAAAACACGAGCCTCTCCACTGATGCTTGCTCAGCTCTTTCTCTGTTCAGCCTCCAGCGGAAATCGAGCTCAAGTCTTGGAAGTTGCAATGAAAATGCATTTTTCAGAGCATCTTTCTTCCTTAATTCAAAGTATTTCCTGTTCAAATGAGATGTTGGGGTGGTGTGTAATGCAGGGAGAAATGATTCAAAATGGTAAATCAGTGGGATGTTACACCTGCTGATGCAGCATGAGGTCACAATTAAAGATACACAGCAGGACGTTTGGGAAATGTGGCTCCTGGGCTTTTTTTGGATTTGCATTTATTATTAGAAAAAAATATATTTCAAGTTGTATACAATTATAAAACACAATGAAATGGAACAAAACGGTTCCTGCATTATTAGTTAATTTTGTGGCCTTGTCTTGCAGAGGAGCTCCTATGTAAAAATGTACTTTTAAAACAATCATTATTTTAGTTTATGTTGTGTTTCCAAACACAAAATGTTGAAAAGTGAGTCTGGCTGTTGGAAAGAATTTAACACAAGTCTGCTTTACACTTTTTTTGAGCATTAAAGGAACAGTGTGTAACATTTCAGAGGATCTATTAGCAGAAATGGAATATAATATTTAGACCTATGTTTTCACTAGTGTATAATCACCTGAAACTAAGAATCCTGTTTTCGTTAGCTTAGAATGAGCCCTTCATATCTACATAGGGAGCGGGTCCTCTTCACGGAGTCCACCATGCTGCTCCACTATGTTTCTACAGTAGCCCAGAACGGACAAACCAAACACTGGCTCTAGCTAGGGGCTTTCCCGTTTACCATTAACCTAAAGGCCACCATAGTTCTCCGACATGCTTGTTAAACTGCGGTAACGTGAGCCGCAGAGTGCAAAACCGTGGTACTGCCAGCCGCCGTCTGCCTTCCGTTGCTCCTAAAGTAGTGTTATTGTAGTAAGGATGGTCTCTGAGCGGTTTTGCACTTGACGGCACGCATTACCACAGTCTTGGAAATTGAGGAGTGAGAGGAGGGATACTCGGTTGGTTGCAATCTGCAACCACAACACTAGATGCCGCCAAACACTACACACTGTCCCTTTAAAGCTGAAGTAGGCGAGATTGGAGCAAATATGATTAAAAAAAGTAATTTTTATAAAACGGTCGCTATATTGTGACAGTAGTACATGAAACAGGTAACCTGAAAAAAATCATATTCCTCTGTGTCCTACTGCGATCCTAACGGCATCTGCAAGATTTCACAGACCGGAGGAAAACAAGCAGTCTGAGGTCTGCTGTCCAGCTGCCGTCTATGAGAGCCGGCTGTCAATCACTCGCGAACTCCAACCAAACGGTCAAAGTAGGCAGCGCTGATCAAATATGAATCAATATTCTGTTACTGTAATGCCTATTTCTCGTCTCAAATGTTTTCAGAATCATCTTGTAGTGTACGGTTTAGCTGTAAAATGAGAAAGTTTGTGACGCCGCCGCCATTGTAAAATCTGGTAAAGGAACGCCAAGTTCCGCTCACATGACCGGAGCACAGCCAATAGGAACGCTCTCTCTCTGAAATTACCTGTGATTGGTCAAAGTCTGCCGTCACGGGCTAGATTTTCTAAGGCCTGAAAAAAGAGCGATGAGGAGCTGCAGAAGTCTAGTTATCTCTCAGAACACTTGAATTACAATATGCTGAAAGATTATTATGGAATTTTTGCCAAATTATGCCAAAAAATTGTTGCCTACTGCCACTTTAAGTAATAATATACATAATACACAGTATACTATGTTTATTGGATTGTGTCTGACTGTTGACCTATATTATTATTCAGGTCCAATTAATGTCTTTTGGTGCCTGTTATTGTTTCTCCATTTGATGTGATTCTCAGTGCCCTGTTGAAGTGTTATCACTTACAAATCTTTATTTTCACGGTTTGTTTGTTCACTGACCCAGGTCGTATCTGACCCCAGTCAGGGATGAAGAAGCGGAGTCTCAGAGGAAAGCCAAGTCTCGTCATGCTAGACAGACCCGCAGGTCAACACAGGTAAAGATCAAACGGCTGACAGAAGTTCAAGTTTTATTGGATTGTGTTTGACTGTTGACAGATACGGAGCTGTATGAATGTCCTGCAGGGCGTAACTCTGACAGACCTGAGAGAGGCTCAGAAGACCAACAACCCGTCTCCTCCAGACAGACAGACAGAGGAAGGAGGCACTCTGGATGAAAGGACCTGTCTGAGGAAAGGATCGACGGATGACAGGAGAGTCAGAATAGGCCTGACAGAGTCTACGGAAACGACGGAGATCAGTCCGAAATGGAGCAAAATGGACGAGGTTAGAAAGAGAAATTTATACACAAATCAGTTTAGGCTTTCTGCAGCAGAAGCGATTGGTTTTTAACTTTGGATTTGTGATTTTCTCTATCATGCATGTGCAGCAAGGGAACATTGAACCCAGGTTAGAAACCCTCGCTGAGTCTCCGACACCAAACCTTTCATACTCATCTATCGCTGGATCCTGTGGCCTGC
Organism: Sebastolobus alascanus; assembly: GCA_916701645.2. NCBI lineage: Eukaryota > Metazoa > Chordata > Actinopteri > Perciformes > Sebastidae > Sebastolobus > Sebastolobus alascanus. The sequence goes on along the minus strand of CAKAOJ020000028.1, from coordinate 613,317 downwards.
TTTACTGCAACAACAACTCCTTCAGAGGTCAGGAAAGCATTAATATGTGTGTGTGTGTGTGTGTGTGTGTGTGTGTGTGTGTGTGTGTGTGTGTGTGTGTGTGTGTGTGTGTGTGTGTGTGTGTTTTTTCTTTTCATCTGACCTAAATAAAACCCAATATGTAGAGAAATATTGAAGTGGTAACCCTTCCCTTCTCCATAAACTGGGCTTGCACATTTTACTTAAGTGACACAATACCGAAATTACCATAAAGCATTGTTATTACATCAAATTAAGTAAATATTTCTGTAATCCCACTTCTGAGATCAAATGTTAGGGCGAGCAATTTCAAACCCTGCTGATCAGAATGTGAGCCAGCAGCTCTGGGAGGTTTGGAGAACCAAAATGAGCACAACAGTCCAGGAGCTTGGTTCTACTTTTTACTGTTTCTTAACATCAGTATACATAAATAGAACAAATGGCATCAATACAAGAACAAAGGAAACTCACTGACAATAAAGGAGACAGACAAAATGCCGAATTAATCAAACAATAGCTTCAAATACTTCCTGGTTAAAACTATATTTGCTAATAGCAAAGAAATCTAATAACATCATTCTTTCCAGTCGGTGTACAATAACTCTACAGCATCCTATTCAGGCTAGAGTAGACTGGAAACCCGTTGCCTCCTCCCCCATCCCAAGGTCCCATTTGGTACAGTCCACATCCACAGCCAACACCTAGTGGAGCAAGGGGCCTTCATGTGCCGCGTGTTCATGAGAGCACCATCCTCAACCAGGAAGTGGACCTCGGAGAGAACAATGATTAGAAATCAAAGCAAACAAAAAAAACATAAAACAAATACTTAAATGAAAAGATACTAAATTATGCAGATGTATTAATCAAATAAAGTGGTTCCTACGTTTGGATGATAAACACATCTGATAAATAAAGGAGCTTTTCACCAGACTGGTGAGGGAGTGAGTGGAGCTCCCTCACACAGACAACGATAGAAATCCCAATAGACTAATCAACACCAATCACACATGAAAATCCTTTGTATTTAACAATGTTTTCTAGATAGAAAACAGAATAATCATCAATCTTCTGAATCATGCCATCAGTTCATCAGTTTTAAAAGCAGTTTGCAAATAGCATAAGAGGACAGGGGGATAAAACAATGTTAAGGATGTTTTTTTGAGCTAAGAAAGTGGGCCTTGTGGTCTCCAGGACCCAAAACAGAACAATAAGTTTGTCAATAACTGTTGTGTCATTGTTCATTTTCAGCAGTGATTAATAGATAAATATACAATGGAAATACTTACTTTCTATGTGCAGCTGGTGAGAGATGGTGGAGAGATGAAAATCAGAACCCTGTTGAAGACGCGGCACAGCTGACCTTTGCAACGACGCCACAGCAGAAACGACACTGCTGTGATGTCGACGGGTCAGACTACAACGCAGCAGAGGTATGTGGGAAAACCTCTGTGCTTTTTTTTTTAACAATCATAGATAGAAAAGATGATTTCAGCTACCCTGCTTGATGGCTATTAAATATTCCCCTGTTGTTTTCCCCTCAATACCACTAGATGGAGCCAAAAGATTTTCACATTTTATTTTGTCATGCAGAGGAGAACTGAGTATTTACAGTTCCCTTGATACAAACTACTGTCTAATACATGGAGATCCCTTGAGAACATGTTTCAGTGTGCTTATACTTGTGATGTTATCATCAACGAAATAAAAATGAATTATTTATGAAAAAGCCATCTAGATATTAAATACTTCACGGCTGAGAATCTTATGCCATAATCATGTTATTATTCAATATTCATTAGCGCCATCATTTCGTATTCACGTCCCGTTTCTCACCGGAAAGCTAATTATGCTTCAAAGGCAGCCAAACTAGTCTCTGATGCAATATTTTGAGACGTACCGCAATCGTAGATGTGAAGCATGTGTTGTATGTGCACTGGTTAATGTCTCATAGAAAGACAGTCCACCATCCCCCCTCCTCCTCCTCCTCCTCCTCTTCCTCCTCCTCCTCCTCCTCCTCCCACTAAGTCGCTTTGCTTCCTCACATCACATGGCTGAGGTGTCTCAGCATACCATACCATATTGGGCAAACTGAGACGCTCTCTGCAGCCTTGGATTCAGAGGGGTGGTTGACTTTCTTTTCTCTTCCACCCTCTAAACTGATACTGTGCTCCCTCCACCTGAGCGCTGCATGTGGAAAAACCCTGAACCTCATCACTAATTCCTCCTACTGGGGGGCAACCTGGCGAGTTTCAGTGAGAATATTCTATTAATCCGTGTTTCTACAAAGAAGATAGATAGCACGGGAAGTAGAGGGGACACAGAGATGATAAGGATTAGAGATGACAGATGATATAGTTTCCCTGTGAGCTGACTCCAGGTCAGCGGTTCAGCTGTGCCCCGTGGTGGAATCTGAAACAGAGATCTGTTCGGTAACATGAGAGTCTCATAGCGTTTACGGAGGGGACTATATCTGTCTGTGATAATCATACCGAGCAGCGAGGTTTCATCGAGAGCATGACAGGCTGCCCATCACCAGAGCCGACCTCTGCGTGACTCCATGATGATCGGAGCAGATTTTCCACAGTGGCTTTCAGAGAGAAAGACAGGTGTAGAGCGAGTCGGCTGAGAGATTCTGCTAAGATTGTTGGCGATGGCGATTACGATAGGAGGAATTAACTAGAGATAGAGCAAGCGAGACTATCTTTGCAGACAGTATTTCTTCTACAGTACCACTTTTGGGATTCAGTTATTAGATCCTGGCAGTAGGACATCCTGCTCTTCCACGTTTACTCCAAAAATCAAGTAAACTCTGTTAGCAGCTTCTGTGACTCATTTTCTGTATTCATGAAATACAAGAGAACAATTTGGAAAGTCCTGAAACTAAGGGTGAGGATCAGACTGGGGGAACTCCAGCTGGGATCAACTTTTAATAAAACTCTCCAACAACAGTGCCAGTTTGAAAAAATCAATATCAGTTTAGGTGTATGCTATATTTAGAATACTTTCACCTCTTTACCTTACCGTGAGACAGCTATACAGTCTATGTTTCCGACGGGGAACTGAAGCCGTTATCTACGCTCTTGCCAAAGCAACCAGACTCCATTGAAAAAACGGTCATTTTACCTCGCAAAACACGGAAGTTGCTGGTCCACCGCTGCCTCGATCGGTTAGTTTGTTTGACCAGCAACCCGTGTTGTGCGAGGTAGAATTAAAGTTTTTTTTCATTGGAGTCTGGTGGCTTTGGCGAGAGCATAGATGTATATAACGGCTTCAGTTCCCCATCAGAAAGGGCTGTCTGATGGCTAGATAAACAGGTGAAAATATTCTAAATATAGCGTACACTTAAACTGATACTGATTTTATTTAGGGCCTTTCTTTTAGGTGGCTAAAATACCTTTTGCTGCCGGCCCCGTCCACAGCAGCATATTACTTGGCTCCTGTGTGATAACTCCTGCCTGCTTGCCAATTGTCATCTACTGTAGTTATAATACACTGACTATGGATAAGTACCTCATACAACCCCACTTCAAAACACCCAAACTATCCCTTTAAGAAGCAAGTAAGGATAATTGGGGGTAAATTAGCACCTCTATGTTAATGTTATTTGTGTGGATGGTTGTTCCCATCACATCTTCACGGTATTTTTGTTAAATAATCAAGTCTTTTTCGCTTTCTTTTGCTTTCTTTCATATTCTCTCCGTCTTTCTATTTTTTCTCCTGCTGTGTTTTTGTCTTTATCTCTCCCTTTATCTATTCGCCCTGAGCGAGTACGAGGGAGTTTAGGAACAGCGAGGTGCTGCGAACCTCACTATAAAAGGAAGATAGCATGAGCCGGCTTGTGCAGAAGACTATGGGAAGAAAGTAAGGGGGGGCGGGGGGGTGTTGCAGAGGTTGTTTAAAGGAACACTCCGACATTTTGGGAAAATACGCTTATGGCTTTCTTGCCAAGGGTTAGATGGGAAGATTGATACCACTCTCTCGTGTCTGTATGGTAAATATGAAGTTACAGCCATCTGCCGGTTAGCTTAGCTTAGCATAAAGACTTCAAGCAGGGGGAAACACCTAGCTTGGTAACAAAATCAACCAATCAGCACCTCCCTAATTAACATGTTATTGCTTTTGCAAGGCATTTAGCGTGCAATAACAACGCCTTTCCTGCTTTTGGCGTGTCATTTGTACACCATGTAGTCCGTTCTGACTGCAATGTAAATGCATCCGTGTACATATGCCACGCTCAAAGCTAGTGATGTAGAATAAAAAGGGAGAAAGACCGCTTACGGTGGGTGGGAAAGGAGGTGGATGGGTCCAACAAACACACAACTCTTAACCAGGAGGTCGGTGTTCAAGACCGGTGTTTTGATTTGTAAGTTACGTTAGTGATACTTGTGACTTTTTTTCCGTACTTATGTTACGTTGTTTCCGTACGTATTCTACTTAGTTTATGTACTTATTTGAAGCCCAACCACGACGTTTATCTAAACCTAACTGCGGTCGTTACCATAGTTTTGTTGCATGTCATACAAACGAAAAGCCTAAAATGAGTCCTCATGACACGCTGAATGTCCGTGTAATGTCGTGCTATTTATATGCCTTCCCGTGAGACCGGGTTCGTTGTAGAGACATCAGCGAGGTATTGATCTCATCTAACTCTTTGGCAGGAAAGCCAATAATCCATTCCCCCCAAACTATTACTTTGATAAGATTGTGACTTTGAAGAAAGATGGATTGATATTTTTACAAACCTCATGAGGCTGCAGGATGAAAAAAAAAAATCACCTTGACTTATTAATATTACAGGGCTAAAATGTTAAAATAGATTTAACACGTTTCGGTAAGAGGAAATGTAGCACAAGGGCTCCGTGTTGACACTGTGTAACACTCACAGCATCTCCCCTCCATCACACTGTGGCGTGTACAGAGATACACTTCACGGTAGTTGATGGCTCCTCAGGTAATAACCGCGTGTTGACCTTCCAGGACGCTCAACTGCTGCAGCCCCCCCTCCGACTCTGGCTTTGTGCTCCACCTCCCCCTTATCCCCATCCACATCAGTGGACAATTTTAGCCCTCAGTGCCGAGTCCGGCCATAGCAGAGCCTCTGGCGGACTGCCAAAGCTGAAGAGAGCAGGGAGAAGCAGGGTGGTGGGGGGGGGTGGGTGGAGGGACTGGGAGGGCGACCAAGCAGTGAAACGAGAAGGAGAGAGAGAGAAAGCGAGGGAGGGAGGAAGGGAGGGAGGGAGGGAGGGAGATGGAGAGAGAGAGTGTGTGTATAACTTTGGGAAACATGGGAAGAGGCAGCAAAGGGAACAAACTTTTCTCTCTTGGCTGCTTCCTTTTGGACTTTTTCACATTTCATCAGAGTCCTCAGTGTTGACAGAGCGGAGACAAGGGAGGACAATTTGTTTGCTGTACTAGTTAGAGAGTTATTTCTCTGGGGGTTTTTTTGTGATCAACAAGACGTGAATTTGTTTTGCTGCATTTTTATCTGATTATTGCCTAACTGTCTGAGCTTTGAAGAAGGCGTGACTACAAATCTGAAATCCCTTCAGCTGCAGCTTTCTCCAGCTCATGGGACTGTGAAGCTGGACTGAGACGCACACACACACACACACACATATATATATACACACACCTGTTGTTGCTGAGGATTCCCCGGGAGCGCAGTCATGGGCATCTGCGTCACCGTTGCTTGAGGGAATCTGTGCGTCTGTGCAGCTGTTATCTGGCGGCGGCGGCGGCCTCGGTGAATGTTACAGTAGAAGTTGACCTGCCAGTCCAGAGAAGAAGGGGGAGATGTCCACCTACTATCCGCGCACCAAGGACCTGACCCGCACCAGGAAGTCACTGACAGATTCTCCGCCGTCCTCTCCGTCCCCTACAGACAAAAACTACAGAGTAAGAACAGAAACTTTTTTTTACAGAGAAATACACCTTTTGGATTTTAAACTGATCAATGATTTCACCAATTTTGCAGGATAGATGTGTCTAATTTCGTATATCTGTGTCATTTATTTTCATGAAGCTGTTAAAAGTACTGATCTTAGTTTGTTTACCCACTATCATGTGACTTTATAGTATGTTAATCCAAAGTTAAACAAAGCACAGTATTTCCTGTGGGTGTTTAGTGATTGATCCATAAACCAGATTTTTTTTTTCCTGGATTCAGACTAAATCTTTTAAGACGTCTACATGTCAGCACAAGCTCTGTCTAGAGTAGAGCTGTAACAATTAGCCGATTAATCGGATTGTCGATTGACTAGAAATGTTCAGTTTTTTTCAGTAATTTATTGTTTTAGTAATTTTTTAAAGCAAAAATAATATATTATAAATATTATATATATATATATATATTAATAAATAAATATTTTATGATTTTCAGCCTCTTAAATGTGAGGCATGGCTGCTTTTCTTTGTCATCTATGATAGTAAACTGAATATATTTGCTTTGCTTTTTACAGTTTTACAGAATTTAAAGACATCACCTTGAACTTGGAAATTATACTGGGCATTTCTCACATTTAAGCGATTATTTGATTAACTGGCCAATTAACCGATAATGGAAGTAATTGTTAGTTGCAGCCCTTGTAAAGCTATTTATGTGTTTGGACGTGTGCCGTTGTGAGCGTGTTCAGTTAAACAAGCAAATATTTCAAAGTTTCATTAACAGGATAAGTTATTTCCAAATAAAATAGTTTGAATAGATAGAATAAAATAAAATAGATCTTTGTTATTGTGCTTAGAACAATGAAAATGTGTTTCTCATCAAAGCATCTCTTCAGCAGCGTGTAACATAAAAGTTCAAGTTAATTAGTAAAGTTAGTAAAAAAACAAAGGACAAGTAAATACGTAAGTAAAAAAATGTTAAGTGAATAAAGTAAAAAAGTTCAAGTAAATAAGTAAAAAAAAGTTCAAGTAAATAAAGTAAAAAAGTTCAATAAGTACAAGTAAAAAAGTTCAAGCAAATAAGTTGAGTAAAAAAGTACAAGTAAATAAGTAAAGTAAGTAAAAAAATGTTCCAGTAGATAAAGTAAAGTAAAAAGTACAAGTAAATAAGTAAAGTAAGTAAAACAAGTACAAGTAAATAAGTAAGTAAAAAAGTTCAAGTAAATAAGTAAAAAAAAGTTCCAATTACTAAAATAAAAAAGTTCAAGTAAATAAGTAAAAAAAAGTTCCAATAACTAAAATAAAAAAGTTCAAGTAAATAAGTAAAAAAAGTTCCAATAACTAAAATAAAGTAAATCAGTAACATAAGTAAAAAAGTACAAATAAATAAGTAAAGTAAGTAAAAAAGTACAAGTAAATATGTGAAGTAAATAAAAAAAGTTCTATTAAATAAAGTAAAAACATTCACAATATATACCAAGGCAAGCGATTAAAGTCAGATAAAGTGATAACGTGTGTAATTCCTACACGATTATGTTTATTTGCATGAATAATCTGCCTCATCATCTCATCTTATTTGATGACCCGTTAATGAGAGGCGAGTATTTGCTCGGAGAGTCTGACCACATTTAGACTTTTGGATTGAAACGTTCCTTCTGTAATTTCCTGTTATTTTTTTCTGTAAGTGGCTTATTCTCATGGGCGTTGTTTGACTGTTTATGTTCTGTGTTTAAGTCAGTGCGGAAAACTGAGCTGTTCTGTGTGACGGACACATTTAAAGCGACAGAAAGAAACGTAATTCTGTCTATTTCGAGACGCACACATTTACTCATCTAACGTTATGTAACACTACAGACGCTCTCATAACAGCACAGTTGCCAGCAAGCAGTGAATGCTACCAGTGGATGCTGTCATGTTTCTGCTTTCTTTACAAAGACTGTCAGTCTCTCTGTGTGCTGTACTGTATCCATGGTGAAACTCAAGCATTCATTTTCCATGATGTCAGCCCAATCTGAATCAGTTTGAGTTTTTTCATGGGAGAGAAAATGCATTGCAGAGGGGGGTGGAATCAGGTTGATGCAGTATTTTTAGCACTTGCCACAATGTTTTGATGAGAACTTGGCCCTCTTTAGTAAAACATAATGTGTGTTACAGCTGTGAGGTGCAGGAATAAGTATAAACAAGAACACGTAGCATCACAGTGGTGGAAACTAAGTAACTAAGTACATTCACTCAAGTACTAAGTGCACAAATTACTTACAAATTTGTACTTTTGAGTATTTCCATTTGATGCTACTTTAGACTTCTACTCCACTACATTTCAGGGGGAAATATTGTACTTACAGTACTCTCCTCTATTTGTACTCTCCATTTATATTTACTTGTTTCTTTTCACATTTACATTTTACATTAAAGAAAACGTTTGAAAAGCTCATGAAATATAACACTTTTAAAGATTAAACCAGTGGTTCCCAACCCTTTTGGCTTGAGACAAAAAAAACAGTCTCTGAGTTCCGATGTCCATGAGTTGTTAGCAGTTCCACCAAACAAATCGTTGTGGCTAATGGAAGCAGCATAGGCAGAAAAAACCCAATTGCAGACTCAGAAACGCAAAGATACAAAGAAAATACTTTAATAAAGCAAAGAAAAAAAGCTTACAGGCTGCGAGTCCAAAAGGCAGATTACAGTAAACAAAACTCCATGCGACAGCGAAGACAAACTGACAAAGAGCTAAACAACTGGGCTGGTATAGGATATGTAGCGAATGACTGATTGGGGGAGTGGGAGCAGGTGAGAGCAGGGCTAACGAGGGACAGGTGAAACTAATCAGGGCGGGGCAGACAATCAAAACTGGCGGGAAAACACACAAAGGCAGGAAGTGAAGAACGACAGGAGGGTAACAAAATAAAACAGAAAAGTATGACTACATGACAAGAAACATAACCTATGTGTAACTATCTGTCTCCTCTAAACTTCTCAGATGGTTTAATTTGAACAATTGTTTGTGCCAAATATGTAAAATTATCCAATATTTCATTAAATAAGCAAACATTAGAGAAAGTTAAAAAAAATGAACATACATTTTTGTGGCACAATCATCTCACGACCACCCAGATTTATCTTGTGGCCATTTCGGGGGGGCTGACCCCTAGGTAGGGAACCACTTACTAAACTAAACTATTAAAGTTGTTAAAAAGAGCTCCACCTCGACTAGCTAACGATGGTGAAATACTACTTACACATTGATGCTTTAACAATTAGAGCAGCAACGATTAACTGATTAGTTGTCAACTATTAAATTAATCGGCGACTACTTTGATAATCAATTAATTGGTTTGAGTAATTTTTTAAGAAAAGAAATTCTCTGATTCCAGCTTCTAAAATGTGAATATTTTCTGGCTTCTTTACTCCTCTATGACAGTAAACTGAATATACAAAACAAGACATTTGAGGACGTCATCTTGGGCTTTGGGAAACACTAATCAACATTTTTCACCATTTTCTGACATTTTATGGACCAAACAACTAATCGGTCAATCGAGAAAATAATCGACAGATTAATCGACTATGAAAATAATCGTTAGTTGCAGCCCTATTAACAAATCTAATAATGTACTAATATTAGTCAACAATAGGCAATTTTTCTGCAGAATGAGTTCTTTTATTTTGGATTCTAAATACTGTACAGGACTTTTACTTGTAATTGAGTAATTTTACATTGTGGTATTAGTACTTTTACTTAAGTATCTGAGTACTTCTTCCACCACTGTATGTGAGGCATTTTCAGTGCTCTCGAAAAAGAAAAAGAGGAAGATGCTCTCAGACAGGCTCAGATGTACAGTAAAGAGTTAACAGAGGAGGAGGAGGAGGAGGAGTGGCTGAAGTGAGGAAAGGTGAGTGAATGTGGAAGAAACGTCTTTTATGGTTGTGTGTGCAGTGTCAGTTCCAGTGGTGGGGGTGAAGAGAGAGTGTGTGTGTAGCTCACATTTTCCTACTGCAAAACGCAGTCAGCTCTGAAGGAGCGATGCTGTGACAGAACGAGGGGAAGAGATGAGCGGGAGAGTCTTCCTAATGATGATTTCATCGGCGCTTGCAAACTGCTGTTAACATGTTTATATACTGTAGAAGTGAGCTCATGCAGGCAGAGTGCATGTGTGTGTGCCTCCGACCCCCCCTAGTGTGCATGATGTTGGTCCTGGCAAACCATAAAACTGGAGGCGGTTGTGTTTACAGAGCGCCCGCGGTTCAAGCATGCACCCGTTTGGAGGCTGTTTCCATCAGTCTGACACCCTGTTGTTTTTCTACCCCCCCCCCCCCCCAAGTTGATTGTCTCAGTTGCATCTGCTCTGCCTCACATAGTTCACCGAGCTACAGTACATGTGCCACTTCTGACTCCCTCTGTTTCTCCTAACAAGGGAATCACATTGGTACAGCTGCTATCAGAAGTAAAAATTTCAGCTATGATTCAGTTTCAGGCTTGGGTTAAATGTTGACAAAAAAGATCCATGATGCAGACATACTGTACATGTACGAGCATGCATTTTACTGTAAGGATTTAAGAAGTCCTGTAAACCCCCAGTGGGCTCGCTTAAAATTTGGAATTAAAAAAAAATCTAATTCCACCAATTTGCTAATCCCTTAAGTGTGAAATAGGTTCGCGTCAGGAACTCATAATCTTGAAAGAGTCTGGTGAAGGTTTTGCGTAACAGTTCACATCCCCCCAAAAGCGGACTTCTTCATGATTTATTCATAAAACCAGGGGGGCCCAATCATCCCGGCTGATTAATGAATGCACACCGAATGCGATCGAGGAATCTCCTCAGCATCGCACGAAGAAATCAGAGCGAGTGAGAGAGAGCTCTTCGAGGCTCCATCCTTGGACCCTTTTTTTTTTCATCTCAGGAGGTCACAGAGGTCTGTTTTTTTCCTGGATAGCTCTGCTTGAGCCCATGACCACATAAGGACAGGCAGCTCTGGCTCAGTTATGTAAACACTTGCTGAGGACTAGCTCCTTTGACGCTGTGTGAAATATCCCCCCCCAACGTGAGCGCAGGAATAACTGTATGCTCTGTTCCCTTTTGACATGAATTGTCCTCCTGTAAAGCTTTTAATGCAGTCTGCATCTGCTTCTTGTCTCAAACAGCTCGGACCACCGCACAAGACGTTTATTGCCGTTTATTTCAAAAACAGAGGTGTTTAGAGCCCTCTTTCCCTGGCGAGACGGCAACGCCAAATCTTTGAATTTAGGAGTTAAGTTTCACGACGATAAGCACGTGTTTACTGCGAACATTAAGTGACGCCGAGGGGTCTGACAAAAGCCTCAATATGTGACCAATTGGGATGAGAATGTGTTGATGAGCTACTAGCTAATTAATTATAGGCATATCTTTGAGCTAATGTGATTTCTGAAAAAAGACCTGAGTGGAATCCAGCTAGAGAAAAAAAACACATATACAACTCCTCTGAAATGCAGCACAATACCCAGACTCCTCGGTGAAGTGGAAACAAATTCAGTATGTGATCACAACAGGCAACTTGGCAGCAATGTAGACCGGACTAGTCATAGCGAAACCCCGCCAGGACAGCCTGCTATCAGCCTGCTCCCTTGAGGTCAGACGTTGACCTTGTCACACGGGAGATACTTTGCTTCTGATGTCATGATGTCATCTTTCTGCCGCAGGCATTTGCGAGGCAGCCGCCTGTTCTATAAGATTAACCGGGCTCACCGGGGGAGGTTTGACCTGCGTGAACCCTGTCGGTGCAGTGTTTGTTTGGCTGAATTATATCTCACTTCTGCATGCATTTCTTCCCCCCCCCCCGGGACTTCAGGTCTCTGAACACACTGCGATAATTCACTTGGAAGTTTTGTTTTTCTTCTCTGTTGTCTCAAAATGGAAAAAAAAATATTTCACTGCCAAGCCTCTGTATGGTCTTATCAAACAAATAAATCTGGATCTAACCACGACAGAACATTTTTTTACACTGTGTTGTTCCCATGCTGAAGTGCTGCTGAGTGATCAAACTAACATGGTTTGTTATTTGTTTTTCAGCATGACAGATTGTCAAGGTGAGGATTTATCATTGTTTTTGTTTTTTTTATCTCCTGTATTATAGAACTGTATGTCCTGAGAAAAATCAAACATAAATGTCCTAAATAAAGTGGCAGTGTGTACTGAATGTTTTACTTTTAGATATGATTCCAGTGGGGAGAGCGCGACAGACAAACCACTGGGCCGCACCAGCTCTTACACTCGGAGAGAGACGAGGCTGGCTGCTCTGAACAGACAGGAGCAAGACTCAGCTACCAAAGACTATAAGAAGGTAGAAATTCTTACCTCGATTCAAACAAGCACAATCCCTCCAGAATGATTCATGTGCTGCAGAAAGATGTTGGATCACCAGGCAGATTTATCCACTTTAATAACATTCCTAAAAGGGCAAGCAGATGGAGATTTAATTGGACTTTAAGATAATTAAAAACATGCCTATCTTATCTTTGAAATCTTTAAATAAAAAAATATTTAAGTATGTTTAAATGTTGACATTATAGAATACTTTATTTTTTAAAGTGATATACTGATAAACTGATATAAAAAAACACCATGTCACATAACTATATATAGCCTATACAGGCTATGGTAACATATGAAAAGTGTTAACATTAAAATTGAATTTTATTGATAGTACATTTGAATATTTCCAGTCAGATTAATAATGCGTAATAGTTATATTATTGCATATAGGATTTAAACATTGGTCTGTTGTTGATATAAATGGATGGTCATACAAATAACTGAAGGAAGGGAGAATATCAGCAGGTTTTGGAAAATGTTAAAAATGTAGATATTAGCATTGATTTTCGTCATTATTTTATTCATTTGGCACCGAAAGTGTTCAGTATTAAATACAAAAATAGCTATGTAATTATGAAATCACAAATAAATTCAGTAAGCTATGTAAATCAACCAGTTTATTCAGTGTTACCTCTGTTTTGATTCTGAAGAAGTTTCTCAGAGGAAGACAAACAACGCTATGAAGAGCATAAAAAGAGAGTGTTTCTCTGTGGACGCTCTAGCCAACATGAGCTAGCTAACACGCTGCTAACACTCTTCATTTTGATGCAGCCTAGCACGTTAGCTCGCTAGCTAGGTAGCTATACTGTCCCGTATCTCTCCTTGGGCTGACCTTGGTAAAAAAAATCAAAACACTGTATTACAGATGTCAGTTTCCAGAGTTAGGCCGACTTGGGCAAGAAAAAATATAATAAAACTTGCTTAGGTAGCCTACTGTTTTAAAACCTCTTGAAAGGTACCAGGTCAGTTGCACACATGGCAACAAACACCAAGGACATGTGCAAGCAAACCATGTAGCAACATATTCATCCTGCTTCCCCAAATAAGGAGAAGAAGCGTGGAT